>OX336884.1:28380211-28725211 GCA_946959425.1 Argyrosomus regius
TATGGGGGGCATTTTATGCCAGCACACCATACTAAAACGCCTTAAATGTAGCGGACAGCCTGTGCGCACGCTCGTCTCAATGTACAAATAATTATTTACTTTATGATGACGAATTTTGAGTTTAACAGCTGCTTCACTTCACAATTCAAGCAGTGTTGACAAGCTTGAGCTACCAGGGTGCCTCAGGTTCACTTTATTCTCTTGGCTTTTTTTTGAAAGGCCCACATTAAGGCTACTTGGAGCTTGAAGCTCACCTGTTTTACTTTTCTTCACCTTCTTTACGAGATTAAAGATGAAAAGAGGCATTTACAGAAACCAAAATCGGACCATTATTTGAATTTGGTTTTCTCGGTTTTTCGATTTTGATTCAGACAACAAAAAAACGGAAAAACCGGTCTGTTTATTTTTTGTTCGAAACGTAAAAAAGGCAAGGGTTAAAACTAAAATAATTTCAGCTACTTAAAAATAAAAATATCCTGACAGCTCTGATGGGGCCTGGGATTCATCTATAAATTATGCTTTCTTCTAAACAATCCCGTATGAACCTGAGACAATGTGTAACAGCTGATCTGCTGAGAAGATGAATAACTGTCAGGTCCTGATGATCCAGTGTACCTTGTGCGTAAATGCGCACAGCCTCTTCAGTTTCGCGCCTGAGCAATGGTACAGTCCCTGATATACCTCAACATCCCGTTATAGGCGTTAACACGCTATCGGCGTTAACGCGTGTCACTATTGTACTAAAGCCAACGCTTCAGACGCCTGAACGTGTGCACATGTGACTGAAATAGCCTAAACTGTCACATCGGTCTCTCTTGGTAATACATGGACTGCTTGAATTGTGAAGCGCAGCAGCTGTTAAACTCAAAATTCGTCATCATAAAGTAATTATTTGTACATTGAGACGAGCGTGCGCACATGCGTCCGCTGCGTTCGCACGTGGCATGACACTTATCACCCGTCACCCTTCATTATTTGGTGTACGCAATAAGCGTGCCTGTACGCACGCGTATCGAACGCGTATTTTTCAGTCTTTATGCAGGCGTAGGCGACGCGGTTAAGGCGTTTTAGTATAGTGTGCTGGCATAAAATGCCCCCCATACACACACACACGCACACACACACACAAAGCGTCTTTTATTTGACCATTTTTACCTGAAAAATACACGTTTTTAAAACTCAACCGCAGCTGCAGTTTGTCATACAGGTCATACAATCTAAATCTTAAGAGCAAGCTGATCTTGATGTGTCAGATTGTTTCTTATAAGCAGGATTTATGTCAAACATATGCTTTCTGACTTTATTCTATTGTCCAATGACGCCCCACAAATGCCAAATTTCCTCGCAGGTGATATATCATAGTTTGAAACTCAAGGTAAAGGGGAGGGTACAGTTTTGGTCAGGGTTTCTCACACACACACACTCTCATGTAAAAAACAAACAAATAAAAACATGTTTAACCCCTTCAAACAAATATGAACGGCTCTGAAATTACACCAAATCAAATTTTTAACCAACTGCTTCATGTTACCCAGCGTGTGGATATCATCCAACACTTTGAATGGATCACTCTTGGGATCAAAATTGATACTGTAGATGCCAACAAAATGCAGCAACATCTTGAGGCCATGGGCTGCCGGCCCTTCTGGATGTTGATGTTATGGTTTCACACCCCCGAGAAGCAGACTGAACTAAACCAACAGCCAGCGAGATCTGGGGATGTTTGGAAATGTACTGCCTGATCAGCCGTCAGCACATTATCTGCAATGTGTTCATCCCCTCCAGCTAGAGTAGGCGCTCATCAGCAGCCTCCCGGCATGTAAATGGTCCAGGAGTGAGCGGGGCGGACCAGGAGCCTTTTCGGCCAGGGGTATTTTTAGCCACACTAATCAGGGAGCTTATTATTTCTTGGGTTCACAGAAACTTTGAACTGCAGACTCTCCTGGCCTAAAAGATTCATGAAGGAGAGGCTATCGGGGGACCTCCTCGAGGCTGGAGAGGTCAGAGGTTGGTGTTATCCCTACGGCAACCACAGAAAAACAAATTATATGTGTTAAGGGTGCACTGCTTGTACATTTATTGTATATGTTTAGCGTGCTGTGGGTGTAACTGATTTATAACTGGGAGAGGCATATTGACATATACAGCCAGGTGGAGATATATGGGATTTGTTTTCTGTTCCAATTTAAAAAAGCTTAGCAGTGTAAAGTAACCAGGGTGAAGTCCATTAATGTGCACGGACTAACACGGCTTCCGGTGTAATTGGTCATGCTAATAAGGGTCCGCCGCATAAAGTGATGTTTTTAAATGTAAAGGCTCTGCTGTAAATCTCTCTCTGTTAGTGATTAAAAAGTTTCCTTGGCATTGAGAAACCTCCTTGGAAATCAACTTAATTATTATGAATGGTTACGAATGAAGTTATTGTGGATGTACTGTAAATCTCTGGACATTATTAGATTGTGAGTGAAAGCGATGGCCCTCGGAAAAGAAAGCCTTTTGTGTATAAAATGCAATCTAGCTGCGGCCAGCTGGCGAGGGAAGCATGTAGATTACAGGGTGAATTGCCTGCAAAGCGCTGTTCGATTTGAATTGTCAATGTGGCTCCTCCATTTGACTCATATAGAGACCATTTTGGCTCAGATAGAGCAAAGACAGATTCCATCAGGTCCTTATCTGTTACAAGTTGCATTGCTTGCAACTGGATTCAATAGGTACCAATAATGGTGTTATTTTTTAAACATTAGGATACCTAGGTTTTCTGCACTGGTCAGCAGTGGAGTATATGAGGATGAGAAAAGCATATAAAACATACCAGCTTCCTTCCCCTCCCTGCTGTCCGATACCATGAATGGTGTATTATTCCTATCATTTTTCTGACTTTCTGGAGGAAAAAGTAATTTTATCTTGTAAAGGGATGTATTTTTTTCTGCCCTCCTGTCCCCCGAGTGGTGTATATTGTTCTGGGATGAAGAAGTCTTCCTGCTGCATTGATACATCATCGCAGCCAACCCCAATCACTGTCTGTGGACTGTCAGCAGAGACCAATTTGGGCCACATACACTTTGACCATGACATTTAAGAAAAATTAATCCCACACTAAGCCTTCCAAAAGAATTAAGTCTGCTGCTCAAAAAGACGATCATCAAACCCTCCAGAGGGCCAGCTGTGTGTGGGCTCTTATATTATATATATATTCTACAATTCTCTGGTGTTGATCAATAGGAGAGAAAATGTTTGACAGCTTTTGCGTGAGTCGGATTTTTTTTTTTTTTTTTTTTTTTTTTTTTTTTTGGATGACGCTCGCAGGCGCATCTTTCTCCTTGTTGCTGATATGCCCAACATTTGAATAGGATGACATGCTGTTGAGTGAGAAGCTGGTAGTAGGGAGCTGTCAATCACACCGCTGACGTTGCTGTTTTCTGAGTGTTGATAAAGTGAAATTGAGGCGACGGCAAATCACTCTGTCTGTGAACAACATTGAAGGTGCTTCTTTCAAAAGACAGCATCCCGAAAGCCCCGAGAAGCTTTCATCAATCCAGTGAAGAACAAGTCTCTTTCCTCAACACAATTCATGTAGAGCCAAAGCATTTGGATAATAGCCATGTCTCCAGCATGATAGAGACTGAAAGGATGAAGGCTTTTTGCCCATTAAAGCAGTTGCAACACTCACAGATACACTATCCCAGGTTATTAGTGGGCTTGAGCACTCAGAAAAGAAAAGCACTCAGCAACATGACGGTGAGACAAGATATTTCACTCAGACACAAACATACATCCTACCATCATATGTTGTGTCAGAGCTTTGAAAGGCAGTCCAGGCAGGGGGACTGATCACCACAGCTATAAACTAAAAACCCCACTGTCTCACCAAAAGCAAGTCCTCATAATTTATCTTTACATTCCAAAATTGCATATTTCTGCTCATATCAGCTTGAACGATCTGTTCCCTGACTGTCTGAATAAGACCAGGAAAACTTTGCTTAAGAAGCCTTGCATGCTGTGTTGCAGCGGAACAGAATAAGCCACAGACCCCATCTTATTTACATTTTCCTTTTCATAACACGTTCTGTTAGAGCGAGAGCGCAGAGAAGGCAGTGAGACAAGAAGGGAGAAAGGAAGGAAGGAAGGAAGGAAGGAGGGGAAAACAGGCAAGAAAAAAAAAAGAGAGTGTTTCAATGCCAAGGTGCCTGGGCCTCTTTTTAAACGCTAAATGTTCTGACGGCAGGAGAAGAGAAGGCGATAATGAGAGCAGAACTCCTTTCCAAGACAGCCACATTGTTTTAATTGTTCAGACCGGAGAACGGAGGGAGAAAGAAGGCGAGTCTGTTTTCTTCGAGCCAATGTTAAAAAAAGAACAAACCTGGCTTTTTCCCGGCAATGTGTTGGAGCAATTATGTACAAACCCTGTAATTATGCATATCTTTTGGAAACATGTAAAAGCTGTATGGAAATGAGACTAGGCTGCTTAAACGGCACATGCGGCGCCCCCCCACGACTCTGCATTGTTTGATATTTTAGGCAGTTTTGGCAAAGTAATGGGGAATTTAAGACACGTTGCTGTTTTGTTGCATGTGTTTGTTCATGAAACTGCGTCTGTGTGCAGACATGGATGGAGCCAGGTTGCTCAGTGTGGACATTATGTGGGCAAAAAAATGAAGCACAAACACCCCCTTTCTCACTCTGTATCTGTGCACCCCTGCACCACTCTCCTCCCCCACCACCATTTCCATACCTCCTCCTTCCTCCACAGATCCAATCCTCTCTCCTTCTCCTCGCTCGTCTCTGCATGTGCTAGGTCCCACCCTTAATTAAGTCTGCTGGGGTTTAAAGTGTTGAATCTTGTTTAAAGCCCATCTCAGCACATTTAAAAGGACCGTAAGAGTGTGCATGGTAATCAGGACATCCATAGCCATTTGGGTGGAGCATCGGCCACTGAGAGCCTGATTTCAGACTTGATTCCTTTACAGTTTTTTTTCTCTGCATATGTTCTTGGGAGGGAGGCAGAGGGTGTGATTATTCCCAACTGTCATACAGTATGTTTCTTTTGTACGGACCCAAGGCTCCTACTGCTCACAATTACCACAAGTTAATCTTATCACAGTAAAATTCAATTACTTTTATCAAGATTATTTCATAGGCTACAGATGTAGCCTGGGTAGACCCGATTCTGTCGGCCATTGTGTGCCTTTGCGTGTTTTTCTGTGCCAATAATTGAGCTTGGCTTTTACTCGGAGAATGCTGTGTCCTGAGCAGCAACAATGCAACATGTAACAGCTCTATGAGAAACCAATAATGGGGGCATTACTGCAGTTCACCTCGGGCCGAGCACCTGTTACTGTGTCTCCATTCTGTGCTCACACTGACATTTAAAATGGACATTTTCGGCATTGATAACAGGTTAGTGGCAGGGCTGCAAGCCAGGAGTCTGATGAAGGCTATTTAAATGCTTGCAAAGTGGCGAGATTAAAATCGAATAAGTGCAGCTTTTTCCCTCCCTTTTTCCGCTTGACTTATCTGGATTTGTTCCCCCAGACCCTTGCCGTGGTGGTTTCTGGGTAACTCCCCCGCCCAACACACCAATTACCCCTGGATGGATTTTTTTGAGTGAAGCAGGATAATTGTGTAATTATCTGGGTGAAATGGGAAGTCTAATGTGTTAAAAGTGGGATTTTTTTTTAAGCCGCTGTGAGGTGGTGAAAAGTGGAGATGGTGGGGTAGGATTGTGGCACTGGTGAAGCTGCAGCACCTCCTGCTAACAAAATAGATAAATAAATAGATATGGCTAGAAACACATTCAAATGAGATGACCTGGAGGCTGAGCGTGCCAGCAGAGCCACAGGGCCTCTGGGTGAGCAGCAAGGTGCACCTGAGACAACAGGTGGAGCTTTGATGTGTCAGAGAAAATATGAATCATTCAAATTCAAATCACCATTATCTCAATTCTAAATCTACCAAAGGGAAGAAAATTATTTTTGAACAAATTCGTTTTTACTAAACTGATATTGAGTGTTTTCCTTAGTACAGCCACAAGAGGCAAATTCAGGAATTCTGCACATTGATCCTTTAACAGGCACTGAAAATGGCAAGTAGTAATTATAGAATAATATCATATTAGATTTTCTTTCTCAGTGTATTTTTAATTTAATTTAATTTACAGTCTTACATAATATTAAGAATCTAAAAATATTAGGAAGTACTTTCAATCCAGATTCAAAATATTGTCTGATATTGATATGGTGTACTCCTGTTTTTAGGTGGCTAAAATAGTTTTGCTGCTCCCTGTCCACAGCAGTATTGTTGCTGGTACTCATGAGGGAGCTGTCAATCAAAACATGATCAGCCACGCCTACACAGTAAAGTGAGTCTTTGTGATCGTCATGGAGGTTTCATTTATTTTCTATTTAACAAATATGCAGTTTTTCTATTTCAAGCCACATTTACAGACTCTTTAAATACTTCATCATTTGGAGACATGACTCAAAGTGCATGGAATGAGAACACAGGAAACAACAAACCTGTATCCTGCTGAGTCACTGTGTGTACCACTTCTGTGGTAAAACCAACAACCTTGTTTCCTAAAAATCACTGAATGTTTTTGCCAAATATGATTTGAAAGAAATGCAAATGTGTTTAGTGCCAATATTTTTTTTCCATTCCAGGAAACTTTACAATTCTTTACTGTGCAGAATGGAAGGTTATGACGTGATTTGGGTGGAAGACGGAAGACTTCATTCTTTTTAACACTGTGCTTAACATAACTCAAAATCAAATAAAGACTGTCTTTATGTAAAATCAATGCGTGTAAATGAAAGCATAGAGAATGTTTTAATGCTATATATTCTTGCAAATACTGTAAAGAAAAGGCCAAACTGCTGCATTGTAACATAGCAGTGTGTAGTGGCCTAACACTGGCAGTATACAAGGCCATTCTATTTATGCAAAGACTACATTCCAGCTCTGTAGTCTTAATTGATACGAGAAAAGAGGGAAGAAAATCAATGGAAAGCCATGAAGGTATTTTCCCCCCAAAATAACAGATTGCATTGACCCTAATCCAAATCCACTCACAAACCAGGCAATTTCTCACCGCCAGTCTCCAGACCCCAGCTCTCGTAGTGGCTGCAAGCGGGCGGTAAACAGTCACTTGTGAAACGTGCACGCGGCGGGGTGGGGGTGTGGGATGGGGGTAGCTAAAATGAAAATTCAAGGAAAGGGAACATAAGATATGTTGTCTGCTTTCAGAGGTTGTTAGAAAATAAATTGCTTTTGAAAGTAGAAATGTTTACCTCAATTGAGAACCGTTTTATGCCCTTGACAGGAAATTATTTCACAGCTTCTCAAGCAGTTGCTCTTTCCAATGGTTATGTTTCCTTAACCCCACCAAATAACTTGGCCTTCACATTCAGCTAGAGCATAAATAGCCTACTTTGCCCATGTTTGGAAGCCTTCCTCAATAGGTTCCTCAACTAATTTCTCTCCTCTGTGCAGCAGCTGGAGGAACAGAATAGAATAGACATTATGTTTTCCAGCATCTTCCCAGCACTGGAGTGAATTTGTAGGAAAACAATGAGAAGATCAGATATGGAACAACACAGCAAGTGGCCAGGAGACAACACTGGTGTAAATGGAAAACCAAAGATGTTGCCTTCCAGGGCATTTCTTATATTTTCCAATAAACACTACACTCTTAGTATAAAATCATTGAATGTGTTGATGAATGAAATGAACACTTCATGGACCAACAAGAACAACGTGTTTTATGTCCAAACAGCTTTTGTGCCCCTCATGAAAATTATTGAATATGTTTCTTAATTTGCAAACAAATTCATAAGTTAAAAATATATATCATAAAATCATACCCAGGTCACCTGACTGGCTTTACAAACACATCATCATCAACTGTTGACCATGAATCTCTCTCTCTCTCTCTCTCTCTCTCTCACCATCACCACCACCATCTGTAAACATACATGTCTGTCATACATGTACATTAACGCATCTTACTAACTAAACTTCTTCCCCGGAGTTTCTGTGCTCTTTCGTCCAGCAGGTTCTCGTGGATCGTGACTGCTGCTGTGGTCCTGCGTGACGTCCACTACATATATTATTACTGTCATTAATGTTACCAGATCTCCATTACAGTTTATAGTAACTTAGTTAATGATTTGCTGCTGCTGTGCATCTGTGTCTCTCTATCTCTATCACAGGTTCCACTGCTACTGTAATCATTTTATCATTCATTGTAATCCATTGTCATTTTTCATTGTAATTACACAAAATGTTTCTGTTGACTTGTTGACTGTACACGTGACATCTATTGCACGTCTGTCCATCCTGGGAGAGGGATCCCTCCTCTGTGGCTCTTCCTGAGGTTTCTTCCACTTTTTTCCCTGTTAAAAGGGTTTTTTGTGGGCAAGTTTTTCCTCACTCAAACCGAGGGTCTAAGGACAGAGGGTGTCACTCCCTGTACAGATTGTGAAGCCCTCCGAGGCAAAATGTATTTTGCGACTTTGGGCTATACAAATAAAATTTGATTTGATTTGATTTGAATGTATGATAAGACATGAATACGGCACCGCTGCTCAGTGTTGCTTCTAATTTTGCCCAGTGGTCACTCCCAGTATTGCAGCCAAAAAATTCAAACCAAGGTCAGTTATGAATTTGATTTTGATCCATGGAGGTTTAATATTTGACACTACCATGCCGTACCAGCGCTGCTCAGGCAAGTGAATAGATTTATTTCATCAACAGTTTGCATACCAGCCAAGCACCAAAGCTGTAGCACAGCTGTACAGGGAACCATCAAATGAAAGATGTGCAGACACTGACCTGAACTGTGATGGTGGGCAGAATATGCTCACCTTTGCTGCGTACACTTAAATGGATATTTGTTTTTTGAGGTATGTGAGTAAAACACATTTCTCTGCTGACCCTGTCCACAGCAGTTAGCTCTGATTCTTTGCCTGGACTTCTGTCTGCTTCTCCAAACTGACCGCTGTCTACTGTAGGTAACACGCTGACTGTGGATAATCACATCACACAACACCAACTAAGTACTATCAGTGAAAACAGCATTAACTGAAGTGAAGCAATCAAAAATATCACAGATTGAAGCTGTCATAGTTCAAAGCACTACACTGTTTTACCAATTTAAAATAAACTTAACTCAGTTTTATTAGAATAAGCACAATCATGTCAGTTCAAGCAAATACATGACATTCAAATGTTACCATGATATTTACCCCACAGTGTTCAAATTACACAATCAAGATTGTGATTTTACTTCATTTATTTTGATTAAATTAATGGCATGACTAATTCATCTGATAAATATTCTTTTTATATATGGTTGGTTTATCGTTTCAGTCATGATTTTTAACAAAAATAATCTGGAATTAGATGCCAAATACTTGTTGAAATGATCACAGTTTTCCACTAATGATTACAGTGTAACACTAGTTACTCACTGTTGACGTCATAATTAATGATTTAAATCTACTTCTCACTGCTGTGATGTCATCTTTTCTTCTTGTCTGGCCAGCATGTTAATTAGTCGTGGTCAGTCTACATTTATTTAAGGTACAGCTGTTAACTCTATCAAACACATTTTTGATCTTTAATATCTCCTTACATACGGCAGTCTCTTTCCAACCAACCACACTGCACAGCACACTTCAAAACAGCTCGGTATCAGATCGTATTCAGTGGCACTTTATATAAATATTACTATATTTATTATTATTATTATATTTATTTAGCTCTCTGGTCATAGTAAATATGCTGCTGAATTGAAAAACTGCAGTGACCCAAAATTGTCTCTTTTTGACTTAAGTTTATTATGTCAAACTAAATGTATGTAATACATAAGCATGTGTAAGCTGCTCAAAGATCTGGTCTGGTATTATTTGGCATTTTAATGAACACATACTAATACACCGAGAAGAAGGCTAAAAACTAGAAGGACTTTCCAGGAAGTATGAAAATGGCATTAAGACATACAGCAGAGAACACAGGATTGTAATGTAAAATGGCGCGCTCTCATGTTATGAAACACTACGTAGTTAACAAGGTGAATTATAAAGTCCTTTCTGTTTTCATGGTGGCTTTAACAGTGAAGCTGGAATCTTTTGTCTCTTTTATTTCGATGGAGTTAGGATGCTGAGAGTTTGGAGCACCTCTCCAGTCACACACACAGCCAAAACAAACACATAATGGCATCTCTCAAAGTAGAGAGCTTCAAGACTGCCAACCTCTTTTAGCCCTCACCAGTGCTGCTTGTAGAGGAGGAATAACAACAAACACAAATATGATGGTGAAACAGAGATGTCAGGGCCAATTAGGTTGAATGTTTTCATTGCAGCACTTATCTCTAACAAGGAGCTGCCTGTAGCTAAATGCCATACACAAATACAAGGGTGCCTCACTGTGTTTGGATAAAGGACTATGATCTTCAGTCACACAAACTATCTGCAGAAAGCTGCAAACAACAAATGAGAGGACAGATCTTCATTTAATAGCTGAGAATGTACAGCGTTAAATCCCCAAAGTCAAAGAGTGCTGAGTGCTATTTAATTACAATGATGAAAGAGCCATATACTCAGTTAACATGTTGGTTTACAGTTGGACCATAACAGAGGTGACCTATCTCCTTGACAACTGAGCAAACTCAGTCCTGCTGTGGAAGACTGTGAGGTGTGTTTGAAAGCTCCAGAAAAAGCTTGTCAAAAGGGGAACTGATTTTACACACCAAAGTGTGTTTACAGGTGTTGAAAAGCCTTTTGTGGCTCCAGAGGGAGCTGTGTGAAGTCTGATACCTTACCTCTAATGATGTCACTTGAGTCAGTAGTGTAAGTAGGGTTTACAGATGAGTTTATTTTACTGCATAGATTAATCAGATACATTTAATTAAAGTGTTGTAGGGACCAGTCAAATTTTGGAATTCTGTCATGTTGATGTGAAGATGATTAGAGGATTATTCCAGTTGTAAAGATCTACAAGCACAGTGAATGATTGTGACACACACACAAATACTCACTGTGTGTGTGGATCTCTCCTGGTTCATGTCTTGCCTCCTTCATTTCCTTCTTCCAGTTTGCACTCTCATTTGTTATGGATCAGCTTCTCAAAAACTCACGACCTGACAAATAATGGCACCAGTCATGTAGTCTGCACTGGCCTTTATGACTCTGTATATCAGGAATGAATGTAATCCCACCAGAGGGTCCGTCCAGGTTTTAGGACAGTTAATGAGAGCTGATGTGTGTGGTGCAGGTTGTCTTAATATATTATTCGAGTCATTCTTTTCTGTGGGCGGTTATATAAATAAACCTGCAGAGACTTCATTGGATTAGGCTATACATTCTGATTTAAAACTTCACCAGGAAGTTTTGTCAGGCATATTACAACATGGTAATTTCAGCCGCCCAGGAAAAGCAGCAATAATCATGATTGAATAGTGATGATGACTGTCATAAAGCTATGCTTGTCTGATCAAGTTAGTTCACCAAGACTAACGACTGCAACAACACAGAAGAATTGACGATGACTAATTAGCAAATCCATAATGTTTCCCTCCTCTTAAGCATCTCCCTTGAGGCTGTTTTGAATCATTATGCAAATGATGTTGTCAAATGTCAATTAACGTGAGCAGAAATCCTGTGATTTATTATTTTGAAGAGTTGTTTGCAGGAGGAAACTTTCTTCTCCAAGTCATTAAAAGTGTGTGGGAGACAAAGGTGGCAGGGAGAAAATGGAGAAACAGCTAGCATTTAGCTGCAGAGCAAGCCCTGTTGTTCAGATGCCATGCCACTGACCAGGGGAGAATAAAATACTGAACCGGTTGTAATGTAATGATCATGGAAATGTATGCAATTAGCATGACAAGTGGAAGAAAGTAGATGTGTGACAAAAAATAGAGATAAACATAATTCATGTTTACTGCTCTTTTGAAAATGCACTGCAGAGCACTGCTTTTTTAAATATTTCAATCAATCAATCAATCAATCAGTCAATTTTGTCATCAGGCAGTTCATTATGTCCCATTTTATGACATAATTGAAGGTTGTGAGAGTTTGGTCCTAAATGGCTGACACTGTCAGAATTATGATGCAGGCTGTCGTAGGACATGTGATGATGAGATCAAGGATCACTGCTGACCATGTTTGTCTCATTTTTCAACCTAACATCACACAGTGAACAGGGCCTTAAAAAGAGGTCACAAATCAATGAAAGAACCTGAACCTGTTTGGTGTAGTTCAAACTTATTTAGGCTGAGGTGAAAGTGGTCATCTGGACACCGAGACCACTTGTAAAGGTGGGTCAACACTTTGTTGGTGGTGCAAACTGGACCAACAATAGGTTGTCATTTTATCTTTTTTTAAGTGTTAAATTTACATGATCCATGTACTGATTATAGTATATGTTGAAACCACTCTGGGATACTACATTTAACAGTCCAAAATAAGATAATTAAATGTGGACTCTTGAATATCAGGTCTTTGTCCTCTAAAGCTGTTTTAGTCAATGAATTAATATCTGATTATGATATTGATTTATTTTGTCTCACTGAAACCTGGCTGCAGGAGGATGAATATGTTAGTTTAAATGAATCCACTCCTCCCAGTCATTGTAATACTCATATTCCTCGAAGTACTGGTCGAGGTGGTGGAGTTGGAGCCATATTTGACTCAAGTCTATTAATAAATCCTAAACCTAAACTAAATTATAATTCATTTGAAAGTCTTGCTCTTAGCCTTACTCACACAACCTGGAAAACATTACAGCCAATTCTATTTGTTATAGTATATCATGCTCCTGGTCCTTACTCTGAATTTTTATCTGAATTTGCAGAATTTGCATTAGGCTTGATCCTTAAAACAGATAAAGTAATTATTGTAGGTGATTTTAATATTCATGTGGACAACCACAATGATAGTCTTAGCACTGCGTTTATCTCTTTGTTAGATTCAATTGGCTTCTGTCAGAGTGTAAATAAACCGACTCATTGTCTGAACCACACTCTTGATCTTGTTCTCTCATATGGCATTGAAATTGATCATCTAATAGTCTTTCCACAGAATCCTCTTCTGTCTGACCATTTTTTAATAACCTTTGAGTTCATATTACTGGACTATAAGCCTTTCTGCAGAAACTCCTACAGCAGATGTTTATCTGATAGTGCTGTAGCCAAATTTAAGGAAGTGATTCCTTCAGTATTGAATTCAGTGCCATGTCTCAATGTAGCAGAGGACTTGTCTGCTTCCTTTAGCCCCTCACAAATAGATCATCTGGTTGATAGTACTACAGGCTCATTACGAAAAACTCTAGACTCTATTGCACCTCTGAAAAAGAAGATAATTAAACAAAGGAGGTTAGCACCATGGTATAGCCAGCAGACTCGCAACTTAAAGCAAGAGGCACGTAAATCTGAACACAAATGGCCTGGCAAGATAATCTTAAAACATACAGGAAGGCTCTCCGTAGTGCCAGAGCAGCCTACTACTCTTCATTAATAGAGGAAAATAAGAACAACCCCAGGTTTCTCTTCAGCACTGTAGCCAGGCTAACAGAGAGCCACAGCTCTATTGAGCCATCTATTCCTTTAGGTCTAAGTAGTAATGACTTCATGAGCTTCTTTAATGATAAAATTATAACTATTAGAGACAAAATTCATCACCTCTTGCCCTCAACAGGCACTGATCTGCATTCCTACACAGCAAGTTTGGAAACAGCTGTAAAACCTGATATATATTTAGACTGTTTTTCTCCCATCGACCTTCATCAAATAACTTCAGTAATTTCTTCATCTAAGTCGTCAACCTGTCTCTTAGACCCCATCCCAACCAGGCTGCTCAAGGATGTTTTACCTCTAGTTAGCCCTTCTTTATTGGATATGATTAATCTGTCTTTATTATCATTATTACAGGAGACCATCCCCCAGCACTGCAGTGAACCATCAATTGGCTGACGAGCTGAATGTGTTCTACTGTAGATTCGACACATTCACACCTCTCCCCCCCTCTGACATTAAAAACCCATCTACACCCCCTGCCATTCTGCCACCTCTCCTCTCTGACCCCCCCACCAGCACTCAAGATCTGTGAAGAGGATGTCTGTCAGCTTTTTCACAGACAGAAGATCAGGAAGGCACCCGGCCCAGACGGTGTGTCACCCTCCTGCCTGAAGATCTGTGCTGACCAGCTGGCCCCCATCTTCATCCAGATCTTCAACAGATCCCTGGAGCTGTGCGAAGTCCCCTCATGCTTCAAACGCTCCACAATAATCCCGGTCCCCAAGAAATCCACCATCACAGGACTGAATGACTACAGGCCCGTCGCCCTCACATCTGTAGTCATGAAGTCCTTCGAGAGGCTGGTGTTGTCGCACCTGAAGGACATCACAGACCCCCTGCTGGACCCCCTGCAGTTTGCCTACCGGGCAAACAGGTCAGCGGATGATGCAGTCAACATGGGTCTGCACTACATCCTGCAACACCTTGACACTGCAGGGACGTACGCCAGGATCCTGTTTGTGGACTTCAGTTCAGTGTTTAACACCATCGTTCCAGATATCCTCCACACCAAACTCACCCAGCTCACTGTGCCCTCCTCCACCTGTCAGTGGATTACAAACTTCCTGACAAACCTACAAACTCACCTGCTGCTTCCTGGAAGCAGCAGGTGAGTTTGGGGAGCATCACATCCAGCACCCGACTATCAGCACTGGCGCCCCCATGTTTTTTTCCCCCCCCTCTTTTCTCCCTCTACATCAACCACTGCACCTCAAGAGACCCGTCTGTTAAGCTCCTGAAGTTTGCAGACGACACAACGGTCATTGGCCTCATCCAGGACAGTGACGAGTCTGCATACAGACGGGAGGTCGGACAACTGGTCTGCTGGTGCGATCAGAACAATCTGGAGCTGAACACGCTCAAAACTGTGGAGATGACAGTGGACTTTAGGAGAAGTCCCCCCACTCTGCCGCCTATCACCATCACCAACAACACTGTGACTGCTGTTAAAACCTCCACAATCTCCCGGGACCTGAAGTGGGAGAACAACACAGACACTATCATTAAAAAGACCCAGCAGAGGTTGTACTTCCTGCGCCAGCTCAGGAAGCTCAACCTGCCCAAGGAGCTGCTGACACAATTCTACTCATTCCATCATTCAGTCTGTTCTCTGCTCTTCAATCTCTGTTTGGTTTGGATCTGTCACCAAACAGGAAAAGAAAAGACTGCAACGGACAATAAGGTCTGCAGAGAAAATTATTGGTGTCAGCCTGCCCTCCATCCAGGACCTGTACCTGTAACATCTCTGCAGACCATCACACCCTGGTCACAAACTGTTTAAACTTCTCCCCTCTAGGAGGCGCTACAGAGCTCTGTACGCCAAAACAACCAGACACAAGAACAGTTTTTTCCCTCAGGCTGTCTCTGTGATGAACAGCTAAAACCCGGACTCAAATGTCAGTAACATCACCTGTAAAATATCTGTACACTCATACTGTCATTTATATCTATATTTATGTATATATATTTACCTGTTCTTGTTTATGTCTACGTTTTTTATCTGTTGTACAAAGAGAGCAGATGCAGAAAAACTAGTCCACGCATTTGTTACTTCTAGGCTGGACTATTGTAACTCATTGTTATCAGGCTGCTCCAATAAGTCTCTTAGGACTTTGCAGCTAATTCAGAATGCTGCTGCATGTGTTCTGACAGGAACCAAGATCAGAGATCACATCTCTCCCATTTTGGCTTCCTTGCATTGGCTACCTGTTAAATCTAGAATAGAATTTAAAATTCTTCTCCTTACATACAAAGCTCTTCATGGTCAGGCACCATCATATCTAAAAGAGCTCATAGTACCTTACTACCCCTCTAGAACACTGCGCTCTCAGAATGCTGGGTTCCTTGTAGTTCCTATAGTTTCCAAAAGTAGATTGGGAGCCAGAGCTTTCAGCTATCAAGCTCCTCTTCTGTGGAACAAACTACCATTTTGGGTTCGGGAGGCAGACACGGTCAACACTTTTAAGAGTAAACTTAAGACTTTCCTTTTTGATAGAGCTTATAGTTAGGGCTGGCTCAGGTCATCCCTTAGTTATGCTGCTATAGGACTATACTGCCGGGGGACTCCTCCTTTCAGGGTTATGCCTAGCCAGGCATGGTATTGGTTGAAGATGCAGTCACATCTCCCTTTACTGAAAACCCTCTCTCTCTCTCTCTCTCTCTCTCTCTCTCTCTCTCTCACCATCACCACCACCATCTGTAAACATACATGTCTGTCATACATGTACATTAATGCATCTTACTAACTAAACTTCTTCCCCGGAGTTTCTGTGCTCTTTCGTCCAGCAGGTTCTCGTGGATCGTGACTGCTGCTGTGGTCCTGCATGACGTCCACTACATATATTATTACTGTCATTAATGTTACCAGATCTCCATTACAGTTTATAGTAACTTAGTTAATGATTTGCTGCTGCTGTGCATCTGTGTCTCTCTATCTCTATCACAGGTTCCACTGCTACTGTAATCATTTTATCATTCATTGTAATCCATTGTCATTTTTCATTGTAATTATACAAAATGTTTCTGTTGACTTGTTGACTGAAAAATCATTTTATCATTCATTGTAATTCATTGTCATTCTATCATTCATTGTAATTGTACAATATGTTTGTGTTGATTTGTTCTGTTCACGTGACATCTATTGCACGTCTGTCCGTCCTGGGAGAGGGATCCCTCCTCTGTGGCTCTTCCTGAGGTTTCTTCCACTTTTTTCCCTGTTAAAAGGGTTTTTTGTGGGCAAGTTTTTCCTCACTCGAACCGAGGGTCTAAGGACAGAGGGTGTCACTCCCTGTACAGATTGTAAAGCCCTCCGAGGCAAAATGTATTTTGCGACTTTGGGCTATACAAATAAAATTTGATTGATTGATTGATTGATTCACAAAACCTCAGACTCTTCTTGCAAAACCAAACTTTCACCTCAAAACAGTTCAATCTGTGCTCAAAACTGAACTATGTTGTCAAATCGTGCCCCGAGTCAATCAAAATTAAAAACACTACTGAACAGTCACTAAACACTACGTAGAAAAATAGAAAACACAATGCTCAGGACATGAAGCTGGAGAAATAAATGTTTATTGTTCACTGTAGGCTAAATGCATGTTGCAAAACAAAAAACCTGTTCATTTAGCACTTACACGTAGCACGAGTAAAAACAAACAGAAATCGTATGCATTTGCCACTTGTGTACAGTAAGCCCATGTAAAAATAAAGTACAAAAATATGCAAATAAGTGCATTACTCAGCCACAGCATCATGTCTCCGTACTGGGTCAGGCCACAGGACTTCATCCACATCACAGGCCACATTTTGTCTGGCCAGGCAACGGGGGAAAAAACCTCTGGCATGCCGTATCCAGGCTTGGCATGCCTCCACACCTATGTCACCACAGGCAAGTTCCATGGCTTGCAGGAGATTTACCTGGTGTAAGGTTGACGTTCATATACCTTCCACCGCCATGAGGAGAAGAATTCCTCAATGGGGTTTAGGAAAGGGGAGTACGGTGGAAGGCAAAGATTGATAAAACCTTGGTTCATATTGAACCACTCTCTAACCTGGAGGGCTCTGTGAAAACTCACATTGTCCCAAACAACAACATAGATGGGATGCTCATCCTGCTGCCCTAACAGATCATCTCGCATGTGATTGAGGAAAATGAGGAGCTGGTGAGTGTTGTAGGGCCCCAGGTTGGCATGATGGTGGACAACCCCACGATTGCTGATGGCAGCACATAATGTGACATTGCCACCACGCTGCCCAGGGACACCAACAATGGCCCAATGGCCATCCTTTTGGTGAGATTACACCCAGCTTCATCCATGTAGATGTATTCATGGGGTCTTTCCATTGCATCCAGTTGAAAAACCCTCTGTAGAAATAGATATAGTTTTGTAAGTGATACAGAAAAAGTGATTTAGGCCACTACAGTAAATCACTACTTAGAGTAATCAACATTGAATGTGTCTGGATATATACCAACCTGTACATACTGGAATCTTTGCTCTTTGACTCTGTCTGAGTTGCGATCAAAGGGCACTCTGTACAGCTGTTTCATGCGCAGTCTGTTGCGCTTGAGGACACGATCAACAGTAGAGAGGCTGACACTGTTGATACCCTCAAAATTTACATGGTCCTCAATGATCTTCTGCTGAATTTCACTCAGTTTAATGGCGTTGTTCTCACGGACCATATCAACAATTAGGGTCTCTTGGTGTGGGGTGAACATACCTGTCCTCCCACCCCCATGTGGCAGTCTTTCAATTCTACAAAAAGAGAACATGCAGTTACAAAAAATATACATGGAATACTAGGCCTACAAACAGTTAGACCAACCCTCCATTACAATACTACAGTACATTGGTACAGTGATGTACTGAAACATATATTTACTTACAGTATACTGTGGTACAGTATATAGTATGTCATACAGCAATTGCTGTCAACATTTACATACTGTACTATAATGTCAAAAAAGGTAATTGTCTGTTGTCTTCTCTAAATCTTCGGATTATGGTGGACACAGTGAATCTACTGATGTTTGGTTGTACCCTTTGTCCGGCCTCCCTCATGCTCATACCATGGACAAGAACATGGTCAATCACAGTAGCTCTGATTTCATCAGATATTACTGTTCTTTGTCTTCGCTGACCACCTCGACCTCCTCTCACACGAACTCTTCCTCTCAGATTTCTATCCATTGTAGGGCCTCACAAACCAGTGCTCTCTGAACTGGCTTATATGTTCCCTCACATCATTAGCCACAAGTGTGATCAATTCTGAGTTGTTGTGTTCAAGTGGTGACACCTGTGCTTTAATTGTGTTTGACTTTTGTCACCTGTGCTCACCATTATGCAGCACGGGTGCATCACAATGAAAATGTGTTGGCAAGTTGTGTCTAAACAGGTGAAAAGTGCTTATGGTTTTGCCAAAAGAGTGATTGATTCAATCAGTGGGTTCAGGCAACTGAGCATTTGGTTCAGACAATAGGGTTTAGTGTTTTAGCAATTGAGAAAAACTGTATAAGCCAGTTCAGAGAGCAAACAGGTTGTTGGAGGTGGGAATGAGAAAGTCTGAGAATGGATAGAAGAAACTATGTGAGAGGACAAGTGCGTATGCAAGGTGGGGGACGAGGAGGAAGAGGAGGAGGGCAACAACATATCAACAAAGAACAAGAATTACAGTATCACAGAGACAAAGGACAAGTTTGTGAGATGCAGGGCACAGTACTGTAAAAATCGGGGTACGAGGAGGAGGAAGAACAAAAAAAATGGCAAAGGGCAAAGCAGAGTAGTAAATTCTGATCAATTTTGAGCTACTATGATAGAACATGTTTTCATTCATCAAAAGACAATGACGGAAAAATATGAAATTTGTTTTGAGATTAGAAATGTACTTCTCCCTGAGAACTATATGTTTTGAACAATGTGTTTTCTATTTTTTGGTGTATTGTTTACTGACTGCTTGATAGTGTATATCATTTTGATCGCTTTGTTTATGATTTGAGAGCAGTGTTTGGTTTTGAGCACAGGTAAAACTGTTTTGATGCGAAAGTTTGATTTTGCAAGAGGAGTCAGAGGTTTCAGAAATTGTGTTTTAGCAATTGAGAAAAACTGTACTGTCATTATTGTTACCATATCTCCATTACAGTTTATGGTTAGTTAATGATTTGCTGCTGCTGTGCATCTGTGTCTCTCTATCTCTATCACAGGTTCCACTGCTGCTGTAATCATTTTATCATTCATTGTAATTCATTGTCATTCTATCATTCATTGTAATTGTACAATATGTTTGTGTTGATTTGTTCTGTTCACGTGACATCTATTGCACGTCTGTCCGTCCTGGGAGAGGGATCCCTCCTCTGTGGCTCTTCCTGAGGTTTCTTCCACCTTTTTTCCCTGTTAAAAGGGTTTTTTGTGGGCAAGTTTTTCCTCACTCGAACCGAGGGTCTAAGGACAGAGGGTGTCACTCCCTGTACAGATTGTAAAGCCCTCCGAGGCAAAATGTGTTTTGTGACTTTGGGATATACAAATAAAATTTGATTTGATTTGATTAGATTTGATCTGCGACTGTGATGATTTGGGTTCAGTTTCAAATTCAACCTGAGGCAAACCAACCTAACCACAATCCACAACCAATCCACCTACCGTCTGACCCTGATTTGGCCTCAAGGGGCAATGTTTCTGTGCTACAAGTGTAGCCACTGGATATCGGGTTAATGCCTAACCAACCTGTTTTAGCGTTAGGTTCTCACTTTCAGCATTCTGGAGCCCATTTTGTAAAGTTTTATGTTTTTAACGTTGCAGTCTCCTAATAACACTGTGTTTTCAATGGTGCTTCATGGATTCATCCAAATAATGGATGAAGAGCTGGGGGACCATACCAAAGGACTCATTGTTCATGTAAAAAACACTTACAACACAATCAACAGCTGCAATCAAAAACACGATGAAATCTTTTTTCTCTATTGTTGCAGCCATGACAAGTACCCTGTGAACAGAACAAGCACAGACTTTCAATAGCAAGGGTGAAGTGGCTTTTTTAGAGGCAGCACAATTATCCAATAAATCAACCTATAAAAGACAACACAGGGTGTCAATTAGCTTGTGTAATTGAATAATTACTGGCCAGAGAGCTCAGGCACAGTCACCGCAAAAGCCATTCTCCAAATGTCAAAAAGCAATTGAAATAAATTACACATCTCTCAGATCACTCTAGCGATTAGGGCCGCCATAACATTTCACTCCATTTACCTGCAACAGTTCCCTCCTATCCGTACACACACACAAATAATAAACTGGTCACTGAGTCTCTGTGTTCTCAGGCCTCTGCTCTCGCCAGCAAGAATTTCAGTTTCAAATTTTTTATGTATCTAACTATGAGTCTGTGTAAACTGTGAGCATGAGTAGATGAGTACAGTTTCTCCCAAATTCTCCAAGAGGGCCTTACTGGCATGAACACATTCAGATAGAGCTTTGCCCTATATGAATACTGGGTATTTGTTTGGATAGCCCGTCTAGTTTATTGAGTGGTTGTAACACTTCAGCAGATTATTAGTTCAGAGTCAACAATTCAGCGGACAGCTCACAAATAAAATATTTTTCTTTCACAAGTGTGGCAAAGGTTTGGTTGGTTCTGGCACAACAGCTTGGTTAAAGTTTGTCTATAGAGAATATCTCAAACGTGTACAGACAAAGAGAATCAGCTGAGATTTTATAAATCTCAGCTGATTTATTTAGTCTATAAACTGATAGACTAAATAAAGCATTACAGTTTCTAAAATGGATTGATGGCTTGAATTTCTGGCATAGTGTGAGTTGTAGCTCTGTTTCTACACAGTCGCTCCTCCTATGGGAGGAGAAACATGTGATAAACTGATGATGATGTGTGGCAAAGTGGGTTAGATAATGTAGCTTTTAACTTTTGATGGTGTGTGTCTTATGTTTTGGTTTAATTGTCCTGAGGCGGGAACACAGTGACATGATTAAAAAAAGTACACACAGCTTTTCTATGCAATAAGAAATTATTATCAACAATTCAGGTGTTTAGTTTGTGCTTTAGATAATCTGATAAATCTGACTGTTACTACAAAATAAAACCCAACTTATCAGTCAGTGAAATGATTCAAAAGCTTAACCAGGCCATATGTATTGACATTAAGCTCTATTTGTTTCCATTCATTGTAGTTTTCATATTCATAAAGGCATAGTATTAACTGTGAGCAGTGTTGGAACGGCAGTGGAATTTTCCCCTCACATAACCTAATTAGAGATCACATCAGGGTTGTTAGGTGAATGGTTTATTCATTATCCAGAGGTACATTTAATGGGCCAAACTCATTTAGACGCTCATTATCAAACTTGGCAACAGATCATATTATCCTGCCGTTTTGATCTTTCTGAAGGACAGAAGTGTAAAGAAAGGCAGAGAGGCGAGCGCACTGAAAACTAACAACGTGCCAGATCAGTGCTTTGATTAAACATTGAAGGATCGCCTCTCACAAAGAACGCTGTCGTCTCTCTGCTCTGTTTCCATGGACTCCCATGAGTCTCCTGTACCCCACCATTGTCCAGGCAGCAATGCAGCCACACCCTCTAGCGGGGTTAACCTTACCTTATTGGCCAGTCCAACCTTTGATGGTTTCCCTGGTGCCAACAGTGACGAGGTGGATGTGGAATATTCACTCTTCAGTCTAATGAGCAACTGGGAGTGGCTTTTGATTGACAGGCTAAACTAAATATGGAGGATCAAGGTCATCCTTAATAAGATGCTGTTGATTCATGTTTATCATGGATCCACTGGGTCTGCACAGATGATGTCCCATGATAGTGTGTGTGCGTGCTCATATTTTGAAGAAAATGGGATAAAAAAAAAAAGGATATGAATAAAACAATGAGTATGAGACTCAAAATGTGGTTTCATGTGTATTTTCCATGTTCCATTTGTTTGATATGTATAATCATGTCACCATGATTGGCTAACCCTAGAGGAAGAAAAGAGTGACAGAAATAAATAGAAGGAAAGTTATCTTGCAAACATTAGAGTGAATTAGTCAGAGACACAGCAGAGCAATGTGCAGCCCTGTGTTCAGAATGAAGGTCCAAGATGAAGGAAAACAGCATGGAGCACCAAAGACGGTGGATTTAATTCCAACTACAGGGTCATTAATGTAAGACTGACAATAAGAATAAGACTAGCATTATTCTATAGACCAAAACCACCAATGTGCCATCAACACTTTCCCACTGTTGTCAGCTCCAAGCCTATTGGTTCACACTGAAGGTTTGAAGTCACAAATGAGGCTGAGTCTGAAACTGAAAAACTAAAGTCATTAAAGAGCTGCTAATATTTTTTACCCTGATTAAAACAAAATTTTGGTGTGTGGTAGACTATTTTAATAATTGCTGCTTATAGCTGCACTAATACAATATTTAGGAGCAGCAGAACAAGCTAGAAATAAAACATTTGACATATTATCACCTTATAAATTTCACGTCACACCTTGCACATTGGATGGCTGAATTACGCTAGTCAGCTAGTCCAGCACAGAACAGATTGAGCTGACAGGCAGTCAGACACAGACACAACTTAGAGAATCCGGTCAATTTTCAAAATAAAACACAGATCATAAAAACAGGCAAACAGGAAACAATATAACTATGTAGCATACATGCTCATGGTAGAAGCACATAAACCAAGAACAATGACCAAATCTGAGCAAGGTAGCAAAGTCTGGCGTGCAAAACGCTTCCAATATGCTCTTGGTGAGATATGAAGCTGTGTGAAGAACGGACCAAAAGAGCATTGAGGCCGTGACGTGAGGGGTTAAGCAAGCAATTAAGCAAAGCATTTACACATGGAGCAAACACAGTGACACCGCATCATCACAGTCTAATATTCAGCCTCCTTTTACTGGTTCTCTGGTTTGGTTTCCACCGACTCCTGAGGGAAATATGTCTCTAACAGCGTCTGTGTGCTGTTTGGCGCTGGACTGATATGTACAGAGAGTTTATGATTTTAGTTGAAAACAGTTTCCCACTGCTGCTAGACACTTGTAATCAAATACAAATAGAGTATTCAAAAATGCAGAGAGCTTCAGATATTTTCACATCATATTTGTTGGCCTTCATCAGCACAGGAAGTTTGCTCAGTTGTCAGGGAGATGGTTCAGTCTTTTTTTGGTTATCATGATCAAAACAGGTATCCTATGTGCACTACTTTTTAAACAACAATTCCAGAAACAAATACATTTTGAATTAAAAAAGCCTCAGCAACAGCTGGCTACTGTAGTTTTTATCAAACGTTAGTGCGTTTTTTTTTATTTTCAGCATGTGTATTCACAATAATGAAAGACTGTGTGTGGCTCATTGATGTGTTTTTAATAGTTTCTGGACAACAGTGGAGTTCTGTGGCACAAAGGAATGTTTGAATACACATATTGTTAGTCTGATACAATCATTGATTGTTCTGGGCTTTTCGTGATAGGGTTGATAATATAAAAAATCACCAGACTAAATCTTTCAGTTTTCCTCCATAGTGTGATGTTGGTTCATATGCATTATCTAAATAAAGAGTCTGGTTTGTTTAGTGGGTCCTCTGCCTGCATCAGGCCTTGAGGTATGTGGAATCAATCAACATGTAGACGATGAAAAAGGTCTGTTTTAGATCCTGGCTGAGTTGATGAGCTCTGTCTCCTTTAATTTCCCATCAAAGTGTCTGGAAGATCACTCGTTTCCCAAATTAAACATCATTCACTGGTAACTTATTCAAGAGATTCCAATTAGCTGAAAAGTGGTTCTTCATGATTGTGTTCCCTCCACCCGCCCTGCTTTCCCATTCAAATACTTTAAAGAAAGCCTTAAAGGAGAACGCACCCACTCCCCACCACCCCCTCCCCTTCTTTATCCAGTGTGTATGCTGATGCTTGTGAGCTCTATCAAGTGGTATAAATCTTTAATTTTGGAGCTCAGCATTAATGGCCGAAACCGCCTCAGATCTGGGCTCCACACCCTGCTTTCATCCTCTCGGCTGGAGGAATTCCGGGAGTGGTGGAGGGGGGTGGGTGGGGTGGTGGCTACACGATCGTTTGGTCCAATAAGTACACAAAATTAGCTGCTTATCAGTTGATCTCCGTACATGATCCTTCAGAAATCTTTTTCGCGTGTTCAAGGCCACTGCCTTCACCAGAGCCTCGTATCCCTGCTGGCTCCACAGAGAGAGGCTAATGGAGGGGGGGGGGGGGGCTCTAATTAAATCACTTTTCAAAGACAATAAGGCCAGAGCTTCCTCCCTGTCGCCAACATACGCTAAGCCTCAGCCTTTTACCTCACCGCTCTGCGGTGTGAAGGAAATTGAATTACCATTAATATGTTTGAGCCTCCTGTGTTGCCCATTGCTCCATTTTATCAGAATTCAGAGAGCTAAAATAAACAGGGAGGCAGATGGAGAAAGAAAGACATGGAAGGAGAAGTACTGGGTGGAGAGTGAAGCAGTGAGCGCTGCTAGGCTGGTTTTGTTTTGATACATCCCCTCGTTTGTTAACTTGTCTTTCTCCTAATCAATCAAGCACCAGACACATCATTTTGCTGTTCTATTTTGACTTCTTTTACTGAATGCAAGCATTGGTTATTCTCCAGGCTGTTTCATAATGTTGCTGTTGCTCTGTATTTCTACACATTAATGAGTGCAGGCTGTGGAATTAGGCTCAGCGCTGCCTGTTAATGGGGCCTGTGAAAGCTGGAGAGTGACTGCAGCTCTCGTTAGCCGAGCCAGCGGCTATTGATTGCGGCGGGCCACTGGGGGCTCCCTACCTGCGGTTGACTTTGTACTTCTGCAGGAGTTGTAAGGGTCTGCTGAACAACAGGGACCACGCACATCTCAAACAAGGTCTATGAAAAGCCTATCAATTAGGCTTTGAAGGTCAAGCAAACTCTCCCCCCGCGCTCTCTGTCTCCCCACACTTGCTTGGTCTTGAGAAACGGTATCTCCTCTGCTCTCTCCAAAATACATCTGAAGACTCCATTCAATTAAATATCTCTCGGCTCCAGCTGCTCCCTAAGTGAAAGGTCAACTAAGTCCAGGAGGCTAAAAGAGAAAGGCTTGGCTTCTTCACAACACCTCCCCACAACAAAGCCTCCCCCAAGCAGGCACTCTCGCTCTTAATGATACCCACTGGTCAATCCCTAACTAGCAGTGACAGTTACCCCCAGAAGCACCACTGCAGACCAGAGCCAATCGATCAGGTGAAAAAAAAATACATATAATGATAACCCGCAGACATAATGTCAAGCCCTTGCACTGTCCCAATTGGTTGACATTCAGGTAGATAGTGGGGAGAGAGCTGGCCAGACATCAAAAGCGAGGTGCTGCAGTGAGCTGCCTTGCTCTCTTGCGCCCACTGAGGTGGGTTAACCCTCTCACATGAACTCTAATTATCCACACTGTGGCCTCAGGGAGTCCCAGAGGGATGGCCAGCGAGCCCAACGACACACACTCAATAACCATCAACACAAACACCACCTAATTGAGTCAAATTGGGCCTCATTATTTAAGCTTTAGTGCAGCCATGTTGAAAGTGAAGCCAACTGTGTGTGTGTGTGGACCCGGGGATGCCACAGTAGTCCAGTTTTAAGGGAGCTGTGGAAAAAGTTCAAATAGAAAAGATTTTTTTTTTCTACCAAAGCTTTTCCAAATCGTATAACACCATTTTACATTTTGCAATATGATCTGTCTACTGTGCCTTCAAGTGAAGCAATGGTTTCCATTCATTTCCATCTCATAACCAAATGACACTGAACTCTTCTCAACTTGATGTGACGCTGATGACCGATCCGACAGTCAGACCGGTTCAACTCCTCCACAGCTTGCACTGAAACTGAGGCTGCAGGTGGATTTATGGACTAAACTCTGACACTCTACCTGTTGTGTTCTGGTTTTGTTTATTTCATATAGCAGATTCTACGCCTGTGCTGCAAAATATTGATAGCCGTCCATTTTTTTTTTCTTTTTGAGAGAGAGAGACAGCTGTGATTGAGCGACATAGACAGTGAATGAGAGAGAAAAGAGAATCAGAGAAACATTTTTTGTTTGTTTGTCACAAATTATTGTTTCATTACAGATAAAAACTCAGCAGCCGTGTACACATCATTTTTAGTAAATGGGATCAAAATGCTGCAACACCAATACGTTCCTTTAATTGCAGGCAGACAAGTGGAACCATACATTTACTCCAATACCACTGAGCTCAAAATATAAGCGCCATTGATTTGTCTGGTTCAGAACCTGGTTCCACTTTCCAATTCCTCACTTAAAGTAAGAGAGTTTTATCAATTAGTCGATATGATACGCAAACGAAGGCCTCTCCCCAGGTCCCCTTCTCAGATTCAGGTCGGAGTGTCCCATTTTTGGATATGAACCGGACAGACGGCCTGACTCCAGTGGCAGATGAGAAAGTGCTGGGTTGGGCCTCCCCAAACTCCCATCAATAGGCTATGGAGTGGCAGCCAAGCAGCAGTAAGACAGGATGGCTGTCGCTGCTTCACTGATTACAACAGGAGACTGCAGGAGGAGACCAGCAGGATCCCTTACACACTCCCCCTCTGTCTACCAGCTGATTTCTCTATCTCCCTCACCCTCTCTTCCCAAATGAAAAAGTGCAGACTAAAGGCGATCACATTTCCCATATTATCAATAGTATCTGCTCTGTGGCCTGGCTGCGATCCTGTCGCCCATGGCCTTGTAACCTTGTTCTACAGTCTCTGTCCTTCTCCACTACTTCACTGCTCTTACTGTAAATGCTGGTGACAAGTCAGCTTTTGATGGACCTACACAATATCATCTCATCATCAAGAAAATACACACACAGAATACTACACTCTGATTGGCTCGAGAAATACCAGTATATCACCTATACTAGTCATATTGTTAGAAAGCTGCCTTAAATAAGCAGAGCCACCTGTGTGTGATCACAGTGGAATTACTTGATTGATTCATCATTATACATAATAAATGTTATCAGTTCCAATTCAAATTATTCAGAAGTTTTAGTGTGCAAAGTCTAATTTTCATTTGTAAGAATATCTATAATAGTCTGTGGAAAAACTGGTCATGTTGAACGTTGTTAGAATGTGCTTCTGAGGTTTTGTTAATTCCCAACAAACTCCATCAATCAAGTATTTAAGGTACAAATGTTTGAGCTCTGTACAAACTTAGAATTGAAGTTGCTGTGATTTGAACTGAGTATAGCCTCACTGTGTAACTTTAATGGAAAGAAATGGCCCAGGCAACCAATGAAATCGAGCAGGGGTCAGGCTAGGCTTTACTACTACCACTTTCATTCCGGTTTGATGCCGGTAGATGTGATGTGAGATATACTGTATAGACATAGTGTGACATGCCAGATACAGAGTTGGAAGAGACGGTGACATTCACCATACTGTTTACTTTTTTCATTAAGTTGTGAAACCAAATCCTCTTTTTTTATGAACTCTCCTCATCCAGTAGCGCAGCAGCTGCTAATCATATCTAATCACCCTGTTGTGCGTGTCACACACACAATTTGCCAAGATGTTTTTAAAGTGACTGCAGCTGCACTGATGACTCTGTCTGATCATCTGATCATTTGACAAAACCATCTCAGCTCTCCCCATGATTCTCGATCATGAGGAGAGCTGAGATGGAGCTGTTTTGAGATCAAAACCATCATAATTAAATTATTAATCAATAGATGACTTAATTTACATTTTACATAACAGTGTAAGATTTAAATATTGTTAGGCAGCATGGTCCCAACTCTTGAGGTTACGACGAACAAAGAGCCTTGAGTAAACTCTTTGGATTTGTATTGATCTGGGATCACTCTGCCCTCCATGTCAAATGAAACAAATGCAGTTGAACACTTTGATTTTTCATTATATTCATGTCTCCACAGTTCCACCAGCAGACCCTCCAGTCAATATTACATGTTCTCGATGTATTGCCTCGGACAATGATTACCTATTGACCCCTCCCCTTATGGGAATGTTTTATATGACAGATGGTCTGGTCACATATTCAAATATCCTGTAAGCATCTCATTTCAGCAAACACTAAATCCATAACTGGATTTGGATTTCTACAGCTCTGGGAAAACTGAGAACATCAGAATATGACTGTCTCATATGACACTTTAATGCTGTAGTAGTTCTGGACAGACTTGGTAAATGCTCTTATTGTATGACAGCAGTGCTGACCAATTTTCTGGAAATATGAAAGTTTCTCATTGATTAAACATTTCTGCAGCTTTTGGATTTGGACGGCAAATAAAACAGTTATTGGCTGTCATTTAGAGTAGATGCTTTCATAGATCACTGTGAGACCAAAAAGGCCTTTAAAGAAGTGGTTCCACGAAACCCTGACATTTCTGCTTTCAAGTCAGGTTTCATTTTCTCGATGCAAAATCTCGTATTAAACTTGAGTCAAACTGCTCAATGACTGGAGACCTAAAGTGAGACAGGCTGATTAAATTCCCTCTCCTCTGTGAGCATTTCACCCTGGTTCAAATGCCTCCTGAGTGCCTGAAATGGTTCATTTGTTGAGGCTGTCCCCTGCATCCATTTCTACAGGTGCCACACTCAAAGTCATTCATTTCCTTTGGCTCCTTATTCCCCCCTTTATTCTGAAAGTACTACTTGCTCGCTTTGATTGAACTCAATGGGATTACAACAGAGTTAATCGCTCCTGGGTTTGTCCACTTATTACCATGTGAACTCCCTCTGGTTCCCATTGTTTCCTGGCCTTCCATAAAGATTACCTGCTCTTGCTGCAGAATTGCTCTATTGTCTCCTATGGAGCGTGGGCTCCAAATGAAAGGTGAATGGCATACACTACAATAGAGAAGGCACAATGGTGAGAGGTGGCTGTATACGCACTAATGAAAGTATAGGTATAGCCTTTAAAAATAGGAGGGTGGCAGCTCTCAGACTGAGCTATTAGATCCAAGTGATTGGATGTGCTTCTTACTATTTACCAGGAGCTAAGAAAAGAATGGATTGAAAAAACTGATGACAAAAGACGCCATACACAGTGTATACTATACTACTGTTTACGGTCTGTAGAAAAGGATGAGATGGATTTTTTATTCTAATGACCATTTCTCTAGTATATCTTTGATGAAATTAGTGAGGACAAATCCACAGCTGTAACATTTTTTTCTGTCATTCATCTCTAACAAATCATTTTTTACAAATATATCAATCCATATAAAATTACAGAGACACACATCCGATGCACATTAAGATATGACCTTCCATTTGTTTTTGTCCATATTCAATACCCTTTTTTTATTATTAATATATCTTAATGAGCAATCATTGCAGTTTCACTATTGGCAAATAAATCTTCAGAGGGCAGAATCTACATAGTTTTCTTCCTGTGTACTCTTTTGTCTACCAAGAAACAATAACAAACATATTAAGAACAACCTGATAATTAGTTCCTGAATTGCAGGCAGACTTTGCTACATTTATGTTTTAATAGAATAGAATAGAATAGAATAGATACTTTATTGATCCCTCAAGGGGAAATTTTTTTTCCACTCAAGTTCTTTTACAAGCATTTTTACCCAAAATACACACACACACACACACACACACACACACACACACACACACACACACACACACACACACACACACACACACACACACACACACACACACACACACACACACACACACACACACACACACACACACACACACACAAAGGGCTCATAGACATGCAAATGTGGAGAGATGGTGGAGTGAGCAGTTAGGGGTTCGGTACCTTGCTCAAGGGCACCTGTGCCCAGGAGGTGAACTTGCACCTCTCCAGCTACCAGTCCACCTTCCATACTTTGGTCCATACTGGACTTGAACCGGCCACCCTCCGGTTCCCAAGCCAAATCCCTACCAATGACAGTATAAAGAATGGACAGAGCCTGAGTGATGTCACTCGTAGGTTTCCAAAGAACTGTTTTGAAGCTGAAAATATGCGACGCTGGCCGCCGCCATGTTGGATGTACTGCTTCTTCTGCCTCCCGTCTAATCTAAATATCCATCTGTAACGGCACCTACCTGTCAATCAAGTGGTCACACTGTTAATTGTGCACAACTTCAAGCCTTAATATCATCTGAATGGGTGAGTTAAAAAAAAAATTCACCCCCCCTCACAGTTGGCATGGACGGGGAAATTAGCTATAGAGACCAAAACTGTTTTTTGTACCAGGCTGTAAACATGTTTATTTCTGCTGTGAAGTTGGACATTTTAATACTCTCAAGGAATTACAGTTTTTAGCACTTCCACATTGGCTTCATTTCCCAGCACTGGAGGTTGCCACTTGATCCCGACTGAGCTACTACAGCTCCAATAATTCATTTGTTAGTTTTTCACCTTTATTACTGAAGCATGAGAGTGGATTAAGTACAGTGGGCTTTGAGCTGTTCACTGGTCACAACATCTTCCAACTACACAGGCAGACCAGCTGGACCAAATGCCACCACAAGCAAGCGCCCTTGAAAGAGAGGGCGAATATAATGGTTGTTGTCATGACAACTTTCCAAAGTTAGAAAATCTTGTCTCAATCTTGAGTATTATAAACTGCTGCACAGTGATTTGGTGTCTTTAAACTGATCTAAGTAGTCCTCAAATTGGATTTCCTGTATCGTATTTCAGTTTTTCCAACATAGACACTAGTGCACAGAGGTCATTGTTCCAAACTGGAACATCTGAACCATAACATCTCTTGAATATGTTGAATATGGTGCAAACCCAGTTGCTTACTGGTTGCAGGTGATGGGACATGGATCTGCCACAGTCCAGCCAGGTTCTTTGCAAACATCTCTAACAGTTCACATGTAGACTTGTGAGAAGGTCAGCCAACTATTGTTGGTAATTAACCTCCAGTGTTGACACAAGAAAACATCGGCAACAAAACCTCACCTCAGAGGGCCATTCACTGTTAAACTTGTACTTATGACCCACAGCCAACAATCAACATGACCAACACACACACACACATGTACACACATCTGGGTGGACGAGAAAAGGTCAGATGTAGCACTTCCCCAAACCTTTTGTGGTGTTTTGCTTTGCCACTGGGAGAGTGGCGTGTTGAGGGACTGTCAGAACTATGAGGGCTCTGCCAACAGAGAGGTGTGCAACCTTTAGTGTCCTGGCCTTGAGGAGCACCACTGCTCTCACCTTAACATTGTTTTAAAGGCCATGTGTACTATTTACACTTTACATTTACCCTTTAGTTTGCTGTCTCTTCAGCTGGAGGTGTGACCAGCATATTTATGAGCAGCTACAGAGTCCATACATAACAACTGAGAGTACATACAGTTATCAAAGAATCCTACACTTCCACAGTCAGAAGACAATACTATATCTCACTCAGTCATGATCAGTGTTTTGGTTGACATCTCTCTGGTAGATTTGGTTGAATGGTGTTCTGGAAAATCTTCAACTAAAAAAATAAACAACTGTGCAGATGAGCTACAAGGAAGTTACACTAAAACAAGTCCTTGAATTTAACGAATGTCACAGACAGATGGTGTTTAATATAGTTGCAATCAAAATTAGAGCAATTATATGTAGTGATGAACGAGTGGAATCAGTGGAATGTTTTTACCCATGGATCGTATTCAGACTCCCATCCATGGTCAGGGTTAGGTAACAAAAGCACTTCAGTTAAGGTCAGAGAAATATGTAAGTAACTATGTAAAAAGTCATCTTAATGGAAGTAAATCAGTAATTAACTAAGAATAATGGGATAATAATAACAATATAATAGTAATAAGGACAGCAAAAAAAAAGTGCAGTCCTAGGCAGTGTCCTCATTTAGGATCTTAGTGGTTTGATGGTAGAAGATCTTCCTGGCCTCTCGGTTTTGGCCTGCTGTATCCAGAACCTTGTTCCTGGTTGCAGCAGGGAGAAAAGGACGTTATCCGGGTGGTTGGAATTCTTAATCAGCTTGTTATACTAACTTCAGCAGCCCACAGCTCAAAGTTTCTTATGAGATAGTTCAATAAAAGTCTAAAGTCCTTCCTATTTTTGAACTGGAGCTGCAATTAATGACCCTTTTGTTATCTTTCTGTGTACATGTAAGTCAGCAGCAAAGTAATTGCAATTGTTTAAGTAAAATAATAAAAATGATCAACAAACGTGTTTGTGTAGCTAGCATCTAAATTACCATAACACTATGCAACAACCAAAGACAAACAAATATGGAAATGATTCTGGTTTAATGTGTTTCAAGTGAATTCAGCACCCAAATTAGATCAAAGCAACGTGGAAACACATTCATGTGCTCTCTGCTGTTTGAAGAACATCTCACTTGTTTCTCCCAGTTTACCATTAAAGTGCGGAATACACAAAGCTTCTCATATACAGAGGTGGGTGGTAAAATGAACCTCAGCAGATCAAGGAACGAGTCAATTGTACCTCTATGAGTACTTTTAATAGATCATATTTTAAGAATCAGTTATTCTTGTTATTGTTACATTCAGATTGTCTCACGGTTTTTATTATTGTCCATATTTTGTTCAGTCTATCTTTTGTCTCCTTCTCCTATGGCAAATAGGCCAGAGGCCAGCTCAAGAAGGTTTAGTTTGAACATTAACAGATGACTGGTACAGTCCAAAAAAATACCTCATCAGGTAAATGTATTTTAATCATGTGGCAATAAGCTTAAAGGACATATGTTTCATATGTTTGTCCCAGGTGTGTCTAAAGACCCCAAAAGTATGAGAGTGATGAGAGTGAGCATCTTTTTTTCCTTCTCCATCTATCAGAAAATGTGTGTTCCAAAAAATAGTCACATTAGCCTCTCCCTCTGACTAGAGATGTCAAACTCGGATCATTTCACAGACTCGAGTCTTTCTGAGTCACATTGTCTCAGCACCACCTCCAGCAAGGAGAACATCCCCACCCACAGAATCTACGTCACTGACACAGAAATGTTGAAGTTGCTTTTGTGTTTTTAAATATTTTATTTGGACTACTTTCTTAAAGCCACATTATGTATAAATCAGTATTTGTTGTGATTTCATGCCCCCAGTTTCAGTTCAGTCCCACTGTGGTAAATATGGAAAGCTGTACCCGTGTACAGCCGAACATCAAGCAAGTGCAACAACACAAGACCAAGCTGCAACCTCCATGGCTGTGAAGTGAAGCCAATGCGGAAGTGCCAAAAACTGCAGTTCCTCAAACGTCCACTCAAGGCTGGCTCCAGAACAAGTCAGTCTCCATATGATAACTGCACTGAGGGTGAATTTTTATAGAACTCACCTGTTCAAATTATATTAAGACTTAAAGTTATGCAGAATTACCAGCATGGCTGCTTTGATTGACAGATTACGACGTTACGGGTAGCCTGTTTGAGCACTCAGGTGTCATTCAGCCCACCTTAGGTCCACCAATGATACAATGCAATGCAATGCAATGATACACGTCTTTGCCGATTTTTAAATTTAGATTAACCAGGAGGCAGAAGAAACAGCCAACATGGTGGCCAGAGCCACCACACTGAGCTTCAAAACCTGTGACTGATGTCACATTTACACTGTCCATTCTTTATACTGTCTTGCACAAGCACATCGCAGCCATTACATTACATTAAGTCATTTAGCAGATGCTTTTATCCAAAGCGACTTACAAAAAAGGGAAACAATCATGGTACAATGTGACTAGGACATGTTAGTGCAGCAATAAGTAACTGCTGGGAGGACCAGCAGTTCAGTTTTAGAGAGGTTCAGCTGGAGATGGTGTGCCTTCATCCATGTGGGGCAGCTGTGGCTCAAGAGGTAGAGTGGGTCATATGAATGTGTAGGGTTAGCTCCTAAAACTGATGAGCAGTTGGCACTTGTATGGCAGCCAATGCCATCAGTGTATGAATATGTGTGAATGGGTGAATGAGATATGTAGTGTAAAAGAGCTTTGAGTGGTCAGAAGACAAGAAAGTATTAATTACAGTCCATTTACCATTTAAATCAAATCAAATCAAATCAAATCAAATTTATTTGTATAGCCCAAAGTCGCAAATACATTTTGCCTCGGAGGGCTTCACAATCTGTACAGGAAGTGACACCCTCTGTCCTTAGACCCTCGGTTCGAGTGAGGAAAAACTTGCCCACAAAAAACCCTTTTAACAGGGAAAAAAGTGGAAGAAACCTCAGGAAGAGCCACAGAGGAGGGATCCCTCTCCCAGGACGGACAGACGTGCAATAGATGTCACGTGTACAGTCAACAAGTCAACAGAAACATTTTGTACAATTACAATGAAAAATGACAATGGATTACAATGAATGATAAAATGATTACAGTAGCAGTAGAACCTGTGATAGAGATAGAGAGACACAGATGCACAGCAGTAGCAAATCATTAACTAAGTTACTATAAACTGTAATGGAGATCTGGTAACATTAATGACAGTAATAATATATGTAGTGGACGTCATGCAGGACCACCCATTTACCACGTGGAGATGTCTGAGAGGCATTCAGAGACCCGTGCAGAGACTGAGAGGTCATCAGGAGGAAATGACAGATAGAGCTGAGTGTCATCTGCATAGCAGTGATACGGGAAGCCATGTGAGCGGATAATCGGACCCAGGGAGGTGGTGTAAATAGCAAATAGAAGGGGCCCCAGCACCGAGCCCTGGGGCACCCCTGTGGTGAGGTGATGAGAAGTGGACAACTGTCCAAGCCAGGATACGCTGAACGAGCGCCCTGTGAGCTAATATTAGTTACTAGTCCAACAGCAGTCAGCCCAGCTCGACGTCTGTCTTTCAGCCTTTTATTTTACCAGGCTCTCACCAAGGATTAAAGTCAGTCCCAGATTTACTCTTGTACGGCGGCCTCTCACTTGGTCATACTCTTTTCTTAACTTCCTACGTCATCCTCTTCAGTCTCTTTGCCTCTGGCACAACCAGGATCCACTTCAAAACTGAAGCTCAAAAGATATCAGCTCTCCATTACTGTGTCATTTTTACTTTGTTTTACTATTTCATTACAGGTTAATCTGTTGAACATTAGCATTATTATGTTGCACAGTTAATGTGGCTAGCTTCGATTGTAGGCTCATGCTGAAGAGAATGTGAGTATGTAATATTGAAAGTCAGAATGTTCAGGAGAAATTGTCGAGTCAGTTAAATAATAAGTAGTTGGTTTTTTTGGCCATAACAGTTTTTTCATGCTGCTTTTTGTGGAACATTATAGTGCAACGCTAGCTCAGCTGGCTTTGTTCCTACATGAAAGCCCCTTCTGCACTGTGGTATCAGTGTGTGTGTGATTGCTACTGAATATAAATTTGAAGTTAGTTGACAGACATGCCCTAAAGATACACGTGTGGAAAAAGATGAAGGGTCAAACAGTAAGGAATGTCAGAAACAATAATTCCTTTGCTCGGCAACGTTGTGTAACTTTGATTAGCACCAAGCTGCTAAGTTGCTCATACGCTGAAGATGTAGTGGCCCAATGGACAGTGTGTGTGTAAAGTCCTGCTGAGGTCAATACAAGAATTCTGATTCATGCATAGCTATGCTTAGCATTACTGCAATACTAGTATTAGTGATACACTGTTACAGCTCTGTTGTACAGCTCTGCAGTTTCATATATTCGAATACAACTTCTGTGTAGCTGTTACCATAACTACACTACAGTCTGCACTACAGTGAGATGTTGGTTGTGAATCTATAAATACTCTCAGTCTCCGAGACCATTTCTGCATACAAAGAAAATGAAAGAAAAGTTTGATTCCTATGAATCATACCACTGTTTCCAGTTAAGACAGAACCTCACCACCTGTCACGTCGCTGCCGCGACACTGTTAAGGTCCGTACATGCAGCTTCAAACCACCACCGGGAGCATTGCAGAAACAGAACGTTTTGCCCACCAGACTTCATTAACTTGCTCAAATTTGGTCATTTTCCTTGGGTTTATGCATATATATCTAAATATGCAAATGCACTATGTAGTTAAATTGTTTCTCTTTTGGCTGTTTTTATGTGGTGTTTTATTTTGAAAATCAACTGGATTCTCTTCCAGACATTTGGTTGTCATTAGTTTTTATTTTTAGATTTGTTATTTTTAAATAATTAATTTAAATATTAAATATTATTTAAAATCATATTTAAATATTTTATGAGGGTGGGAAGGGATTTTGGGTAATTAGTGAGCCACTGTTAAAGCCATCTGGCTGTTGTTATTGTTGTTGTCATTGTATGTATCTTTTGTGCACTACATGTACTTTAACACCTGGACACCTTGAACATATCATACTGCTTACAACAACACTGAAAATTTCAATAAAAACTGCATATTCTCCGTGGAGCAGAGCTCTGAAATGGACCGTGGCGCTCCTGGTGGAGTAACAGCCGCAAATAGATCCAATATATATAATCAGAGATCAATAGGGTTAATTTGTACAATATAATGTAATCAAATACATCAGAAACAGAAGTTTGGTTTTCTGTCAGATGTTAATTTAATCAATACATGTATTATTGAGATTTTAGTTTTGCTAACTCAAGGACACTTTGACTGGACAAGTCAACCTCTGATTACTGGCTGACCCACTTTAACACCTGAGCCAAAACCGCCCCTATCAGATTGCATTGTGTCGTACAGGTGTACCTGATTAAAGTGCAAAACAATACAGGTGAAAGTTCAATACTTACAGTCACTATAGGGGATTTCTGATTATTATTTTGTAATTATTGTTTATATCAATTTAAAGGTATATATTTCTGTAATAAATATTTATGCATCCATGATTATAGTTAGAGTATTTAAAAAGAGAGCTGAACTGAAAGGACCATCATGACCTACAATGGTCAATCCTGAGATATTTAGGCCTTTAGCAGCAGCTCACTGTGCATGTTTGATTTAACAAATAGTAAAGCATGTTTCATTACAGCTTTTACAGACTGACACCTATTAAGCTATTAAGTGAAGTCATGTCCTATCCTCTATCATATCATTTCCAGTGGGCCACACTGACTGGCCACTAGATGACTTTTATTGAAAGGCCAATATCAGCACAGTGATAAATGGCTCCAACACTAGTTTAGATGGCATGGCTGGCGGCTCATTTGGAAGAGGAGCTGCATACAAAGTTCAATCCCATCTGTCTCCAGCAGAGTTAAGAGTCAATGCTGGTGCCACAAACACTCATCCATGACATTTGCAGTCAGCTCTGAGACACAAATCATCCTGTGGGGAGTCTTATAATTAGGAGTGTTTTGCATGATTTAATCGATCAACAGAGAAAAACATGAGAAATATCCACAAGGTATTAATTACTGGTCTCCACAATTTTCTGTTGCCATATCCACAATTCACTCAAGTGGGACACATTTACACTCATAGTCTCCCCCTCCACAATGAAACATGAATGAGCATCCAGGGTGGTCCCGGCTTCTAACTATGCCCTGAGCCAATGCCATAGGCAAGGCGTTCCTCTGGCTCCTTTCTATACAACATACCTCCAGCCAAGAACCGATGCCTTTTCAAGTGTGTTACACAAAGTGGAAATGTTGAATATGAGGAGGAAGGAGGACTGCACAAACACAGATACATGAATCAAAGGCCTGTCGGCGTCAGGGGAGGGGAATACACACACCTTAATCAAGACAAGCTTGTATATTTTATTTATCGCCTATTTATTATTGAGTATATATCACTGTTAAATAATTCACTAACTTCTCCTTTCTTACCCGTAAGTTAGGTCTCAGTGCACAATACCTAGAGGGTACATTTTCACATTCATTTTTTTTTCCCGAAATATCACTGTTAACATTAGATCTCAACTTTCTTTTACTCCCCTCTGGGGATTTTTGATTCATAATTCAATCATTAATTCCTCCAAGGTGACAGAGAACTTACACCAGTCTGCGTTTTGCTTTGATAATGTAATTAGCCATTAAACAGACGCTGAGACATTTTAAAGGTGACATGATCTGTCTGTGTCAAACTTCATCACATCCCTTAAGGCTCACAATCAAATGGGGTTATGTCGAAGTCAAATTATACAGATTACCAGTGTAATCATAGGTGGTGCGGTGGTGATGGTGCTGTCAATCAGCAGGCTGTAAAGGGTGTCATCAGGTGGTCATCTCGGTTCTGAGTTGCTCTTGGAGCACGTGTAAAGTGAATAAACAGTGCGGCTGGCCAAGCAGGCTGCCAGAGATGGTTTAATTAAAACTGTGACATTGTATCATAAAAACCAGAAACCTAATCGTGATGAATAAGTATAATGTAATTATCAGCCAGGTTATAAATAGCTTTAATTTCATGCTTTGCAGAAAATGAAATGGAAATGGCGTGGAGGGGAGGTGCATGAATGTGTGCGTGTGTGTGTGCCTGCGTGCGTGTGTGTGTGAGGGGTAGTTTACCGAGCTTGTCGCCGCCCTCTGCCAGCGCCAAGAGACAGGAGCCAAATCCAATTTCTCCTCTCAGGTCACACGTCTGTCCACTCAGCCATCCTTCAAACTTCTCTCGATCTGTCACCGTCCTCATCATCATCCTCACTGCAACATTATCCAATGTGACTTGGAGGGGATCCGGGACAGCCACGAAGCCACCTGGCAGGCCAGAAAGTCCTGACAGTTTGTCACCTTCCCTTCCAGATGCTTGATTAATCCCACATACACAGTTGCACCCTCCAATTCTAGAGTGCACACCAAAAGTAAATCCTGAATGACCTGATGAAAACAAGAGCTGAAACTGGAAGTGAGTTCAGAGTCATCACAGCTCTGAATCACACCATCTTTCCTAAACCTTAATTCAGTCAAGTTTGCGGCTAAACCTGATTAACCCTTAACCATAGGGTGGTAGACTTTTGTACCTGCCTTGTATGGTTGTGGTTTTGGAAGGCACGGATTTATCATTTAGTTTAGAAAACTTGTTGCTCTCTTTGTTATCTTCTGCTTATTTACAACTAGAAATGCTTGCTTGCTTGCTATGAATGTCCATGTGTTACCAATGCTTAAGTTACTCAAATGAGCCAATGTAACAAAACAAACTCACAGTATTCTGTTCACTCTTCAGATAAATGAACAGCTCAACAACCAACAGCAAGAGAAAAGGCTGAGATGAAAGCAGCACAAACAGCATTGCTGATTTGCTTGTGGGGAGGATGGAATTTATGAAGAAGGTTCACAGGTGTGAGAGGTGAAAACCCAACCGCCTGAGAGCCTAATGATCTGAGGGGGCCTTGAAGTAGTCCTTGGGGAGTCCCAATAAAGGCGAGCAGGAGAGGACCACACCAAGAAAAGACATGGTGGTCACAGTGAGCCAAGAAGGGAGTTTTCCTTTCAATAATGCAAGAGCTGATGAGGTTTGATCATTGGAAAGGAAGCGAGAATGGTCTGAGCCTGCAGAGAAACACGCTCAGTGTTCTAAGTTTCGTTTAAGAGTCTTTTCTCACTTTTCTCTGGTTGCTATGATCAACACATATAGTTTGATTAGCAGGATGATTGCAGTGATTCAATTTGTGCAAATGTTTCAAGTGTCATTTGCTTCATTACAGAGAGTTTTTGTTTATGAAAATGTGGAAAACTATTCAGCATGTGTCAAAGTGTAATTAAAAACCAAAACCTAGGTCAGAGCCATTCATTTTATGGCTGCTTTTGAGAAAGGAAGATCGCTCGGTTAAAGTGAAAGTCTAAGCACCAGTGTCAGCGCTCAATAGAAATGCTTCCAATGAAAAGCAGATAAACAGTTCCAGGAAATAATACTGGGCTTTTTAAACCTTCTGCTATTAAAGACCAAATCAAAAGTGAGTCCTAATTATACCTGCAGTAATGGCCTACATACAGTGAAGAGTGAATGAGCTCAGACCACACATAATGGTGAAGGACAAAGTCGTTTTTTTGTGCCGTGTAATCATAAAATATAAAACCCAGTGTCCATTAAAATGAAGCAGCTTATTATGTCCCAATTGCCAAAAGCTTGCTGATGATGAGAATGTCTCTAAAAATGGCTGTTCCCTGTTTATGTTTATTTCAGCACAAACCCTTAAGTCTTATTTATACTTTTTTTTTCTCTTTTTGCCAACCTGCAATTTGCGTTTTATTGTGTCATATTAATTTCCCCTGAAGTGACACTCTGATAGGAGCAGAACAGATGGAAATCTAGAATTGTCCTGGCAAAATTCATCATGAAAAATGCATCCGACACCTGTGTAATTTGCCTAATCATCTTTTCCTAATAAGCTCCCCCCATTAATTATGCACGACTTCCACAATGCAATCAAGATAAAAGTAAATCTGATGACTTAATACCCTTCAAAATAATTACCCCCTCCTCCTCCCCCCTCACAGTGCCTCTCATCATCCCACCAGCCCATACCCATCTCTGGGACAGCTTTTCTTTTGATATCTTCCTCCCCATCGCCTCCAGAATTTTAAGTGGGATTAGAGAACAGAAAATACTAAATGTGGCCTGTTGTCTGCTTCCATGTAGAATTCTCTGCAAGACCAACTTCAAACCTCAGCTTACTTCATTAACCACAAACATACCCCTGCATTATTGTATAGTCTGCATTAACCCTCATCCTACCAAAAGATTTAACATACAAGGAGACAAAAAAATAAAAAAGCTACTGGAAGAAAAGAGCATCATAGCAAAGATTCAATATGTCATTAGTTCTGTAATTAATGTCATCTTAAAAACAGGTTATTATTATTTTTGGCAGGTTACAGGTAATTTGCATATTGTGTAAAACTAAAATAGACAGGGCACATGAGAATCGGGTCCCACAGGACTCCAATACATTGGTATTTTTAAAGCACTAATTAAAATAGAAACAGAAAACAATATAAAGTCATTAAGTCATTTACAGTCATTAAAAAATGATTGCCAAAGTCATCAAAGATTGATTGATAGAATAAAGTAAATCACTGCTGGTAGGATTGAGGTTAAACTATTTGTCCTCTTATTCCTTTACTGCGTTTCTAAATATCCAATGTACTGACATTCTGTTGGTGGTGGTCTTTTTAGTTTTTCAGGGTACATTTTAAAACCTTCAATAAAAAAACACCAGTAATTCTGTACATTACATTAACCCACCCACTCAGTCATGCTCCAGTATATTGTAGTATACCTCATAACAGCAACTGAAAATACACTTGCATGTGAGGTGAATTGGTGAGGCGTCTGCAGTAATATTAAATTAGAAGGCGTCTACAATGACAACAAATAGGGCTTTGGTTAGGGTGTAAAGAGGCCTGTTAGATTATATTATAGTTATACTGTTGATGTGATCTCCTTACACACATATCACTAAATAATCCACATCCACAAGATATAACTGTGTTAACCAAAGAACAGGATTATTCCCCTTTGTGTTAATACAACAATCATAATGTTTTGAATACCTGGGACTGTTTTGTAATCCATGGAAACACCTCTTATCAGCTGTTAGCAAACAGTTTTTCAAACCATCTTTCCAGTGACGTCCAATCAGTGCGGTTAAGAAATGTAAACTTCTTTGAGCATGCACAGCAGGCAGGCTCCTCTGGCATATGCGCACCTACTGCTACTACAGTTAGCAGTTTGCGGTTGTGTTAAAGGGGGACACACATTTGTGACAGATTTGTGACACATTTGTGACCCACATATTCTTAAACACTAGAACAGTAGCCCCTGATAATAGATTCTGGCTAACCTCTGGCAAAGAGGTGCTGGATGAAGAATAGAACAGAATGACAGAGATAAGTTCAGACAAATTAAGGGATCTTCCCCCCTAGCATGACACCAGTTCCTAAACACCCTCCCCTTGACATTGTCCTGCAGCTGAGTGGAAGGAGCCCACAAATCATACAAGGTGTCTACCACCTCCCTTTCTAGGCCAAGTGAGTGCATGCACTGTCGCACAACAACAACCACACATGAAGTTTCAGCGTCCAGGGCTCTGGGTGCATAGGATATGCAGTCTGACTGGAAGATGCCATAGGTGGCCTTCCGGCATCTTGTGTCCAATTCTGCATCACCAAGAGTATCCCAGCAGTCAGTAGTCTCCACCTCCTGAGGAAAACTGGCAGGAGAGGAAGTGGGAAGAATACACACAGCCTCAAACAAGGCCATGAAAGGATCGGGGCATTCATCTCCAGTGGTCCTAGTGGGCTGTGCATCGATGACAGAGGACAGTGAGTGTTCTCTACTCTGGCAAAAAGGTCTACCTCCAAATGACTGATGCAAAGCCATATCTGGCCCACTACTTTCAGGTGCATGTGCAACTTGCTGGGTGTGAACGGCAGATCCACGTTGCATTCTGAGGTCCCGGTAGATAAAATGCCCTCTGGAAAACACTCTTAGACTGAACCCACAAAAATAATCTGCATGCAGAGATGGAGACGTCAACCCACACATGATATGAGACACTGCAGCTTGTTTTTACCATGACCTGCCTTCTTAGTATACCTCAGTGTCACAGGCCCAAAAAAACTGCCTCCACCTCAAGGAAGTTTACATTACAAGACTCGAACATGCCTATCCTCCAAGACTGCCCCTTGGCCTGATTGGTTGTTAACCCTAACCCTATGGATTAGGGCTAGGGTTTTGTTTGCTGCACCTACCTTCTGATAATATTAAACATTATTAAGCTTAATTTTATCAGAATGTCAAGACAACAAAAAGACAGAGATTTCTACCAAATTGTTGTCACTTGTTACTGTTAACTAATAACGGGAGCTTGTAGAATTGTTGTTTACAAGCTTCATCACACTAAAGGTTTGCTGTTGTGCTGAATATCAGCACAAGATGATAATCACAGTGTGTCATGAGTGACCAACAGATTGGGTGATGCATTACTCAATAATGTAACAGGATAGACCTGTATAATTACCTTCACACTAATTCATCTTCACACTAATTGACACTGATTGGAAGTGGTTTTGTGTGTGTATGTGTGTGTGGTAGAGGGTTCTTGCATTTCCTGTTAGCCAATGGCACATGTAAACACTGGTTCTCATTCTTTTGTGTTTCTCTGCGTGTAGGGCAGGCCAAAGTTCGGTCCATGTGATGAAATTATAATGCAGACACAGGCTTACTTGAAGGCGCGACGCATTCCGGCTGCACTGTGGCCACCATAGCTAACGGCACCCACTCTAGATAATGCTTGTGATCCCACCAGAAGCGTCAAAGTGCATTTAAAAAGCATCCCAGAAGCAGCTCTGGGAATAATACGCAGCTCTTTTAGCCAAAGCCAGAAAGTCAGAGCAAGTGAAATTCTAATCCTCTCCCCATAATTGAAAGTACTGCACAAAATTAGCATGGCCAGGCTTTCGATGTACAGTTTAAAAAGAGGATTAAAATCGATGCAACAGACTGGTGTCAGTCTGGTCATAGATTCAATTGTGTTGCTCGTAGCAGCTAAGTAGTCCGGAGTCTATGGCCTTAAGCAGCGATGAGGAGCAGGCTACAGAGGTCTGCTAAGCTCACTTGTTTCTAACTCCAGATAGTTTAGTCTTTTAAACTTGTAGTCTTCAGCCCAAACTGACACAGATTTGCACACATCTCCCTCTACAAAAGCAACTTTTTTTTCAAAGATGTAGTACTCCACAACACCTGAAATATGTAAAGTCAATGAAAATCCCTGCTAATTTCTGAAATGAATAAAAGTATAATCAGTATAATTCAGTTCAATTTTATATACCATGTCCATAAAGTTGGAATCATTTTGTTTTCAGACACATTCCTCTTCTTATTCCTGTTTCTAAACATCAGGTTGATTATGGTTTAATTTTCACTGTGATATGTTTGGAAGGGATTGATTAATAAAGTTTAGAGAAGATTCACTTTATCTATCAAAAATAAGTCACATTGTCACAATCATTTCAAGAGAAGAGGTCAAAATATTTTATTCCAACTTTATGGGTAACAGTGTATATAGCACTAAACCATAACAGACATTATCTCACAACACGTTCCATATAGAGCAGGCCTAGATACTCTTCATAATAGTATTTACAGAGACCCAACAATTCCCACCATGAGCAAGAACTTGGTCACAGGGGCAAGCAAAATCTTCCCTTAAGAGGCAGAAATCAGAGCCGGTGGGGTTTGAAACATTGACTAGAACGACTACTTTGGGGGTAATTTGGGGGTTATGGGACTTATTGGGGCAGCATGATAACAAGAAGTTGCAATAATCCAGCATCTGATTTGAGATGTGATGTGAATCAAAGATAATCCCAAGGTTCTTCACCATGAAGCTGGAGACCAGTGTGATACCATCCAAAGTAACTATATCTATAGATGAAGAGTGATGAGTGAGAGATGAAGACGGCAGTTTTTATGTAATTAAAACATGTCTGAAATCTAGCCAACTGATTGGAGTCATCTGACTTGATCGATAAATATAATTGGGTATCATCAGCATAAATGGGACATAAACCAGATTCACACAGATTCTTTAATGCTAATTAGATGTTCAAGTCTCTCTAGTAGAATATGATGGTTGATGGTGTTGAAGGCAGCACTAAGATCTAACAAGACGAGTACAGAGAGTCTTTTATCTGATGCAATTAGAAGTTAATTTGTAACTTTCACTGGTGCTGTCTCTGTACTATGATGCACACAAATCCTGTCTGAAAATCATCAAATAAACTGTTCTTAACTGTTGTAAAGAAGTGGTAACTAAAGGTAAAACATACTTAAGCAGCCTCGTTGGGATGGAGTCTAAGAGACAGGTTGACGGCTTAGATGAAGAAATCATTAAAGTTATTTGGTGAAAGTTGATGAGTCTAAATATATATCTGGTGTTACAGCTGTTTCTAAGTTTTCTGAAGATAAATCAATGTCTGAGACCTATAGGGCTGCATGGCTCACAGCCTGGCTACAGTGCCAAAAAAAAACAAACAAAAAAAAACACAGGGGTTGTTCTTATTTTCTTCTATTGATGAGTAATAGACATATAGAATGACATTTATCTTCAAATTTCTGCACCTTTTCCTCTGATATGCAGGTCTGCAGTTATACTATGGTGCTGACCTCCTTTGTTTAATTATCTTCTTTTTCAGAGGTGCAATAGAGTCCTGAGTCATTCGTAGTGAGCCTGTAGTACTATCAACAAGATGATTTATTTGTGAGGGGCTAAAGGAAGCAGATAAGTTCCCCATTATATTGAGACATGGCATTGAATAAATACTGATGGACTAAATTCTGTAAATTTAGCTACGGCACTATCAGATAAACATCTGCTGTAGGAGTTTCTGGCTATGGCTTGTAGTCCAGTAGCAGAAATTCAAATGTTACGTAATGGTCGAATAAAAAAAGGATTCTGTGTAAACATTATTAAATGTTCTATTTCAATGCCATGAGAGAACAAGGTCAAGGGTGTAGTTAAGACAGTAGTTTTATATAAGATATTAAGATAGTAGTATATTATATAATCTCCCAGGTTTTAAATGAAATCCAAAGAAATATGAGTTTTACAAATCTGCACTTTAGTCCTCTATATGGGACACATTGTTTCACGTGATGGACTGGAACTAGACTTGGTCCAGCCACTGAATATGCGAGTGGCCCAAGACCACCCACAAGGTATGAGTATTTCTGAGCTTGTGTAGTACGTATTCATTGCTCATCCTCTTCACACACAAAAACATGTGCACTGCTGTTGTTCAGACATCAAACACAGGTGTGGAATTGCAATGTTGCAATACCCAGTTTTTAGGCAAGGAAATAACATTGTTACAACTTTCTGACCCCATTCACTCAGGAGTGTACACATGGGTTAAACAAATGAACTCTCCACACGTAAAAGGGAAAATTCAAAGAAAACTGTTTGTTTCCTAAACCTGTACTGTGTATTGATATAATATGTCAAAAAGCTCACCTCACTAATCACTGAGACTGAGAAAAAGCCACAACTATGTGCAACTGGCCAGGCATGAGGTCTGATATTGATAACCTTTTATGTCATACATAAGCTTACAGAATACCTGTACCACGCCACAGAGCTCCCCTGCAATCCATACAAGCAGAAAGACCTTTCTGTTTTATGTGCACACATATTACTGAGCTTCCTCTCACCTCACATGGACATAAGTGTTGTAACTGTAGTGGAGTTGGTAGCACAGCTATACTGTGAAAGACATACGTGGAGTTCTTTCAGATCAGGGGTGACAATGAATGTACTGGCATAATTGAAATGTCTCAGTTTAATCCTGATCTTTCTATTTGACTAATATGAACAAACAAGACCATCATATTCTTAAAGCCTGTCTTGTAGCTGCTTGCAATTACAACTGAAATTAATATCAGTAAAACATTTAAATCCAATTCAAACTGTTGTTATACGTGCACAGCTACAGTCTGCTCTTCCATAAAGAGGAGTAACTCAAGGTAAGTCAAGGTAACAAATGGAGGTGTTGTAGCCTAAAAAGTCAAACAGCAGAAGGCAAACTGTGCACTATGTGTACTTTGAAGAGTAGAATCAGCTGAAAGCTGAATACTTCTTCAGGCCTGGAGGAAGTCAAATGTTCCTACACAGCTCCACTGTCTGTTTAATTTTGACTTCAATCTTTGGGATGGCCTTGTTTGTTTGGAAGCTTTCAATACATTATCATAATCATGAAGTGTCTCTGCGTCTTTAAATCTGAATTATACATTTTTAGCTGTGACATGCACTAGCTTCACCGGCTAGTTTCTAACTGAGTCTGTCTGCTGTTTGGGGCTGAACAGTTGTTTCACTGAAAACAGCTGGCTGCTGCTGGAAAACAGGTTGAGAAGAGAGGCAATTGCAGGCAAGACCAAAACAATGGGCTAAAGAAGACTAAAGAGCTCTGTAGTGGATGTGTTTATCACATTACGTAGTGATTTCATCCATTTTGAATATAAAAATATTGATTAGTGCGGCTGTAAGGCTGGAGCATCTATGGAAATGGTGACTGACGTATAAAGAATACAAAGATGAAGAATCCATTTATTCTGAAATCATGTCAAATTAAAACTGTGCTTTGAGGTCTGTCCTTTAACGACAGGAAAGTTATCAACACCAGCCAGTGTTAGCTCCCCCACCCACATGGAGATCTCAGGATAATATTCCTGCTTCAACACCTGCACATCACAAGTGATGCACTGCTGCTCTAAGTACCTGTTGATGGAAGCTTTTACTCTGTTAATTTGACAACTGCTGAAGTGTTAATCAATCCTATTGCTGCGGCAACCAAGCAAACAGCAAAGCAGAGTCCCTGTTAATTGTACTCCGTTGTTACCGACACATGCAAAGAGAGAGGCAGAGAAAATGTGGCGGGAGAAAAAGAACACAGTTTAGAGCTGAGTGCCTCCGCTACCCGCTGTGGAGTTTACACTGGCAGGAGCATTTTCACATTTATTGTAGAAATTATAGTTGAACATTTTCACACAGTTTTTACCGTCCACCTGGCTCTGTCAATGTGCGTCTGTCATTCAGGGTGTGTGTCACTTAATCTGTGCACAAGCAGAAATATAGAAAATGACAATTTGTGTTTTTAGAGGGAGTTAAGTGCTCCAACTATTTACTGTGTACAGCAGTACACATCCAAATGATGGGAAAGTAAGTTATCTGGAACTCCGCTTGAAATATTGGTAGAAACCAGTAAAAATATTCCTGAACAGTAATCATGCACTCCTATTTATGTAGAAAGGCTATATGGGAGGAAGCAGCAGTTAGATATTGCTGGTGTTGAAAAAGATTTGTGAATTAGAAACAGCCTCTCCATTCTCAGTCGTCGCAGCTTTTACACTTATACTTCTTTCTACCATCAATCAAAGACACACTGGTCTGTGTCGCAGCGGGAAATCAGTGACAAACCAGTTTCAGCAGCTTTTAGTAGACATTTACATTTCCTCCTCCCATATTCGGTGCTCGCACCTCCAAATGCCCCAAAACACACTTCTGAAGTCTGTCCATGTAACACTTTGGTTCAACACTATATGACTTTTTGTCTCCTTTGATTTACATCTGCTGTATCACAGATTTTATCTCAAGAATCCTGAGGATCATTTTGAAATGACATCAATTTATTTGAATTGCTGAGATGTTGGAAGGTCAGGAATCAGGTGACACCACCTTTTCCAACCAGCATTCAAATGAATTCCACTGTCATTTTTTAATAATCATATTCACTATGTTTTAATCATATCTTGTTTAAGTAATTAAAAATATTATAATGTCAAAGCTAATTAGATTTCCTTCCCATTTATTTGCTAAATCCTCTTGTGCCAGCTACACTGCTCTGTGCGTATAAAATGCTAATGTTATGTGTGGAAGATGAAAATGTTACAAAGCTGTACAGAAAATGTAGAAGTTGTATGTAAAAAAAAAATCAATAGGAAGTTTTAATGGGTTCCTACGCCTGTAATGATAGAGGAGGTTAAGAGGCTAGGGCGCGGGTTAATGGCGCTATCAGGACATAGACCAAGTTAAGTGCAAAGTAAAGGTCTGCCACCAGAGGTTAATTAACCTTTCTAAACCCAAGGTGTCTGAACATACATACATATTGAATGGAAGCTGCCACAAAAAGTCTGTAGGTCACGGCTAATACATTCCGCAAGTTACAATTAAAACATCATCAGACCAACACCTGATCTCCGTTTAAGAGCCATTTATGAAGCTGCAATTCAGGAGGCAATTTATTACAGTCAAAAGCCATCTGAATGGGGGGCAGTTAGGTTAGCAGATATGTAATTTCAGTCAACGTAAAAGCAATGAAGAAAGGTGATGCAAGCAGTGAAGCATTTACTGCGTCAACCACTTCTTTCTTCTTTATGTTGGTGAATATAACAGTGAAAGAACATGGAGATCAGTTTAATAACAGGAACACAAAAGTCCTCTGAGGTTCTGGTATATGTGCAGTTTAGATGTTGAATTTACATCAGGCATATAGATATATATTTTTATGTATAGACATATTAAATTAATTATTAAATAACCTGTATGTCATATACAGTGAGTCTTCTGCTGCATGACATAAAGACAAAATGAGGTTTAATCCAGCATCAGAGAAACCTGATCTGTCCTGGCTGTGTTGTAAGCGGGTTTCTCATCAGTTTTTTTCAGTGTACTCATGTCGAGGACGAAGACAGAAGACAGCATTACATGTGATGCATTCTCTCTGTTCAATTCTTTATTCCAGCAGAGAAACTCTTCTGACTATGAGTTTTTGACCACATCACCTGATTTCTTCAAGTGATGTTTTAAGTGTTGAAAAAAAAATCAATTAACTGAGCACCTAAGGAACTTCAAGAGTTCAGATGAAGCTAATATGTTGCTTCAGCAGTAGTTGTGTGTTTCTGTCCTGTAGGACTTCCTCTCAGTGTTTGGTGTGTGTTTTGGTGTGTATCCTCTTGTACAGTGTAGTTGTGACACAAAGGAGATCTCTTCATAGTATGTATGGAAGAATGATTACAGCTATCACCAACATTTCCTATAAAATATGACAAATCTTTCATCAGAGCAGAGGTATGACCAAGCCAGCCACAAGTTGTTACAGTAACACAGTAACACAAGATGTTTTAAACTCATCTTAAATACATACTAATTGCATGCTTAATATATATATATATATACTGTATATAGGGAGGCTGAGGACTGGTGAGCATCAGAACCACCATCCAGGATGAAACAAACAAGATCCAGGAGTACATCAGGAAGATGGCCCCCAAACACAAGCTGCTAAGAGAATGCCTCAGGCTGCAGAAACCCTATGGTGCAGAGGAGGATGATGAACCATCATGGAGGGACAAGCCCCTGCATGGCATGTACCACCAACAAATTGAAGAAGTGGCTGACATCAAGAAACAAATGGCTGGAAAAGGCTGGACTGAAAGACAGCACAGAAGCACTGATCATGGCAGCACAAGAACAGGTACTCATTACAAGATCAATAGAGGCGGGGATCTACCACACCAGACAGGACCCGAGGTGCAGGCTGTGCAAAGATGCTTCTGAGACAGTTCAGCATATAATAGCAGGGTGTACGATGCTGGCAGGTAAAGCATACATGGAACGCCATAACCAAGTGGCTGGCATAGTGTATAGGAACATCTGCACTGAGTATGGGCTGGAAATCCCAAGGTCTAAATGGAAGACACCTCCCAAGGTGGTTGAGAATGACCAAGCCAAGATCCTGTGGGACTTCCAAATCCAGACCGACAAGCTGGTGATGGCTAACCAACCAGATATCGTGTTGGTGGACAAACAACAGAAGACGGCTGTGGTGATAGACATAGCAATTCCGAGTGACAGCAATATCAGGAAGAAGGAACACGAGAAGATTGAGAAATACCAAGGGCTGAAAGAGGAGTTAGAGAAGCTGTTGGGAGTAAAGGCAACACTATGCCAGTGGAAATCGGAACACTGGGAGCCTTGACCCACAAACTGGAGGAGTGGCTACAGCAGATTCCAGGTACAACACCTGAGGTCTTTGTCCAGAAGTGTGCGGTCCTAGGAACTGCGCAGAACCCTCAAGCTCCCAGGCCTCTGGTAGAGGACCCGAGCTCGACGAAGACACACCACCAATTATTTATATATATATATATATATATATATATATACACATACATATATATATCCCAGATTGATAGGTATACCTGTTGTAGTGGTTTAGGTAGCCCCTTAGTAAGTAGCTAATACTGTCCTCAAGCTATGGAGGAAATCAAAATGAGATGCATGCTTACAAGCAAAGTAACATATCAAAAGTAGCTTCCTCTTTGAACCAGCCAGTATAGAAGCTTCTGCCATTCCCTAAGCGACTGGTATCTCTGTTGACGCCTCCATGTTCCCCACGGCAAACACTTCCAAAGGGAAGATACATTCAGAGGCAGTTTTGTGCATCCTGTCTCGAGGAAGCTTCCTTAAAAAGGTACGACTTCGAATGGAGTATAGATAGATAGGTGTAATAAAAAACTTCCTAGTAGGCACTTTTTTTTTAACTTAGACACACACACACACACACACACACACCCCTACACACCTACACACACACACACGATGCCTCCCACGAGCCTGTCGATCTACACCATAAACAAAGACAACAAAGCAATCCCCACTGGAGAACGGACATTTCTGGTACGCTATCTCCTGCTTCCTCTCACACACACACACACACACACACACACACACACACATAACTTCCATACTCCATGATGTAATGAACCTGCAAGGCTTTCCCCTTTTCTCTCCTCACTCTAGGATCATTTTTTCAGCTACACTTTTGATTCACTTTCAGAGAGGAAGAATTTTAGACTGTGCTCCACCCCTCTCCTCCACATCCCTCCACCCCACTTGTATTTAAATACAAAGTTTGAGTACACACTGCACCTACTCTCTGGATGAGGCCTATTCCCCCGGCTCACTCTTTCCAAGTAATTGCCCTGTTTTTTAGCAAGTATGAATTCCTGCGCCACACCAGTGCGGTGCTTTAATTTGCGGGTAAATAGGTTTTCTGCTGAGTTTAAAGGCTCTGTGCCCGTTGGGGGATTTAGCTTTGGGGAGATACTCTGTGGCTGAGAGAAATCATTAGGCAAAGGGTGGTAGGGGGGGTGCGCTTCATGATGCAAACAAGCAGTCAGCACTGACCTGACAAGCCTCCCTGACAACGGCTCACACTTTGGATTTCTTTTCACTTGATGTGGCAAATTTGTTTTTTCACTGACTGTAACAAAGTGTGGTTAAAGGTCACTTTTACTGCGTGTGAATGCAAATGTTTCGCTCAAACTCTAATCACATTAAGTTCATGCAGGCAAACCCTACACAAATCCCAAACATGAGCCAAACATTAGCCAAAGCTCATGCTAAATAGATCAAAGTCATGATACAGGGTTTAAAGGGTTGCCTTGCGTTTTCCCAGTTTGATATATAAAGCTGAGATTTCAGTTGTTTTCATACGAGCTGTTTTCCAGTAGAAAGTAGTTCTGTGTTTTCTCCAGAGTAACAGGAACTCTTTCTGGAAACTTCGCTGTTAATTTGATTAATTTTGATATTCTCTGACCTCCATAAATTACATTTACATTTCCACAATTTATTTAGAAAAAGAGGAAAATACAAACACAAAATCTGTTAACATCAAGTGAAGCATCAACACCAATAGGAAAGTTTTTCCATTGTTATTTTTGGTGTACTGGCTGCTTTTAACAATCAGAAGTCATGGTAAACATTTGAACATCTCTATGACAGCTGGCTTGTGCCCCGTCTTTGAGATTTAACCACTTTGCCTGTGGTGATTGTGAACAGACAGTGAATATATTCCTAAACATAAGAGCTCAGCAGCTTTCTGAAGAGCTCTTAAGAGGAAACTCTTTGCTAGGAACTTTTGGTCCTATGTAGGAGGACTACAAATGATTTTTTTTTTTTAAAGACGCTTAAATGGTAAAAAAAAGAAAAAGAGACATTATAAATATGGCTCCTGGAATCTCAGAGCCTAAACTAAGATAATCTTGGTGTGATCATGAGTTATTTTCTCAGGTTTTGAAGCTCCTCCAACCTTTTCACAGTTGTACTTCTTACTGATTTCATGTGTAAAAGCACCAGATAGAAACCTTGATGACTTCCTTCAAATGTTTCTCTCTGTACCAGTCACAGCCCTGTCTGATTGTAATGTAATGAGGGTGGCACTTACTGACGTGTTACGATTAAGTTTTCAGAACTAATAATTATGTTATTGAGCATGTCACCTATATGTAGATTTTCTTTTTGTAAACACACACATAGTTTTTACAAGTTATCTCTCTAGAACAAAGCCAGTATATGAATGTGCTGTAGTCATAAAGTTTCCTTTTATATATTTTTATTACTGATTTTTGCTTACCCCAGGTCAGATAAGATGAGCCCACCACATGATGGCTTAGTAGCCAGCAGAACTCTGCCTTTTCATCCACATATGTTTACCAGTTCCCCTCATCTGTATAATCCTTTCATTAGCAAGGGTCGTCTTCTGAAACCAGCACATGCAGCACAGCTGTGAGGAGATCACATGGCGGTAATTGCCTTTTAAATTGCCAGGTTTCATCTGGCAACCTCTGCTTGAAAAGTGAAGAAATTCTTCCATTTGTAAAAGTGACTCTATTCCTCTAATCTGTGCACCCTCGGTACCTTTAAAGTGCCTTCATCCACTGCTATGGCTCTGAGAGATGTGTAATTATTAGCATGTGGTGACAAAAAACACACACACACACACAAAAACACAAAAAGTCATTATGGCAATAACATGGGACTCTCTATTTGTCAGCTCAATCCAAATGAGCCAATTTCACAATAAATTGCTGATTACTAATGACAATGTAGTGTGATTATACCCTTAATAATTTCTTCTGAGGGTTACTTCCATTTCCATAACAGATAAGCCTCATGAAAAAAAAAATTAAACTAATCTAAAATGCAATGTATCAACCCTTAGAATGAAATCTGCTGTTCTTTTTCACAACATGGCCTCAAAAGAATATTCATTTCTGATTGGCTGGCAGGTGTCAGGTGGAATTGTATATCAGGAAACCTCAAACATTGTTATGCTATGTTAAAGGAATATTCCGGTAAGAACCTCGGCTTAAAGACCTCACACTGAGGAGGGTTGCTCTCAGTTCTATGGTGCTTGAAATGATCAACATCATCAAACTCAATAGTTACTCATTTATTTGGACACAATTTAGATGATCTCATGAGATTATAGATATCTGATCAAATCTGTCACTGGACAGGAAGCATTGCAGATCTCCAGCATCACTCTCATCCTGATCCACCTTGATGCAGTGGCAGGACAATGTCAAGACTATGAGCCACTGTCAGATAAAAAACAGTATGCTGTGTTACCTCTTATGGGAGCTCAACTCCAGATTTTCTGTAAGGGTTTACTCTCTCAGCATGTCACTTTCCTGTGCTCAGCATGAGTTAGTGAAGCTTCTTGGCTCACGGCTGTGGGTTTGAGTCATGGGAACCAGGACATGTCCACATGCTGGTGGGCCAGACGATCCGGGTTATGGTAGAAAAGACCATGGCTGTTTCCACCACTGCACAACTGGACAACAATCTGCATGAAGGGCGTTCATGTCCGATTGGCAGTTTCAGAAAGTTACCTCCACAACTCCAACGTGCAAAAGATGTATTAAAGGAGTTTCTGAAGCCACCTGATGATCTGACAAGCAGTCCTGGTGAAGTACACTGGCAGCTTATGTGTAACACATGCATGTCCGCCAAAGTCCTCTGTAGTTACCCTGACTGATGGGTGTCAGCTCACAGATCCAGGTGCTACATACTGACATGGAAAGGTACTGCATATGTTTGGACTTTACTTTTCACATTGATGCTCGTAAAAAAATAAAGCTTTTCAAAGAAGTGCAGGATTCAATTTCCATCTGTCCATATTATAACAAAGAGTCTTTACTCAGGCATGCGGTGACACAGCAAAACACTCTAAATGCTTAGTCTCATTTTAAAACCTGATTTGGACCTGATGCACAATTGTTGCTAATTTGCAATTCCCTCAAAAGTCATGGCTACTGGATTGATACTTTTTAACTGCATAGTTTTATTGTAATATATAGTTAACTGCAAAGCATATGACTCACTGGTATTAATGAAATTAATGAACTGTCAAACACCTAAACACTGGTTCAGAACATTGATGCAACTCCTGAAACGTTACAACAATATATAATTCATTTTATTGATGAAGAACGACAGAGTAGAGGCGAGTTAACAGTGATAGACACGACAAAACAAACAGTGAAACAATGAAACAGTAGATCAGGAGGAAAATGAAGGGTAGGGGCATGGGTGCTGCAGGGGATGTAGGCCTGGTGTGTGTGGGTCAGGAGAGGATATGAGCCTACGAGCTGTGTGTGTGTGTGTGTGTGTGTGTGTGTGTGTGTGTGTGTGTGTGTGTGTGTGTGGCATGTGCCTGCTAACAAAACCAGCAGGCAAAGAATACTGATACTTGTAAACTTAAGAAAATCAGATGACTTAAAGTGATTTAGGATTTAGGATAAGAGACCTTGAATATCTGGACCAAATTTGATGCCAATCTATGCTGCGGAGGCTGTACATGCTCCTCTGGCTGCTGATGGTATGGTGTGTGGAGTTAGAATTGGTTTGATGTGACATTTAGGTTGTTTCAAGGATGAAATATTTTGTTTGATTGTAAATAAAGGTTTTATTCATATATTTATATAAAATTTCTCAGTCCGTTTAAATCTAGTTTTGTCTTCTATTGTTCATCAGTGTCATTACTGTCAACCTTGTGGTAGCACCAAATGACAATCAAAAATCTCACTAGGATTCATCAAACTGATCTACCAACCACTCAAAGAACACTTGTCACATTCACCCATTCACACACACACGTTCAAACACTGAGCGATATGTTTCGACCAGTCCAGTAGTGTTGAGATATAACTTCAATCACTCCATGCACTACTGGTTGGCTGGCTACTGATTAAGGCGTATTTGTTTCTTAATCAGTAGCCAGCCAGAGGCCTTATCAACCTCCACCTGCAGTACTGAATATGAAAAATCTCTTTTATATCTATTGTCAGTTGTCTTGTGTAATTATTGAAATAAAGTAAGAGAGACATGGTCAGATGACCTGTGGCTCACAGATGATGCCTGTGGTGGTGATGGGTTCATCACTAAGGTCTCTGACATCAGACCGGCAATTTAGGGTGCTTCACAAAAAGGCAGTTTGACGCACCTTTCTTGAACCTGACAGGACTAGCGCTGTCTGTGAATAATTATCATCAACCAGACAACGCTCATGTTGACTGCTGCGGCTCTACTGTAGCTTAGGTGAGTCTCAATGGTGTGTCTCAAAACTCACAGTGAAAGCTTTGGTTGTAGTTAAGTTAAGTTAAGCTAAGCTAAGCTAAAATAAGCTAAGATAAGCTAAGATAAGCTAAGCTAAGATACGCTAAGCTCCGTTTGTTCGTTTGATCCTTTTGTTTATTCACACTCCAGCTTCAGTGTTGAGTTGTTCATGGTTCATGTCAAACGTCTGAACCTCCATAATCCAAATCAGTGTTTTCATTTTGGTATTTAGTTTTAGTTGTTGTCTTTTGACAAAAATTTTTTTTGTCACATTTGAGTTATTTGATGAGAATTCTACAGCCGTCGTTACATCTTTGATGTGTACAGTTACCATGGTTACAGGTATTGCTCTAACTCCAGCTTCTCTTTGTGGTGATTAATTTGTCAGAACTGGTAATTTGATTAACTGATTACATCTAAATACATTTTACCAGGATAGTATACATCTACTTTCACAGGCTTTCAGCAGTGCTCTTTGTGGCTAGTAAACATCCTTGGCTTGTCAGGACCCTCTAGGTTGCAGTTTCTTTGGTTTAAACCCCCCCTGACTACTAACTGGCTTGCAGTGGTGGAGGAAGCACTCAGATATTTTACTGAAGTAAAAGCACCAAAGACAATGTAAAAATAAGAGTCAGTAAAAGTAATAAGTAAAAATGAACATTTGGATGCATTTTTCATGTCTGAAACTGTTATCTGAATGAAACCATGTGAGACGTTTGGTGGGAGTATCTCATTTTGCTGTGAATGATGCTAATTTAAAGGAGCAGACTACAAACAGGGCCTTGGATAGTGTTTTGTAATATCTTGGAGCCTCTCTCCAGCCCGCAGACCTTGTCTGTCTGACAATTCAATACAGGCCCATTTTGTAGCTTTTGAGTGAGTTAGTGTCCCTGACCATCAATTAGGAGCAGACCTCATTGACACACATAAAAAAAACTCTGCCATCCAGTGCTTTCAGTAATTGTGGGCATGACAGTTTATCATTATCCGTGAAAAGCGCTGGATTTTGCAAACACATGGCTGTTTTGATGGTCCCCCATCACTCGAGTGTCACTCAATTTTGTGCAGCTGTTTGTTTCCATGTGATTATTTTTTCTCTCCCAAGGCCAAATGGTCATTTTGCTTTAATGAGCTCACCGTTCTGTAAAACACAAAGCTGCAGTGGGGTGTGGAGTGCAAGGTTCCAAAGGCTGATTGAGAGTTTTAACCAAGGCTACTAAAGCTAGATAATAGGCAATTACAGCTAATTGCATTTGAACAACTCTAAAAAACACTCACAATTGTTTTGTATTTGTTCCTCTTACATATTTTTCTTATTCTAAATATTGGAATGAAATGTCCATGCACCTGATGCTTTATCCACACATCTTCAACACCAGATACAAATCATTAAATCCTGATAAAGTTAGAAAAGGTTTGTGTAAGACAGAAGACAGGCGAATAAATGGACTTATTTATACAGCGCCTTTCTGATCTACATTCACAGTGCTTTACACATCTATGCATCTACACACACATTCATAGACTGATGGGGGAAGCTGAAAAATTATCAAAGCACATACACACACACACACACACACACACACACACACACACACACGGCATGGACATCGGGAGCAATTTGGGGTTCAGTATCAGCCAAGGACACTTCGACTGGACAAAATAAATAAATATAGTACTTTAAATAAATATACTCATTCAAAGAATCTGGCCTTCTCATGGTAACAGAGACTTTACTCTAAAGAGTTTTCAAACAATTGCAGAAAACCACAAACACATTACAATTTTCACTACTTAAGTCTAACTGATACAATTATGTACTTGTGAGCGGCCCAGAAGCATGACTCAAGTGTCAACACTTGATGCCATGATTACCATTTGACAAAAACATTGTTAATTACAACTCAGAAGTTAAGTGAAGAGCCAGGCGCTGAAGCATTAAAACATAAATGAAGCCTTTGCCCCCCTTCAGCAATGGTAGATAATGGGATTCCACATCAATAAACACTTAAGAGATTTTTTCACATCAAGTGCCAGCATCCTGTGGAAAAAGTGCTATTTGACAGTAATATTTCCCCTGTATTCACTTAAGAGATTTCTGTCCAACAGCGCTCCTATTTATTTTGATGTGACTTTTATTTGTTGTTTTTTTCTTTTTTCTTTTGGAGCCAACTCATTTGATATCTCTTGGTCTTGCAACCTTGTTTCATATAACATCTTCCAGCTAAGGTAGCCTTGCCTCTTATGTGTTGAATAATTCATGACTTGCAATTCAATACTATTGGATTGGGGTGAGGGGGACTCAAAAGTTGAATTACAAAACATCACATTCTTTCATCTCATAAAGTTTTTTTTACAAAGTGCAGAGGTCAATTATGAGTCCTCTGGCAATAGCTGGTATGAATAATACACCGAAGGGCTCCAGAACCTTGGGAGAGTTCCTCCACTTGTGTAGATTATTGACGCGTTTACTTTTTTTCTTCCTATCCTCAGGTAAAAAATGGACCCTTTGTCTGTGGTCTCCTGTACTGTTCATGCCTCCATCTCCTCCAGGCAAAAGAGGCCTAATTTGCACAGGTCTGTTTTGGGGCCAATTATTATAATACCAAATGTACTGGAAACACAATAAAATTGAAAACAATAAAAGAGTGTGCCTACCAATATCATGCATTTTAATAATACTCTCATTAAAGATGCATTTTATCTGTTCAGCAGTTTGGAGAGTTTTACTCCACTCTCTTTAGACTCACATTACCTACAGAGCATGGACCTGCTCCTGGTGTGCAGAGAGCTGTTAGGAGGGAAGTGCTCTTTACATCAAACCCATTAAGTGACATGTGAAATTAGAAACTGTACTCATCCAGTCACCTCAGGTGATGAATGGCAAATCAAAGTGCATGTGTATGTTTGACATGTGAAATTGTTGTTTTTGCATTGTACAACCCAGTTTCATGTCTTCTGCAGGTATAGAGGATTTTTTATGGATCTTGTCAAATATATGTTAAGTTAGCCATCTAAGACATTACATTATATTTCCATTGACAGGACTTTGTCTTTGTGTATTGACTTTATATTGGCTCAGTGAATTTAATGAAAAAACAAAACAAACAAACAAAAAAAAAAAAAATCAATTCACTTTGTGATATTGATCATGGACTAGTGTCATAACCCATCACACTTTCCAATCTGGTTTGCGCAAACCGGATGGATGGCATGTTGCTGAAGAATGCTGTGGTATCCGTGCTGGCTATTGTGCCTTGAATGTTGAACAACAGTGTCACCAGCAAAGCACCCCCACACCATCACCTACTCTGTACTTCACAGTGGGAATCACACGATACGTATTATCCATTCACCTTCTCTGTGTCTCTCACAGTGGTTGAAATGTTCTGGATTGACTGACCTTCACTGCCATATTGTAGTAGTAGTTGCATAGAGCCATTTACTGTATGCCAACACTACCTCTTAACAACACAACTGATGCTAATTAACTTCAGATGAAGTACACGTTACTTGAAAATCATTCCAGGTAATGACCTCATGAAGCGGACTGACAGAATGTGTGCAAAGCTGTCATCAAAGCAAAAGAAGCTCAAATATAAACCATACTTTGTCTACACTTTTGCTCACCACATAATTCCATATATTACTACATGTGTACAGCTGAGTTGCTGGTTTCCAGTAGCCCCCTCCTGACTTTTGTCCTGTCTTGCAGCACTAGATGTCAGTGTTCTCGCTGCTCTGTGGAGCTGCAGGCACATGAACTACACCCTGGGACCCGCTCCAGAAAAATGCACCTATTTTTTTCACTTGAAAGTCCTCAGTCCTCATGGATTTCATGTTATAGCCTCCTGTGACACAGACTGATTACTGAGGGCATTTCATAATGAGCTGCAAACTGCTGAGCTGCACTTTCTTCTAAACCCACTCTCAGATCAACCAGTGCTGCATTTCTCACCACTTGTTGCCAGTTCAATTGTATCTTTCAGTAAACAGTTGTATGTTTACTCATCCACAGTAAAAGGTATTGAAGATTTGAGAATAAATTAGATAAAGGTACCTAATAAAACTAAAAATAGAAAAAACTAAAAGTACTAAACTAAAAGGTAACTCAACCATTTTAATCTCAGACAAAAATCATAATACTTATTTACTGTAGAAAAATGATGTAGTCTCTGTGATGTAACCCACAGGTTTCTAAAGAGCTGTTGTGAACCTCAGCGTGGTGGCTCTGGTTGTCTCCATCTTGGCAGTCCTCCCAGTTAATCCAAATATGGGCAAAGAGGTAGATCGTGGGTGGAGCTGAGGCGGGCTGAATGAAGCATGACGGAACCCACCTGTCAATCAAAACAGCCACGCTGTTAATTCTCCATAACTATATATAACTATATATAATTTGAACAGGTGAGTTCTATAAAAAAAATCACCCTCAGTGTTATGGAATTGATTATGGAATATAGGTGTCAAAACTGTTTTTTGTACCAGGCTGTAAACATGTTTACTTCTGCTGTGAAGTTGTACATTTTAACTTGGGGATTTATGGAGACTGACTTGTTCTGTAGCCACCCTCAAGTGGCCATATGAGGAACTGCAGGTTTTTAACTCCCTTGTTTTCTTGACAAACACGGAGAAAATAGTGCCCATTTTCATATTAACAAAACTCTGTATAAGAACAAATGAACAGTGTTTCCCTATTTGAATGTTTTACAGGGAACATTTGATGTAAAATCCTGAATCTGAATTTGGGATTTGTAATAACCGGAAAAGCAATTTTATTCTACAGATACATACAAACCACTGCACATGTAGGGCGTACCTGTACCTGCAGGCCAATTCCAATATATCTGAGAATGAAAGTTTACTGAAAAGAATTAAAGGCACTTGTTTCAGTCTGTTCTCTCTGGTCTATCTGTCTGTCCCTCTGTCTGTTCTCTCTGGTCTATCTGTCTGTCCCTCTGTCTGTTCTCTCTGGTCTGTCTGTCTGTCCCTCTGTCTGTTCTCTCTGGTCTATCTGTCTGTCCCTCTGTCTGTTCTCTCTGGTCTATCTGTCTGTCCCTCTGTCTGTTCTCTCTGGTCTGTCTGTCTGTCCCTCTGTCTGTTCTCTCTGGTCTGTCTGTCTGTCCCTCTGTCTGTTCTCTCTGGTCTATCTGTCTGTCCCTCTGTCTGTTCTCTCTGGTCTATCTGTCTGTCTGTCCCTCTGTCTGTTCTCTCTGGTCTGTCTGTCTGTCCCTCTGTCTGTTCTCTCTGGTCTATCTGTCTGTCCCTCTGTCTGTTCTCTCTGGTCTATCTGTCTGTCCCTCTGTCTGTTCTCTCTGGTCTGTCTGTCTGTCCCTCTGTCTGTTCTCTCTGGTCTGTCTGTCTGTCCCTCTGTCTGTTCTCTCTGGTCTGTGTCTGTCCTCTGTCTGTTCCCCTCTGTCTGTTCTCTGCTGGTCTGTCTGTCTGTCTCTCTGTCTGTTCTCTCTGGTCTGTCTGTCTGTCCCTCAGTCTGTTCTCTCTGGTCTGTCTGTCTGTCCCTCTGTCTGTTCTCTCTGGTCCGTCTGTCCCTCTGTCTGTTCTCTCTGGTCTGTCTGTCTGTCCCTCTGTCTGTTCTCTCTGGTCCGTCTGTCCCTCTGTCTGTTCTCTCTAGTCTGTCTGTCCCTCTGTCTGTTCTCTCTGGTCTGTCTGTCTGTCCCTCTGTCTGTTCTCTCTGGTCTGTCTGTCTGTCCCTCTGTCTGTTTTCTCTGGTCTGTCTGTCTGTCCCTCTGTCTGTTCTCTCTAGTCTGTCTGTCTGTCCCTCTGTCAGTTCTCTCTAGTCTGTCTGTCTCTCTGTCTGTTCTCTCTGGTCTGTCTGTCTGTCTCTCTGTCTGTTCTCTCTGGTCTGTCTGTCTGTCCCTCTGTCTGTTCTCTCTCTGTCTGTTCTCTCTAGTCTGTCTGTCTGTCTCTCTGTCTGTTCTCTCTGGTCTGTCTGTCTGTCCCTCTGTCTGTTCTCGCTGGTCTGTCTGTCGCTCTGTCTGTTCTCTCTGGTCTGTCTGTCTGTCCCTCTGTCTGTTCTCGCTGGTCTGTCTGTCGCTCTGTCTGTTCTCTCTAGTCTGTCTGTCCCTCTGTCTGTTCTCTCTGGTCTGTCTGTCTGTCCCTCTGTCTGTTCTCTCTGGTCTGTCTGTCTGTCCCTCTGTCTGTTCTCTCTGGTCTGTCTGTCTGTCCCTCTGTCTGTTCTCGCTGGTCTGTCTGTCGCTCTGTCTGTTCTCTCTGGTCTGTCTGTCTGTCCCTCTGTCTGTTCTCTCTGGTCTGTCTGTCTGTCCCTCTGTCTGTTCTCTCTAGTCTGTCTGTCTGTCCCTCTGTCTGTTCTCTCTGGTCTGTCTGTCTGTCCCTCTGTCTGTTCTCTCTAGTCTGTCTGTCTGTCCCTCTGTCTGTTCTCTCTGGTCTGTCTGTCCCTCTGTCTGCTCTCTCTAGTCTGTCTGTCCCTCTGTCTGTTCTCTCTGGTCTGTCTGTCTGTCCCTCTGTCTGTTCTCTCTGGTCTGTCTGTCTGTCCCTCTGTCTGTTCTCTCTAGTCTGTCTGTCTCTCTGTCTGTTCTCTCTGGTCTGTCTGTCTGTCCCTCTGTCTGTTCTCTCTGGTCTGTCTGTCTGTCCCTCTGTCTGTTCTCTCTAGTCTGTCTGTCCCTCTGTCTGTTCTCTCTGGTCTGTCTGTCTGTCCCTCTGTCTGTTCTCTCTGGTCTGTCTGTCTGTCCCTCTGTCTGTTCTCTCTGGTCTGTCTGTCTGTCCCTCTGTCTGTTCTCTCTAGTCTGTCTGTCCCTCTGTCTGTTCTCTCTGGTCTGTCTGTCTGTCCCTCTGTCTGTTCTCTCTGGTCTGTCTGTCTGTCCCTCTGTCTGTTCTCTCTGGTCTGTCTGTCTGTCCCTCTGTCTGTTCTCTCTAGTCTGTCTGTCCCTCTGTCTGTTCTCTCTGGTCTGTCTGTCTGTCCCTCTGTCTGTTCTCTCTGGTCTGTCTGTCTGTCCCTCTGTCTGCTCTCTCTAGTCTGTCTGTCTCTCTGTCTGTTCTCTCTGGTCTGTCTGTCTGTCCCTCTGTCTGTTCTCTCTGGTCTGTCTGTCTGTCCCTCTGTCTGTTCTCTCTAGTCTGTCTGTCTCTCTGTCTGTTCTCTCTGGTCTGTCTGTCTGTCCCTCTGTCTGTTCTCTCTGGTCTGTCCCTCTGTCTGTTCTCTTTGGTCTGTCTGTCTGTCCCTCTGTCTGTTCTCTCTGGTCTGTCTGTCTGTCCCTCTGTCTGTTCTCTCTGGTCTGTCCCTCTGTCTGTTCTCTCTAGTCTGTCTGTCTCTCTGTCTGTTCTCTCTGGTCTGTCTGTCTGTCCCTCTGTCTGTTCTCTCTGGTCTGTCCCTCTGTCTGTTCTCTTTGGTCTGTCTGTCCCTCTGTCCTGCTCATACTCATATCGGTTCATCTGTGTCCAGAGTGTGAGGTCTTTCCTGTTATTGCCTCAGTGTGGGGCAGCCAATCAGCGTGCGCGTCAACATCGCAGCCCGGAAGAAGGAAGCTGAACTCGAAAAGAGCGCCTTGATTTAAAGTGGAGACGTTACGTGAAGGTAAGCTTTATGTTTCCTTATATATTTATATAGATATTTATGTTACCTTATCATACATATATAGATATTTATGTTACCTTATCATACGATATATGTAAGACATTTCACACTGACGTTAACTTCTCTAAAGCAGTTTAACAAAACACGTCAGTTTGATGCTCCCTTTATCGGACACATTCAAACATCTTTTCGAGAAAAAAAACAAAAAAACTTCATGCTTTCATGTAACTTTGACGTTACATAAACGTTCCTAAACGTTTGATAAAGTTCTACTTTTAGTACAATGTTTGACTGTACCGCCGCTGTATCATGCAGGTCTGTGAGTCCTGCGTGTTGAAATATAGTGTAGAAATATTTCAGGAACATGTTAGTAACCGAAACTTTGACGAAGGAGTCAAAGCCCTGTGTGTGTGTGTGTGTGTGTGTGTGTGTGTGTGTCTCACACGGCGTTTCACTACACTGTGTTGATGTTGTAATGTAAATGAAGTGTTGCATACCTCAGTGTACACACAGTAACATAAGGTCTTCTAGGTGGAGTCATGTTGGAGAAAGTGGCTGCGGTCCAATAGTCTATTTTTCTTCCTCACTGAGTGAAATGACCCAGGAGTATTAACGTAGCCGCCATGATAAGAGCTGTTTGAATTCTCTAACTGTTAAGGAAAGGAGTTTCAATGCTTCCTTTATTATCTCCTTTAGCATAGGATACACTGGACCATCCTTTAGGAAAGGAAAGGAGGTAATACCGTCCCACAATTCCTTGGGGCAGCGACAAAAAAATCAACGCACTGTTCGGTCATTCACAACCAGAAAACATTAATGTATTTACACAGTGTGATGCAGCCTGCAGCAGAGAGAGCGTGTGAATATGAACATACGTGTTGATGTGATGTAAAAACTTTGATCATGAAGTGTGTTCTGTTGTTGACTGTGGAGCTGCGTTCACACACAGAGTAAAAACTGTTTGTAACTGTGACATCCAGCGTCCTGCAGATCATCATGAAGTTACCGTTGCTGATTAATCATATATCTTTGCCATAACTTGCTAATATGTTTCTATATGAGTGGACAGGAGGGTGAGCGACCATACCAGCGTAACAAACACTTCATTTGACTTCTGTGACAGGTGGACAATATTCATTTATTATTTGAATTCTGACGTTGATAATGAAGTCACATTTTTCACCGGGTTGTCCACGTTTATATTTCCTGCATGAAACAACACTGTAAGAGTGTACAGGGAGATGTATCTAAGATGAGCGTTTTGTAGTCCATCTTCTGAACTTTGTAGTTTTACCACAGATCACGTCAATAACATTCACCGTCGCATAATGACGTAGTCTAGTGAGTGAGAAGAGCAGTCTGATTCTCTGAACACCGCGGTCGTCTTCTCCTAACTCCACATGAATTCTCCTTCACACCTTTCCTTGACCTCGTGACGTTTCCCACTGAGGTCAAGGAAAAGTGGTTAGGAAAGGACTTAGGAGCTAATTTTTCTGACTATTCAACTGTACCCAGTACCTCATGTCGGCCAGACCCAAACATGGCGCCTAATGAATCCAAAAAATATTCTTGTTTCCGGGTTTACCTCCTGGTAATGGACCACTGAATATGCAGTGTTTCTCCCTCTGGAAGTTCCTCCTCAGCCCATAGGCTTTAAAAAACAGATTTTAAAATCACTTTAGTTTTACAAAAATATACATACAACCTCCAGGAGGTGTCCTGTCAACAGTTTTACAGATGAGAAAATGGGCTATTAATTGGTATATATATACTGTATATATATCACATATTAGTTAAAGGTACAGTGTGTCAGATTTAGGTGGTTCTATTTACAAAATATGGCAGAAATGGAATATAATATTCTAAACAATGTTTTCATTAGTGTATAATACTACTACTACTATTACTACTACTACTACTACTACTACTACTACTACTAATAATAATAATAATAATAATGATAATAATAATGATAATAATAATAATATTCACCTAACCGTTTGGTGTGCCCTGTGATGAACTGGTGACTTGTCCAGGGTGTACCCTTGCCCAAAGTCAGCTGGGATAGGCTTCAGCCCCCCGCGACTCTAGTGAGATAATGGATACAATCACCTGAAAATAAGAATCATTGTGTTTTTGTTACTTTAGATGAGCCTTTTGTATCTACAGGCACTGCAGGTCCTCTTCCACAGAGTCCATGTTTGTAAGATGTATTCCAGTTGTATCGTCTAACCCGGTTTTTAGTTAGCTTGAACAAAGTTAGCTGAGTTTAGGTGCACACAGACACTACAGAGTTTTGAGCTGGGGACAGGCTTCATGATAAACTGGAGAGGTGAATTGTCAGATGGTCCTGTACTTCATCTCATCATCCAGTCACAGTGAGCATCTCCCTGTGGGAGAAGTGTACCCTGGTTAGCATTGATCAGGCCCTCTTGTTTACAGTGCAGGGATCCTCAGAGACAGCACAGGGGTTAATTACTGCTAAAGCTCTGCTCTCTGCCCACTCCACGCTCTGCTAATACAAAGGAGATGACACTAATGAGGGAATGCAGGGAGGGCAGTGCCTCTCCATGGCTGTAGGTCAGCTGGAGGAGGGTTTGATGATTACCACTGCTGCTTAAGGGACAGAGCAGTGTTTTAGAGAGACTGCCATTATTCATTTTGTAATGAGTAGATGGTGACCAGTAAAGTTAATGTGTCTGACTGCATCTGGTGAATATTGTAAAAAATGTTCATCAAACTTCACCAGATCTTCAAATTGCTATCTAATAGGGATGCACCGATTGTGAAATTCTGGGCCGATACAGATGTTTAAAATAACAACTTGGCCGATGCCGTGCCGATGTTACATGCATCTACGCTCGGCTACGTGTTGAATATTTTTGACACTTGGCGCGAGCAGCACGCATCAATCTACATAGAGCACCTCGAGCGGGCGGAAGCCAGACACAGAAAAAGCAAAGAGAATACGGTGGATTTTCAAAATAAAATACCCTGTGCAAACTGCTGGTCGTAAAAGCAGACAAAAGCTAAACTAATTAACTACGTAGCATATTTACACATGTAGAAGCATATCTAGAAGAACATACACACCGGGAAAATGACCAAATCTGAGCAAGTAAACAAAGTCTGGCGGGCTGAACGCTCCGCTTCTGAAACACTCCTGGTGGGGTTTGAAGTCACGTGCAGGACGGACCAAAACCGCGGCGCGTACGTGCCAGAGACGTGTGCAGTGGGGTTTCGGAGCCCAAGGAAAAAAGAAAGGTTTCTCCTCAGCACAGTGTTCATGTGACATGTAAATCAACATATAATCATCGGCCACTGCCATCGGTGAATGTCATCTTTATTTGCTGATGGCTGATGGCATCAGCAAATAAAGATGACATTTAAGCATCGGCTGAACATCGGCCAATGCCAATGTTCAGCCGATGCTTTGGTGCATCCCTACTATCTAACATTGTAAACATTCTGAAGTATTCAATGTGAGCACATCCACACATTTAAAATGCTTTAATCTACCAATAACCTGCGCTTAGAGTTTCTTTAAGCAACACGGTGTTAGTATGTTTGTTATTTTGCGTCTCCATTGAGGTCTTTGAAGGGGTTAACTGTTCAGAAAGGACACAGTGTGAGGCGGGTTGAGAATCTGACTGTCATAGAGAGGTGGGAGATGGTGCACATTTTCAGACAGTCTCTGCCAGACCACATGGGAGAAGCAGTGTCCTCCTCATCACTGTGACTATGAGTTTCTCCCCTGGTCCAACCGGCCCCCTCGGGCTCACCACTATCCAGGAGCAGAGGGAACGCTGGGAGAGAAAACGCAGCCGGACAGCCAAAGAGTTGGTGCAGACAGAACAATGCTACTGCCAACAGCTGGAGCTGGTCACCACTGTACGTACTGTAGCAGTCAGCCGGCTCATGGTCCAACTTTGAAGGGGTTAACTGTTCAGAAAGGACACAGTGTGAGGCAGGCTGAGAATCTGGCTGTCATAGAGAGGTGGGAGATGGTGCACATTTTCAGACAGTCTCTGCCAGACCACATGGGAGAAGCAACCAGCAGTCCAGCAAGTCCAGTCCACCCCCACTCCTCTTAGCCAATCACTGTGAAGTGTGTGTGTGCACATCTGTGTGTGTGTGTTTGTTGGTTTTGGAAAGTTACAGAATTTGTCAGACACAGTTGTCCAATTCCAACTTCAGTAAGAGTCGACTGATAAAGTTCTTTCAGGGCCAGTACAGGTACTGATTATTAGAAGGGAAGGAGAAAGCTACATGTGGAGTCAATAAACATTTGAAAATCTTTGCAGTGTGAGTACATTTACTGAAGTACGGGACATAAGTACAGTTTTGAGGTACTTGTACTTTACGTGAGTATACACATTTCATGCTACTTTAAAGTACATTTTGGAGGCATATATTATACTTTTTACTCATTTATTTGAACTCACTAAAATGACCTTGCAGATTCTTATTGTTAATCTAAAATTTAAATCAACTAATAAATTATTAGGATAATGCATCAATAATTATAACTCAGTAATATAATACATATTATTCTATAATAGACCATGTTGCACTTTTTGGTATTGTATGTATTTTTACTGAAATACAGTCTTTCAGTCTACCTTTCAACGTTATCTTGATTACTTTAATATTACTTGTGATGTGTAACCAATCAGATAGTGCTGTGGGCGGGTCTTTGAGCGAGATTTTACAGTTGTGACTACAGACAGAGAGATGACATCTGTATCAGTGTCAGAGCAGCACATATTTAAAATGATTTATTTTATTGACAGATAAAAAACATCTGGTCATACTGATAATCGGTCAGGTCAATCATTGTTTTAGCCATAGTTTACACAGATAATGGATTATGCTGACCCTGTGCAACTGTGACAGTACTGAGATTGCCGTTTCAAGCCATCTTGTGCTAACTGAATGTCTCAATGTGTAGCTGTGTTGGCGATTGTTTTTAGAATTGCTACATTTCACTTCAGTGGTCAGTGCTTGTAGCTGATAACTGGATCTCTGTGATTCTATAATCTTACTTTTAGATAACAGACTTGTTTCTGTTTACTGATCGCTTTCCTATTGCTGTATTTGAGCTGTGTTAATACACTGTTAAACCTAATACAATGTTTTCCACAATGTTGCTGCTTCAACTTAAAAGCTTTACACTGGCAAACCAGCAAAGGCTTTTATTGTGAAACAGTGTTAGCTTCTTCAGTTTCATCTGGTTTGTCAGCTTCATCAGTGAATCCAAGTACTTACAGCACAACATGTAGGAAAAGACAAATGGCAATAAAGATATAGGCTGATTGACCTCACATCTCATGGTGAACTCTTCTTCATGTGCAGTTTTTAGCGGACATCTGCTGATGCTGGCTTTGTTAGTGTTTGTCATCCATAATTCTGATTTCATTACGTTCATGGTACCAATGCAAAGTAACAGCAAGTATACACTCATTTGTGTTCAGTTCATCATTAGTGTATGCCTGTCTGTAAACCTGGTTCGATTGCTTGTGTCTCTGCAGTGTCCTCCTCATCACTGTGACTATGAGTTTCTCCCCTGGTCCAACCGGCCCCCTCGGGCTCACCACTATCCAGGAGCAGAGGGAACGCTGGGAGAGAAAATGCAGCCGGACAGCCAAAGAGTTGGTGCAGACAGAACAACGCTACTGCCAACAGCTGGAGCTGGTCACCACTGTACGTACTGTAGCAGTCAGCCGGCTCATGGTCCAACCCCGCTGTGCGTGTCTCTGTCATGTCACATCGTGGCTGCGAATCTGTTTTTGTCCGTTCTCCATGCAACTTCAGTTCAGAAGCAGAGTGTTTTTCCTGCCTAATATGACTTTGTTAACCTGCTCAGATTTGGTAATTTTTCCTAGTTCATGTGCCTCTAAATATGTACATATATTATACTGTGTGCCTTTTAAGTAGTTTGCACACTGTGTTTTATTTTGAAAGTCATGCCATTTCTGTGTCTGTTTACTGGCCAGTTCGAGCTGCTCTGAGCAGATCGACATGGGCTGTCTCAGTAGAGCAGAGTGGAGAGCTGCTTCTGAAATGGACCGTGGCCCACCTGTTGGTTTCAAACATCCACATTACTGCTGGATGGCTTCAATGATAATATATTATTATTATAACTAATGATTTATTAGTGGATTATCTGTGGCGACCGTGTCACATCCGTGCTCAGCCGTCAAAGAGTTTATACTGTCTAAACTAAAGGCCAACATTGAAAGCAACCTCCATCCCCCAACAGATGACCCTCAGGGACCACTTCTTATAGTGTTTATAAAGGTCTATATAAGGCTTTATTTAGGCTTCTCTGTTGTATCAGGATTCATTTTCCCCACAGCTTCCTGCCACAGGCATGGCTAGATACCACTACAGAGAAAGAAATCATCTTTTTCATAATTTTGGTGTGCTGACTCTTAAAAGTACATTTCACTAAGAGTGTTTCCAGATTTAAATTCACAGCAAATAAAGTCAGAAGGTTGAACAAGACAGGCAGTAGTGTAATAAGAGTGCACTTCACATGTTTTAATATAGCTGTAGAACATACTGTGCTGTACGTATTAACAGAATAAAAGGTAGCATTCATGGTACCCTTCCTCCCCGTGGAGAGAACAGACTTTTCCACCCACCGCTGCAGCCTCATTTCTACACAATTACTCACCCTCCACCCGTTCACTCCAATTAGGAGTCATTTTTAGGCCTAATGCACATTCAATTTGCTAATCCCATTTTCACTTCAAATGACTTGAGACCAGCACAGCTGTCGCTTTATTGTCAGTGTTGTGGTACAACAACATCCCTCTGTACTTCATGTGAGCCATGCAGGCATACAGCACATTTCATGTTAACAGTCAGTCTGGGCTGTAGGGCAAAAAACTACCAATCCCTGTTGTTAAGGGTCGTAAATGTTTTGTGCAGTCTGTCATTGCTATTACATTACCTCCCTGTGTTGGGAGAGTAAATGAGATGTCAGCAGTGAAAGCACCTCCTTAGAAAAAAAATTCTCTAATCAGAGGCATATCCAATCAGGCAGCCTAATAATACAAATGCTAAGAAATAACATCATTTTATCTCCCTCTGCTCTCTTGTTTCTCACAGTACTTTGTGGAGATCTTGAAGGCCAAAGGAACCCTGAAGCAGGACATTAGAGAAAGCATCTTCAGTTCAATTAAAGCCATTCATTCAGTAAACCAGTAAGTATCTGAATAATTTATAAAATAGCTATGTTTTGGAGATTGTGTGAAGGGATGAATATAAGTTGTTTTTTCTTGTAGAAAGATGCAGTCTAGTTAACCAAAGGAAGTCCTTATCGTCTCCATTAACTGGAGTCAGTGATCTTGTGTCATGTATATCAGGTGTAATTACTCCAGGTGATAACACAAGTGAAGAGCATAATTGTTACCATAGAAAATTCTCGTTGCCTGTCTGACCGGCTGCTGAAGAGCTCAGGGGTCAGGATGGCCAGCTAGGAGTCAGAGCTGAGAGAAGCTAACTAACCGCACGTCTAGACATCGGATTGATCTTGCAGTCAAGGTGCTGTACAACTAAAATTTTCAAGTGCGCTTGAAAGACTTCAAGAAGTGTGGTCACATAAATAAAAAGTCGATGTTTGAAGTTAGTACATGTGTACATTCTAAAGCACTGGATTCAGTCATGGTATCTATAAATCAATAAAGTAGAAAAAATAGGGCTCATAATTTAGAAAGCCGAAATTTTTCTTTTAAAGTGGTAGGAGTTAAACTTTGATCATTTCTGTGTTAAAGAAAAAAACATTCAGTATCCTTACTGCTTCTGATGCTTTTCCTGATCTTGGGGCTGAATGGGTTTATCAACACTGCAGTGCCAGCTTGTTTTTCAATGTCTAACTTGACCATGTCATGCTAATGAAGGCATTTTCTTATCAAGGAGTTTTTTATATGTCCACTTGTATTCTCATCCAAAGAGCACCTCAAACTAACTCAAATGCACTCCTGCCCAAACTTTGTTGAGTTAGTAAATTATATGCACATAATTCATGCTGATTGTGAATGATTGGTGATAACCAGCATATTTATTTCTTATTTAGTTCAGATACCATTTGCAGATCACAGTGTGGACAGTCAAATTTGAGGAACCCATCCAGTTTTGCAGTGTACAGTCTGAACACGGTGTACGACCTGAACACAGTGTACAGTCTGAACACGGTGTACGACCTGAACACAGTGTACGGCCTGAACACGGTGTACGACCTGAACACGGTGTAGGGTCTGAACACAGTGTACGGTCTGAACACGGTGTACGGCCTGAACACGGTGTAGGGCCTGAACACGGTGTACGACCTGAACACGGTGTAGGGCCTGAACATGGTGTACGACCTGAACACGGTGTACGGCCTGACACGGTGTACGGCCTGAACACGGTGTACGGCCTGAACAAGGTGTACAGCCTGAACACGGTGTACAGTCTGAACACGGTGTACAGTCTGAACACGGTTTACCGCCTGAACACGGTGTACCGCCTGAACAAGGTGTACCGCCTGAACACGGTGTAGGGTCTGGACTAGAGATGTTCCGCTACCATTTTTTCCCTCCCGATACCGATTCCGATACTTGTGCTGGGGGTATCGGCCGATACCGAGTACCGATCCGATACCAGTATGTTATAAAAAAAATATACTACGCCTGCATGACTGTGATATGATTATCATTGTGGTAAGGCCTGGCTCAGGTTAAACCCTTTGTAAAACATGAATAAATACTGCAAATTCAAGCCATTTATTTTTAAACAGAACAGTATAAAAAACAGTAGTGCAAATGCAATTTGACTAAATAAATCTAGGAATAATTATTTAAAAAAAAAATTAAAGTGCAGCCACATCTTTGCATGTTGCATGTTGCAGTCTTATAGCAGAAACTATCCAGGTGGATTCACAGACTAAACTCTGATAATCTACCTGTGTGTGTGTTCTCACTTTATTTCATGTACCAGCTTCTAAATCTGAATCGGAACAACTCTAGTCTGGACATGGTGTACCGCCTGAACACGGTGTAGGGTCTGAACACAGGACACAGCAGACACAGATCAGTATCAGACTGCACAGCTTGACAAACTGTGGAGTGAGTGGTTGGGATACCTTTGATTGGGAATTCCATTTCCAGACTAAATAATGAGTGGTGTGGATTCCCTCAGGCTCTAATCCTCTGCATACTGACAGGCTTTCTTGTTGAGAGTGCAACAATGAAGATTGAAGTATGAATTACACAGTCTGATGTATTGGATAAATGGTTCCGCAGTTCCCATACATCTTCATTATGAGCCCCTTATTGAATCAATGGTTGAAATATAATGGCAAGCACTCCATTTAAAAAATGGTCCATAGAGAGACAGTGTGTTAGTGCTAGACTGATTTACCACTACATTGAAATGATTGATTATAGATTTCACATCTTCTTTTCGCTTTTTTTGTATACATTGAATATCTGTATGACAGTGCCAAGAATAATTGATAATAACAGTGGTGATAATTAGCTCTCGTAGATGGATATGTATGTGACTTTCTCATCCATCTGTCCCACAAGTGTTATATACTGTGAGTCTTAATGCATTAAACAGGCTCACTGTTATCAAGGGACATGTCGTTAAAGGCATGCTGCTGCTTCTGTCAGCAAGTGCTCTGTATCCTAACACCAGTATGGAATGTCTGCTCAGATTCATGGTGCTTTTCATATTCTTTGATAGATAGCTCCTGATACTTTCTTTTTATTCCTTCTTGCCCCACAACAGCATTGTTATACAGACACATACTGGTATCATATTGGTACTGGTACACGCAGCCCTGGTCAGATGTAAAACATTTATTTTACTTGGTCATATTACTCTTTAGTGTAAATGGATTATATCATTATATAGCAGTTCTAACATTACTTAGTAATGTGATGACAAGTAGTCTAAGACACTACAACTTAAAATTAAGTTGTTAATTAGTTTCAGTCAGGTGAACAACCGTGAATGATGATTTACATACATGCTGCGGTACACCATGCTTCACGTCATTCGCTCAGCATCATACACGGCAAACAAGTATTTTCACAAACACACAGAAACATACACACACACACACACACACACACACACACACACACACTAAGACAACAAACCTCCTCAACACACAACTCAATGGCAGGTGAAAGAATCCAAAACAGGAGTTATGCTTTTTGGGCCACTTTTAAAGTCATAATGCTGATGACGAGCGAAGTCAACATAACAGACAGGGAGAGAGGAACTGAAAGAGACGGGCGGGGTGAGCAGCTGTGTATACAGAGGTGTAGGTGTGTGCGGGGGGAAAAGAGAGGGACAGGTAAGGTGAGCAGATTGAAGTAGTTTGTGAGTAAACACTAAAATAAAGTGGAGCAGGAACTGTTGGATTTGTTTGTACAGAAAAGCTCAGTCCAGAGTGAGAATAAGAGAAGAGCCTGTAACCTGGTTCACTTTTACAGAACATATAAACGTTATTATATAGTTCATGTTTTATTGAATGAATGATTGTCGAATCACCAAGAAAATTACAATCTGTATATTTCTACCAGTAATTCTTCGATAATTTAATTTAATTTAATTTAACGGAGGGTTGATCTCAATTTGGTCTTTGGTGTATTAGCTAGTTGCTAAGGAGTAGCTAAAAGAAGAGAAAACACACCTGTTGATGTAAAGTTGTTTAAACATTGAGTCACCTTTGCTGGTTGGCCAGTCTTAGCCACTGGTGAACCTACATGCAGATACTGCAGCTTCACTTTGAACACATGTGCTGTGTGCTGGGGCTGTCCCTGGAGCTCACATTAAGCTAGCTGTTGGTGAGTTCCTCTAAACTGTAGGCTGATTGAACCACACTTTTTTTCCTACACATTAAATACAGAAGATGTGACATGTGTGTGGCAAGGCTTTGGAATTGTTTAAAGGCTCCTTAAATGAAGATGGGCTGTGTAACAAAGTAATGAACCAATTACTTGCTGTTGAGTAATTAGTAAAGCAATGCAATATGTACTATGTAATGAGTAAGAATAGACAACATAATAAAGACATTTTTCAAGTGACTTTCCGAACATTGATAATGAGTATACAAAGACCAAAGGTGGTTTTAAAATGACCTTCCATTGAGGACAGGTCCAAGACTGTGAGAGATCGCCACTTCATATTTTATCATTCAGTCAACAGGTAGAAGATGTCTCATCATTTATTTTGATTAAAGGTCATAGAACTACTACTCTGAGGAAGCCACACATCCAGGTTGCTTCTCTACCAGTTTAGATTCTTCTGCTTCATTGTTCCCCTGCTTTTTCACTTTTGCCTCAGAGATGACCGGCTTAGGTTCCATGTCAGGATTCCTTACACTTCACTACACTGTGTGTGTATATACCAGCTGATATACTTTATAACATAAACACACATCTTTTCCTTCAAATGTTGTCAGACAGAGATGTATAATGGAGGCAGGATATTTGACATCAAACAATAAAGCTTAAAATTACATTGGTGCACTGAAACTTCACTTGGAATTTACTAATTATAATAACTGTACATAAAGAAGACAACTAGAACATCATTAATAGATCGAAACAAAGAGGAACATCAGGTATTGTGTGCTCCCAGCTGCATGTTGAATGTTGAATGTAGATCTGATGATGATTTTTACAGTTGGCTACTGTAAAAAAAAACAAAAAAACACTTCCTAAGATGAGTTGTTGATCCTCACAAAGCAGCAAGTAACCACTTCAGTGGCAGAGACCTTGTGTGAGAGCCGTGTTTGTCAGCTCTGTGCAGTCTAATGGTTCTCTGATAGTAATACAAGTCTGTCAGTGTGTGCAGAGTGGAGGTATATTCATCTGATGTTTCTGTCTTTATTTACTTAACTCCAGAGTGCAGTGGGAATAGTAGTAATGAATTCTGCCTTCATTAAGCTTTGTTGAGTTACATAAGAAAAGGAGACGTGAATATATTGATATGCCATGGCATTCATTCTGCTTCTGACTGTTTATGGAGAACAGAGAGCAGGCAGCAGAAGCAACAACCCAATTATCCCCAGCTGCTAACATGACAAACAAGAATCAACAACTTGAAAGAGCAGTCAGCGCATCCAGTAAGGAGCATACAATCAGCAATGGATTTGAAAGGGGGAGGAGGGGGTCATAGTGAGAATCAGTGTAGTCTGAGAGGTAGATCAGACATGGAGTGACACGAGTCACCATGTTCCAACACAGCATGAATCACACTGTACAGTTGACTAAGAGCAACAAAGTGTTGCTGTATCTCTTTGTTTTCTTATCAGTGATTTGTGCTTATGTTCATGTATTGAATAAGTAGTCATTTATGTTAAGCGGATGCTCACACTGTGTCGTAACAATTAGTATTCCTCTGCTCAAGCCTTCCCCAAATGAAGGCGCCTCGGCCTGAATTGTTTGGTCGAGGTTGTATCCACCCCAGATGTCGCAACTGCTCGGAATTAATGTGGATTAACACAACACACACGGAATGCTAATGTCATCTCCATCGCCATGACGATGGCCAGACAATTAATTGCTGTGGAAAAAAAGTATAAAAATGTAATCCATAATTTCATATTTATCATAATAGCCTCTGGCAGTGAGAGGGGGAAAAAAAACGGAAACACAGTTTTTCCCGCCCTTTGCCCTCGTTAGAACTCTCTCGGCTGCTCCTGCATCTCCTGATTATGAACAGAGGCTACCTTGGTGCACAACTTCATTAAAATCTATTTAAATCAACTTCAACAGCAAAGTGCTCCTTCTTACAGCATGTACGAACAGAAGTCTCTGGGAACATCATTAGAGGGTAGGAGTGTGCGTGTGTGTGTGCACACGTGCATGTGTGGTACTTCCTCTAAGTTTGGATAACAAGCTCCTTCACAAGTGTCAACACCCCCAACCAATTGCGTCCGTGTTACTGTAATGTGCCTGACAGGCTGAACGACTGCTTTGCCTCCGCCTTGATCCAGTTGTTTTGTTCCTGAGTTCAGCGGGCGTGTTCTCACTACAAAGTGGCCCTGGGTGCCCTGAAGGTAGACCCCACCGTCTGGGTCCCAGTAAATACGTCACCCACAGGGAGAGGCCTTGAAATGACACTACAGAGCCTTGCTTGCTAAACCCCCCATTAACGGGGGAGCAATCCTCTGAACTTTGCTCAACCTCCGCACTTCTCTAAACATGTGTGCCTTTGCTGAAAATGATGCTTCAGATGTGATCTCGCCTTATTTGAGCGCCTTCTTTTCACTGATGCAGAGCAGCAGTGCATTCTCAAGCAGTAATGTGCATTAACTCAAAGCCCAATGTGGTTTGACTGGAGGCTAAATGCTCACTGGAGGACACTTTGAAATGAATGTGTCAAAGATCTGTGATGCACAAAAAATATGCCACACATTTGGAAATAGTTCCTTCCACCATGTCCTGTGTTGAAGTTAAGCATGTTGGTGTGACTCAGTAATGATGTTTGTCTGCTTGTTTGCGTGCCCTAAAAATGAGTGACAGTGACGTTATAAATTATAGTGGCTAGGTTAGCGTGTTCTACAAATGTATGTTGTATTTGATTTTGATCTGAAAGATTTGAAGAAAAAAATCTATTTATTTAGTTCTTTAAAAAAAACCCAACTCTTTACTCCAGTGCCGTGGTTTGGATTTTAAACAAGATATGATATGTTTGTCCCAAGCATAACCATAATGTATCTTGTTTCTACATTAATAGAATCAGATGAAATAATAACCTTGCTTGCTGTGTCCTCCCAGGAAAGGCAATTTCTAAGTAAACTTGGTAGCCTGGGGACGACATGTAGCACATCTGCAAACCATTTTCCTTGGGGAAATTTGAATTCAGCTTATGTTTATTCAATTAAATTTATTTGTCACATATAATCATACAGGTATAATCATAGTGACATGTATTTCCGTAATCTCCTCCAATTTGTTCGGTTAAAAATAGTATAAATTAGGATAGTAAGAAGAATAGAAAACATAATGAATAATAATGGTTATTATGGAAGTCATTTGAGTAAAAAAGTAAGTAGTAATTTTAATGGAACTAAATAAGTAATAATAAAAGTTAGTTATAGTAATAATGATGGCTATAACAGTAATAAGGAGCAAAATAAGTTGTTAAGTGTTTAAAGGTGCAGTGATCTTAGTGAGGCCTTGTGGTCTTGTTCGGTGCTGTTTCCGCATTAGACAGTGATGTTCCCTGTCAGGATGCTTTCGAGTAGAAATTCCTCAGTATTTGAGGGGATACCTGAAATTTCCTCAAACAGCTTTCTCACCAAGACATCAAGGTACATGAAGCTGTTCACTCTCTCCACTGAGGACCTGTTGATATTCAGAGCAGCGTAATTTCTTCCCTGCTTCTTGCCAAAGTCCACCATCATCTCATTAGTCTAGCTAACATTGAGGAAGAAGTTGTTGTCTTGACACCAGTCGATCAGGTTCTCTACTTCCTTCCAATAGATCTCTTCATTGTTTCCAGTGGTCAGGCCCACCACAGCTGTGTCATCAGCACACCTGATGATGGTGTTGGAGTCTAAAGTGGCTACATAGGTGTGGGTACAGGTACAGAAGGGAACACAAAACACAGCTCTGGGGTGCTCCATTGTTAAGGATACTGTAAGGGTGGATGAGGTGTGTTCACCCACCCTCACCACCTGGGGTCTGCCTGTCAGGAAGTCAAGGATCCACATGCGCAATGAGGTGTTTGTGCATGGGTGCATCAAGCTAGGTCCTTGAGCTTTGTCACCAGCCTGCAGGGAATGCTGTTCATTGACTTCAGTTGAGAATTTAACAGAAATCTCTTTTTGGTGTGGAGGGTGTGTGCTATGGCATTTTCTGATGATTGGTTGGAACATTAAGAAAACTGTAGTGGGTCCAATGTGCTGGGTGGTGAGGAGCAGATGTATTCCTTGACCAGCTGGTATGGTTTTCTTGGACACAGGATTGATGAACCTTTATTTTGCAGATCTCTGATGGTCCATCTGGAGAATGGCTACTTTGGCCGAGGGTTCGACCAGTTCTGTCCACAGCTGCACCACTACAACACATATGTGGACAACATCTACAACGCCAGCAAAGTGCTCAGGGTAGGAACACAGTATTTCCACATGTTATCACACCCCTGTGTCAGATCTGCTGTTGCAATTTCACAAGCTGTTATTACATTAGATGTGATTAGATTTTAATAATCCCAGAGGGAATATTGGCCAATGTGTTCCACACTTTATTGGACTGAATACACAATAACAAATGCATAAGTGGTTATTGTATTCTTTGTTGCTGACATAATCAATTCCACCGCTGTCAGTGATACCAACACTGTCATGGCAACGCTTTCATGTATGTAGTGTGTTGCATGACAGAATTGGTTATGTGTTTTTATTATGAATATTGATCTTACCAAGCAATTTTGGATTTTCTTGGGAGTTGCATGCTACAACTATTTTCTTGGTGAACAGTTGACTGTAGTCTTGTCGTGACAGTTGGTTGACCGAGGTTGCCAGATTTGATCCCAGCAGCACTAAAGCAGGAGACACATAAGTAACGGGCGAGTGGATACACTGTTTGTCAAAACATGAAAACACTAAATTATTTGCTAATTACATTGTTCCTCCTGCTTCCATCCTTTGTGTTTACTAGGATAACCACATCCAGATAACATCTTCATACTTCATATGCATACGTGTGTGATATGAATTATTTTTATCTCAATCTCAGAAGAAAGCAAATGAGCACATTTCTCCAAAAATTCCTTTAATTTTCCTTTAATAATTTCTTTCTCTGTAAGTAGAAAACTACACCCTCACAGATGTCAACACTTTCCACAAATCACATCCTGATACAGACCCTATCTGATCGGTGACGATGATCCCAGTGCAGAGTTACAGAATCTGTGCTTGTGAGATAAGATTTGATTTGTTAGTGTTCCATCCTTTGTTTGTGGACTGGCCTGCTGGGAGCGACCAGCAGAGATGTCCTGTTGCTAGCTTTGCATCAAAGCTGCAAAGATAATATTGTCATAATTGAGAGTAAGGATGTGTTTGCAGAGCGTTGACTAATTGCATTGATTATGGACTCAGCCCTGTGAGTTTGCATCGATTCCACTGCAGATCGACAAACTGAGTAATTGACTGAACAATGAAGCGTGTTGTAGTGACAGGTGTGCTGCTTTACTCAGGTGACCAGTGATCAGTCTTATAAACAGAAACCTTCTCAGTGCCTTAATGAGCGTTTCTTATGACCCAGAGCAGTCTGAATATTTTTTCAAATCAAATGAAATATCAAAATCTAGAATATGGAGAGGCATTCTGAAAATATCAGTCACACCATGCAGTGTCATAGATGTGTAACTGAAGCTTGGTGATCATTCAGTGTTATTTTTGATTGGCTTCAAACCATATTCAATGAAATAATACTTAGTGAAGTTATTGTTTGTTTGATCTCATGTAACAGTGAAGCACAGTTCATTCCGTTGAATGAATGGAATGAACTGGAACACCTCTGGGACACCCAGCTGTAGTATTAATAATGCTGGCAGTATTCTATTTAAAAGGCAACACGTTTGTCACTCAATACTTTATGTAGATGTGGTTTAACAAAAGTAATATAAAATAATCTAAATGATTTCATTTTACCTTTGTTATACTGCGTGTCAGTCCTCACACAACAGCACGGCATTGTTTACAACACAGCTCCCGTTTAAACCTGATGTTTCCATACGTGCCTCGAGTCACCACTTGTAATCAAATCTCACTTCCACGCTCTATATGAAAATAACCATATATAATTCCCATTTGCAAAAACCAAATGCTTTGTTGTTTTTAAGTTGTTTTTCAAGTCCACAAGTCCTCTTGCTCTGTTGCTTTTCTGGAGGTTTCTTCACCTTTCGACTTATTAAAAGAGTTTTTCATGTTCTAAATCGAGGTTCTCAGGACATAAGGTTTAAGGTCGTACCATGTTGGACAGACTGTAAAGCCCCTGAGGCAAATTGTGATTTTGGCCTATATAAATCAAATTTACTTGACTTCACATATAGGAAAAGAATTAGGTTGAAAAAAATGATGAAGATAAAAAGATGCAGCTGAAGCTGCTTTCACTGATTGCTGTGCACAAACACAGCTTTATGACTTTATTCACTGATGCTTGTGAAACTGGATCATATTGTATGATGAAAATCTTCTCCGGTTTTCCCTGTTCCCTTGGCTGCTCTACCTCAACTCTCTGTTACTATGGAGTTTTCTGGTGGACAGATAGCTTTACTTATCACTAAAGTAACAGATAACTGCTGCCAACTGTAGCTGCTGTTAGCTCAGTTAACCGTGCAGCTCGCTGTCCTGGTAAAGTCCTCTTTAGCTGTTTATTGGCTTTATTAAACGTTTTTCTAAAATATACAATAACTATTTCAGATTTGATGATTGATTTTGATGTTGGAAACATGGTTAATAAAGCTCTCTACATTCCCACTGACTGTAGTTGTGAATTAGGGAAGATCGCTTTTGAAATCATGTTTACAGCATTTTAATGATTGACAGAAAGGACAAGATGAGGCTTTATGTCATTCAAATGTTGATACTCATGCTGACATGATGTGCAAATGCATATTTAATGACATCTACAGCCCCCCTCTCGCTCCACCTCCCCATACCTCAGCTGGCAGTCAAGCATAATGAGTGACAACGAGATGATTTTTGGGTTTGTCAGGCAGATGTGGGTCTCGTAAGTGACATGAGATTCAGGGGTCGTCACTGGTTGTGACATGTCCATCATCCCTTCTACAAGCTGCATGCAAATGGTATTATCACAATAACATGTAGATAGCTCACAGAGAATCCAGATGCTGAGCATAACACACATGTACTCAGTCCATTATGTTATGATGTGTTTGCGCTGATTACATCGTGTACGAGACATTTTCTTTTATTATTTTTGTAGCTAAAGGCATGAGTTGCATTCAGGGTGAGGACAGGGTGCTGACATGCCCAGGAAACCAATTTGTACCTCACAAAATGTCACTAGCAAAGAATACAAGCTATGCACAAAAAGCAAGGAAATTTGTGTTTGGTAGATTATTTCTTTGTTGTAACAATGCTTCTTGGCAATAAAGCTTATACCATCGGAAAGTCTGATTATTTCCCTTTTAAATGGTGTCACATTTGTAAGGAACATGCATTTGTGTGATGAGCAGCAGAGCTGAGTATGTGGGTTGCGCCCAAATTTGCTAAATCTTCTCTGACAATGCCAAACAGCTTTTCTTTGCTGTTGCTATTGACTCTTGTTTTGAGCTTCTGGTACTCCCAGTCTGATCGTCATCACCTGTGAGCATGGACCCTGCTACAGTGGTCTGTTGGTGTCTGCTCCAAGAATCTGCATACCACGTTTGACTGATCTGGATAGGGCCCATGCAATAGGGCAACTTCAAGCTGGTGTTCCACAAAACCAGGTTGCGGCATTCTTTGGAGTGAGCACTACTACCATCTGCAAACTGAAGACCAAGTTCCATATAACGGGGGATGTCAGAGACAGGCTGCCAACACTTAGGAACCATATGCTGTCTTCTACAGATTTGCAGTCAAGGTTTGTAGGATGATATGGCCGCAGGTCTCTGCCAAGACGATTTGGAACAGACTGCACACAGCCAATCTCCGGTCTCATAGGGCTGCCAGGAGGCCTGCCATGACCTACGGATCATAGGGTCAAAGGGTGGAGACAACGCGGAGAACACTTTGCTGATTGTTGCACCAATAGAGTAACATCGTGGTGGAGGCAGTGTGGTGGTTTGGGGCGGCATCTCCCTCACTAGAAAAACAAGGCTTGTCATCATTGGAGGCATCTCAATGCAGAGAGATATCGAGATGAAATTCTGCAACCAGTGGCAATCCCATATCTCCACACTCTGGGACCAAACTCTATTCTCCAACATGAAGCTTGCCCCCACAGAGCAAGTTTATCAGAGACTACCTCCAATATTTGGGAGTGGAGAGGATGGATGGAATGGCCTGCCAGCAGTCCTGACCTCAACCCCATCGAACACCACGTTGGCTCACTTGTGACAAATGCTGGTTAAAGAATGGGATGCCATCCCACAGCAAATTGTCAAATTGCCAATATGTCTTGTTTCTTCAGTCTTCAATCATCCAATCATCCAGCAAACAACACCAAGTAGAAGATTTGGCTAATTTTTCATGGGTACAACCCACATACTCCGCTCTGCTGCTCATCCCACAAATGCATGTTCCTTACAAATGGGACACCAATTAAAAGGGAAATAATCAGGCTTTCCAATGGTACAAGATTTATTGCTAAGAAGCATAACAAAGAAATAATCTTCCAAACAATTTTTTTTTACTTTTTGTTTGCAGTTTAGTTGTGTCTTATAAATGTGCGGATGGTCTCACATTGGTTTGTGTGTTGTCTTAGATGCAGCTGAAAAAAAACAAGGCCTTCAGACGTTTTAAGGAACTACAGGAAGCCCGGCCAGAGTTCAGCAACCATAAACTGGAGGACTTGCTTCAACTTCCCATTCAGCGGATTGATCAGTAAGATTTTAAATGAAAAGTCTATATCTATTTCTGTGATTACATAAACGTATTACTGTTCATACACTTACACAATGTTGGTATGAGTTAATGTGGTGGTATGAGGGCTAAAATTTTGGCCCCTAATGATGAGAGCCAAGGTCCCCAATAGTGGTCCCTCTAGCTTGATTGTCCTGTACTTTGTACTTTGTATGTTGTGGGTTTTTTGTTAATTTATGGTGTTTTATAAGCCCCAGCAGGCTTGGTGGGAAATGCGATATAGCCTAAGAATAATATCATGATGTGTTGGAGAGGCAGAGCTGTGTCCAGGGTTGGGCTAGTCTTTTCATATTGCCCAGTTGTGGTTACTTAAGATTGCCAATAGCCAGAGGGAGGCGGGAGTAGTAAGGGGTGATGGAGTTGCATCACAGCACGCCAATGAAATTCCAGCATGGACGACTTAGTCTGAGTGAGCCTTTGGCACCTGGAGATTACACATTATCTCCAATCTATGTAAGAGATGTGTGCCAACGAAGGACATGTACACCACTTACTACACACAAACAGAACATCCAACAATCCGACAATTCTGACAATCAACAAACAAGTGAGTCCTGTCATTTCTCACCTCCTCCAAACCCATTTACAAAATGTAAGCACAACCTTTTAAAACAATATCAGTCACACACATCTTCACTATCTCTATAGTTTTCATTGGACTTTCATCTTACAGCAAAGGTATGCTGGTCGAATATTATTATTATCGTGTCATATCATTGACTATCATTAAGTGAGAAAGCCTCAATGTTGATAGTAGCTCTTCTATCTAAAGATTTGATTTTTGTAATCCTGCATTTTTTTAAATCTCCATTTCAGTTCTCTGTAGTGGTGATGATGATGATGATAATGGTGATGGTGATGGTGATAGAGATTTTTCAAATTGGATTACTCATGCAAATTCTGAATACACATTTGTACTGTACACATTCACAAGTCTCAGTACGCATTTAGAAATTATTTTACACATTTCTAAATCTCATTACGCAAGCATGGGTTGAGATACAGTTACACAACTCTGCACTCACATTTGTGCTACTATTTGATACTGTTAGTTGGTGCAATCCAGTCTCAGTCAGAGAGTACAAGTATGAGTTTGTGAGCTATCTTTTAACCAAAATTTTTACTGGTTCAATTGTTTATGTAATTAATGCTCAAGTTCTATCAAATATTTCCATTTTTTACTCACTGATGTAAATTGGTCACAAATTTCACGCTTGAGTTCTGCTTTTACTGTTGAGTTGTTTACCTTTTACCAGTCACCGGCTGCACTACACCATCTATCTGTACAGATTCTGACAGACAGACAGACAGACAGATGTAATTATTATTATTTTATGTAGCACCCACGTAAGCACTCAGACTGTCCAGAAACTGTCAGATGTCTTTTGTTAAGCACCAGTTTGTGTTTGGTTGTTTTGTAATTTCATGCGGTCTTGATCTTGCTTGTTAATTAGTGGAACAAGAGGAGAAATGGGCTGAAACGTGCTTTCCAATGCAGCAGATATCATGACAGTGGTTTATCAAGCTGCTTGGTTGTATCTTAATTAGGCGCTTCTCATCTTCTCATCTTTCCAGATGTACAGTCGAGCACTCAGTATGTTACATCCATCCATCATAAAAGAGAGAAGTTGTCTCTGAGATGAGCTGACCCTTCACCTTAACATCTGAGACACTTTACTGTAGATCTCATTTCTGTTCATTTTCTCCTTAGTGACCGTTTTTCTCACTGTGAAACAGCGTGGAACTCTGGAATGCAGTTTTCTAAACCTTGAAAAATTATAAAGATGCACCAATCCAGCATTTTCTCTCCCAACATATCAGGGTATCACCACAAGTATCAGTCCAATACCGGTGCTCTATTTTTCCACAAATTCAAAATCTGTATCCCTCATTGGAACTCATAAAAACATATTTATGTGAGGTACTCTTGCAGGCATGTTGGCGTAGGTTCAATCAGTAGGTTCATTAAAACTTGTATCTGGTATTTATTTAATTTGTGAACTCCACAGTTCATTTCTGGGCCAATCCCTCACAATGCTGTGGGGATTCAAAGGGCTGTAATGGAAAGCAGGGGTCGTCTTTGGCAGCTGGCATACCATCCCCTACCCCATCCTGTGTATAGGCTTGGGTCATTGCCACACACTAATAGCTGGGAGGTGTTAAACCAGGAAGCAAATGTGATTAAAAATGTCCCTCTGGAGCATTTGTGCCCATCAATGCTGGGAAAAGGCACAGTGACATGTCAAAGTGCTTCCATGCTGATGATATATCAGTTGTTACTGATGTGCATCACCATTAGTGTCATATTCATATTATTTAGATGTTATTATTATCATTATTGATTTTATTTTATCTTAGACTGTAAGCAGCAAGGCAGGAAAGCAAGCTAGTGAGCTGGAGATAACAGGAATTTATATCTTTATTTAAAACAGTTAAGGTTCAAGGTAAGCTTTATTTTGTCCTGAAATGTACATTTCACTTTACCACCTGGCTTCGAAGAACAGTCGAAAAGTAAAAAATAGAAACATTTGGCTCATTTGGCTAGCAGTGAGGATGAGCCGGGGCGGCTGTGGCTCGGAGGTAGACCACTACAGGTCGTCCACTAATCAGATGATCGGCGGTTCGATCCCCGGTTCGATCCTCTCCAGTCTGCATGTCAAAGTGTCCTTGGGCAAGATACTGAACCCCAGATTGCTCCCGAAGGCTGCGCCATCGGTGTGTGAATGTGTATGAATGGTTAGCTCCTCAAACTGAACACCTTGCTCGTTCAATCTTGCCAATCAAGCTGATTGGCACCTTGCATGGTGCATCAGTGTATGAATGTATGAATGGGTGAATGAGGTACTGTAAAGCGCTTTGAGTGGTCGGAAGACTAGAAAGGCGCTATAGAAGAACAGTCCCTTTACCATTTATGGTAAAAAAGACTAGAAAGACTAGTCTTCCGACCACTCAAAGCGCTTTACAGTACCTCATTCACCCATTCACACACATTCATACACTGATGGCATTGGCTGCCATGCAAGGTGCCAACTGCTCATCAGTTTGAGGAGCTAACCATTCATACACATTCACACACAGATGGCACAGCCTTCAGGAGCAATTTGGGGTTCAGTATCTTGCCCAAGGACACTTCGACATGCAGACTGGTGGGGATCGAACCGCCGATCATCTGATTAGTGGACGACCCGCTCTACCTCCGAGCCACAGCCGCCCCAATGATAACCATCTTGGAATAATATGAGAATCCTCCCAAGTTCGTATAATGCAAGGTTTTCCTGTTCTTCCCATTCACTGCAGCAAAAATATAACTCTATAGTCTCGAGGTCATTGAGAATGTCCTGAAGTATTTTCTTTACAAGAGCAGGAGGCCTGTTTACATTTTATGTAACCAATAGGGGAAATGAGAGTACCCCCCATCTCTCATATGAGTAGGCTGACCACTGTATTTGACTGACACATAATCAGTCGGCCTCATTCTCTCCAGCTCAACCTTCTCTCATGCCGCCTTTTTCTCTGCACTTCCCATCATCATCATTGATTCGTCTGTCGTTCTCAGTGAAACTCAGGAGACTCGAGGGATGTGTCTAATTGTATGATGATTTTAAGTGGCACGGCTAGATAATCATCTATGGCTGGCGCCTTACCTTGCTCTGGCTCCGTGGCTGGGAATAGCAGGAAATTGTTGTCACTTATCACCATTCAAGGATGATGGATGGTGAGTAGGGCCTGGAGTGTGGATACTTATGTTGCTGCTGGGGGAGGAATAAAATCATTGCCTTTATTAAGTGGCATTCACTAGAGCCGGCTGGAGCAGTCATCAGTGTCCTCCCCACTGAGATCACCATTATGACAGTGATGGGGTCTCGAGTTGATTGTGGCAGTGAATAGCAGCCATCTCTGCCTGTATTGCCTGTGTTTGTGTGGATAATAGAGATGCAGCTCTCATTCAGATGGCAGCAATTGGAGGCCTTTGGATATATCTGCTCTAAGCCGAACACCATTTATTATAACAAGGGAAAGACCCAGTGTTCGGCTTACTATGGAGCATGCTCTATGTAAAGGATGTACAACTCCAGATGTCTCGGGGTCATTGTCATACTTGCTAAGTTGAGAAGTGTGTATTTGTGTGCTGTACTGGCCATGCTCGATTTTGTCTTTCAATTGCCAAAGTGGGGTTTCAGATTGACTGCTTGCTTTATGTGCTCAGCTCCATAATCTCCAACTGCTAAACACAGCGAGGTTCTCCAGCACAAGGTCAGAGTTTTGATTAAATATCTTTTGAAAAGAATTCTGGATGGATCCTAAGTGGCTCCTCTCTGAGGTCTGCAGGTACAGAGTTGTATTCAGTTAATAATTTGTTCCATTGTCAATTGACCCTGTAGTTCATTGCCAAGTTTGAAGTGAGGCTTGCAATAAAACAAAGTACCTCAATTATGGTGTGCGACAGTGTTTATTTGTGAATCATTAGTTGATTCCATTGACCCTGAATGTAGAGACCACACTTCACCGCTTAGAAGAAAAGTTCAACATTCTGATTATTAAATATGAACTCTTCATAATTAACTGACCCAGACTATTTGAAATGCTTATTATTTCTAGGGCCCATGGGTGGGGTAGCTTGCCATGGAACAACTTTTTTTTGTGTCAAATTTAAAAATAATGATATTTTAGTTAATGGCCCCCACATGTCAACATCTTCAGACTCACATTTGACCTGTAATATATATTGTCTATGATCGTCATATGTAATGTGAAGCATCAGATTTGCGCACACACAAAACAAGTGTGTATACCACAGATCCATTAAGGAAACTGGGTTCAATGATGGCTTCATATTTAGTCCATATGTTATTGAACTGAAACCAGCTTTGAATTGCAGGCTATCAAATCTTATAATAATTAGGGTTGCAAAGGGGCAGTACATTTCTGACAAATTTCATGGAAACTTTCCATGGGAAGTTAACGTGGGGAATTTTGGAAATATTCCAAATCAGAAACTCCATGGGAATTCTGGAATTTATGGGAATTAATGGGAATTAACTGCAAATTGGGGGTAATTTAAATGAACTGTATCATATCCAAACATAAATAGAAACATTTTGTTTTGTCATAAGCAGACATGCAAAATAAAACAATTAAAAAACATTTCAACAGATTTATTTGCAAGTAGAATTATTTTATTGAACAATATTATGTAGTCTATGAGCTCCAGTGTTTCCCCTAGAATTTTTTTCAGCAGCGGTGCTGCTATGTCCGTGTCCATGAGGATACGACGTCGACCCGTATTCATGCGAGTGTGTGTATATATATATATATACACACAGAGCTCTTCTGTAGTGGAGCTTAGCAGTGGGGCAGCCATTGATGCTCACACGTATGCAAGTGGCCAGATGCTCTCCCTGTAGTCTGTTCTCAGGTCAGTCTTATAGAAATACAACAAATACAAATCATGAGGGCGAGGCCAGAAATCAATTAATAATGAATTTTATTAAGATTAACTATATTCAGTGTGGAAAAGTCTCTAGGTCCTGCTCCTCGCACCTCTCTCTGCTCCTCTCTTCACTCCTCTCTTTGCATCTCTCCCTGCTCCTCTCTCTGCTCCTTTCCTCACTCCTCTCCCTGCATCAGTCCCTGCTCCTTTCCTCACTCCTCTCCCTGCATCACTCCCTGCTCCTCTCTCTGCTCCTTTCCTCACTCCTCTCCCTGCATCACTCCCTGCTCCTCTCTCTGCTCCTTTCCTCACTCCTCTCCCTGCATCACCCCCTGCTCCTCTCTGTGCTCCTTTCCTCGCTCCTCTCCTTGCATCTCTCCCTGTTCCTCTCTTTGCTCCTCTCTCTGCTCCTTTCCTCACTCCTTTCCCTGCATCACTCCCTGCTCTTCTCTCTGCTCCTTTCCTCGCTCCTCTCCCTGCACCACTCCCTGATCCTCTCTGTGCTCCTTTCCTCGCTCCTCTCTTCACTCCTCTCTCTGCTCCTCTGGACTCACACAGGTAGTAATGACAAGCAGCTAATTAATGTAGCTAGCGCTACTTAGCAGCTAAAAAAACAAACTAGCTTGAGAGGCTGTAGCATTTATTAACTAACAAACTACATTTTCTGCTAATCTCTCTCTCTGCTGTTGCTGCTCCGTTCACTTTTACCACTTCACCGTCACTTGCACGCTGCCATAAGGAGCTACGCTACTCTACGTTACGCTAATGTTATGCTACGGCGCTGCGCCGCTACTGAATGAATATAGGGGAAACACTGAGCTCAAATGTGTGTCTTCAATAGTCTCTGTGTGCTCTGGGCTCTAAAGTGTGGTCCAGGTACAGAAATCACCTGTGCAGGTAGGGGGCGTGGCCTTAATAGCCCTGCAGTAAGCAGTGTGCTATGTGCATGTGACTGAGGTATAGCAGATATTCAAGTGTACCTGCATGAAATCTGGTTGTTTTAGTCAAGATAATGCTTAAATATATTGTCCCCAACTGTATTTAAGTTCCCTGTTAAAGGGCAATTCAATTTTGTAAATTCCCAGTTTATTTCCGTTTATTCCCATAAATACCCATTAATTCCCATGGAAAGTTGCCAACTTTGAAAATTCACGTAATTTTGCAACCTTATTAACAATATATCTTTGTGTTTTCGGTATGGAATCAGACTGTGTATCTCGGTCTTCCACAGTAGAGGAAGCAGTAACAGTGTCTTTGCTAACGTGGTGAAGTTGGCGGCTGTGACTCAGAGGGTAGAACAGGTCCTTCGATCCCCAGTTGCTTCTTCCACATGTCAAAGTGTCCCTGAGCAAGACACCAGTGGCTCACTGCCCTGTGAAAGTGTAGGTAAAAGGGTGAATGAGATGCAAATTTACCATCAGAGCATTTCGGCTGCCAGTTACCTGATTTCTACTCAAGACAGGATTTGTAAAAGTTTGTAACCTACCATCCAGTTTTTTCCTGTGTTCAGTGTGTAAGTCAACAAGTCAGATTCTTGGACTGACAACACACAGGTAGAATCTACGTCTTCTCGACTGATGAGCTATGAACTATTTCTCTGCAATATGTTCATTTGAAACTGGCGAATTCCAACCCTCACGCTGATGTAAGTTGACTCATGCAGAAGCATACAGTAATAAAAGCTGCAGTCACTCTGGAGTATGATTGAAAGGTTTTTCCTAATGTCCATATTTACACAGAGTTCCATTCTCTGAGTAAATCCCTGTTAGTCACAGTTTCAGAGAAGGGTAAGACAGTCTTCACATTCACTTCACAATACATTTTAATTGCTCAAGTTTGGACAGTGGAGTATCTAGTCTTCTGTATTTACCATAGCTGTGCATTCCTTCCCTTTTAAGCTATTAAATTTGAGTAATTACCCACAAGCCCGTGCCATGTTCACTAACCCATGCAGGATCCTGCCAGTGCCTCTTGTCTCTTAATTACAAATTTGAATCCTTAATGCATGTATGGGAAGCAAAATAATTAGACAGATATTTCCTCCATCTCTTTTTTTCTTTACTGACATGTGTGCAAATGCCCGAATGACCTGACATGTCTGCGAGGAGAGAGTGAGAAAAAAGGCTGCATATCATCTGCATATTATAAAGGAATTAGCAGCTCCTGCTGCAGCAGCAGCAGGCACACCCCTTCACCAGCACATGCTTTCAAAAGCTGCATTCTTCATTAGAATATCTGAATTGTTATAAATATGGTTCAGATTACGTTATTGTCTCATTATCTTTTCTTTGCTTAACTGCTAATGAGCGGGACAGGGCAGCTAAACGAGAGAGTTCCGTTTACATTATTTGAAATGTGCCATAATAATGCTCATTAGAGTGTTCCTTTTTTGTTACACAGTTGCTTTAATTAGATTTTCGTCTGCAGTCCTTAATAAGAACGAGGGCATCCATCGCTAATAATGCCTGTAATGTATTTGTTATTACAAGATGAGACAAGAAGAGAAAGAAGTGAAATTATTTCTCTTTTTAAGTGTCTCTTAATTGAAGGAGGCTTAATTGGAGCTTGTTTGACTTCTGTTTTATTTCCAATGAGTAATCGACGACAAGAACAGTGCCCCCCTCCTCTTCTATCTCCTCCACCAACGGACCCAACATTGTGCTAACCTACGGTTCTGGAGTTAAGCTCCTGTAAATTCATAGTAGTGCAGCACACACAAGTTTGTTTCAGGCCAAGCTTTAACCTTCCTCAGCAGATGGAGTTGTTCAGTTGTCATGTCATAGTTTAGTTGTTATCACGAGCCAGTCTTGAGATAACAGGTGATTGTATATGGAGGGAGATGGTAATCGCTGTCTCTGTTCAAACTAGGTCTTTGGTGTCAGATGTAAAGGTTCACCTTGATCTCTGGTCGTCCACTGACCCCTAGTCCATGAGTTCTGACCTCATCCCAGTGAATGAGTGATTTTGATCAGTTCTTTTTTGTCCAGGGCCCTTGATGTCACATGATGCCGCGTTGACTTATTTTTGGACTCAGCTGGTCATTGTTGGATTTTCATCTTCTCCTTCTTGTATCAGTTGCTCTTGAGTAACCAAAAGTTGGGATTAATAATCATCACATTGTTGATTCGGGTTCTACTTTATCCTCTTTTTGTGCATAGTGTGCTTTGTAGTGTTGACAATCGCTGGTGCACATACAGTAATCTCAGTGTCCTTGTGCACATGACCTAGAGATTTATGCTAGTCTTACACTGTTAAATAGAACCTGTAGTTAATCTTGATAATTCATTCTTAACCTTGGAAACAACAGTTAACAGAAACATCCTTCCTCCCTTGTTCTTGAACTTTTGATCGTATCATGGTCTCACTAGTACATTGAGTTTGCTCAGTCAGCATGCACATGTAGATGTTCTAACCCTAATTCTGAGCATTGGAAAGAAAACGTCATGGTTGCCCTACAACAACAGAACTCAGAGTGTCCCCCAGGAAAGTTGTTTGGCCCAGTGACGGTATCTTTGTATTCTCTTTTACTGCGTCAACTGAAAATCTTGACCTCCAACTATCCAGCCACTTTTTAACGCACTATTTGGGATTAGATATTTTGGGATAGATTGATACACTGCTGTTCTTTTTGTTCAACTTTGTTAACTGGCTGCACTTTGTTGACCCAACGATGAGCTAGCATTGTTGACTCTGTGGAGCTACAGAGAGTCTGCAGTCTCTTCCTCGTCAGCTCCAGTCTTTTGATCGTCTGGAAAAAGCCCTTTGGTTTTTTTGCTTTTCGTACTTGACCCCTAACTGTCACATAGGAAGTATCTATGCTAACCGATGTTTGGCTAGCTAGCTATGGTTGCTAGGAAATGTAAGCTTGTGATAATTAGAAGCTTCAAATGTTCAGTGTCATTAAAAAAAAACTGATTCATCAGAAAACCTGGAACTTCCTGTTTCTTCTCAATAAGAGTACTACTTCCTAATACAGGACAAGTGCCCAAAACTCCACTAGGCACGTCTCGCGACGCTGTTTTGGTCCGTCCTCTACGTGACTTCAAACCCCACCAGGAGCATTTCAGAACATTTGCCCGACACACTTACTGTTTGCTTCCTCAGATTTGGCCTTTGTTTATGTGCTTCCAAATATGCTTCTACATGTGTAAATATGCTACGAAGTTAAAAAGGTTTCCCTTTTGACTGTTTATCGAACTGACAGTTTGAACAGGGTGTTTTATTTTGAAAATTTGCCTGGATTCTCTATGCCCTATGCCGTGTCTGACGTCCGGCCAGCTCGAGCTGCTCTGTGCAGCTTGACATGGGCTGCTTGTGGCGAACAGCCGTGTATTCCCCTCGGAGCCTAGCAGAGGCCTACGTCTGGGATGCTTCTGAAACAGACCACAGCTGGGCCGGTGGTGTTTGAAACATTGACTGGAAATGCCTCGTATAGGTTCGGCGGCACAAATCCATGAATGGTGGAATTTGGGGGTTCTGCAGGAGGTTATTTGAACAACTGGATTTAATGCCAGCTGTATAAAAATGTTGTAATCATGATACATAATAATACATATAGTACTTGTCAAAAGTTTGGACACACTGTCATTCACTGATTTTTCTGTATTTTTATTACTTGGCACCGAAAACAACAGACTGTTGTTTTTTTACCCAAATATTTCTAAATACACTTTATCCCACAAAATTCAGCAGTATCACCCATCCTGTTTAGTAAACTGGTGTCATCTTATCAGAAAATTTAAAAAAGTCAGTCAAGCAAGCATGTTTCCATGTGCAGCTTGAAGGATCGCCACTGTGTTGTTATATTCTCTACACACAGGCCATATAGACACTATCACACTACACTGTTATCACTCTCCAACACGTGTCTCATCCCACTTATGCCACCACATGGACCAGCAGTGGTGTACAGTCTGCTAGCATCACTAATGACCTCTCTCAGTGGCACCACTGTGTCTCTAAAACAAGCCCAGACTGCACAAAGAGAGGGCTGCAAAGGCAGACAGACACAGTGGAAATCAATGTCAATTGTCAATGCACTTCAAGGTCACATCATCCTAGTAAAAAGGCTAAAGATTCCTGAGGAAGCTGATGCTCTTCACAACTGTTACTTTAGATGGAAACTGAAATTGGGACAATAAGTTACTTCATTTCACAACAAATGGATTGTACAGTAAGTTCTCTCTTTTATTTTCTAAGGCTCAGTCTGATGAGTGTATATTTAATACATGTATTGAAATAATGTATATGTATTTTCTCTTAACTTTTACACATTGGAGTATGTCTGTTTTCCTGGAGAGTGACTGTCAGACCACTGATAATTCCTGGACGACTGCATCTAATGCTCATTTATGAGTGGAAGACACAGCAGACTGACTGAAGTACAAGTGAAGGAATGTTATAGCGTCAGAGAGCTTAGAGTCAGGAGACGCAATGCTTGCGGTGTTTGTGTCTCCAACAACATACTCATCTCATCTGTGGTTGAACAATGTTAGTGGACCATTCTTTGTCCAGTGTCACTATAACTTAACTCTCCCAAACAGTAGAACATACAGGAAATGAGTTTGTGTCTGATGTCTATTGATAAAAAAGGGATGTTCCTGATGACAAACTCAGCCGTTGATTAAATGGAATTTTGAATGTAGACTAGTCGACTAAAAGTAAGAAAATTAGAATTAGAAAACACTCAAACCACACATGTAGCCAGAGTTTACAAGTTATATACCCCAGTATGTCCTGTTATACTGTGGGCACTTTGTCACATTATCAGCATTTAAAAGTCAGTAAACTTGTTGGGATTCTACTGAAATGGTAAGCATATGGACAAGATCTTCCTCACAGAGAAGGTCGTGAATGATCATGAGGAAAATGAAGACTGATCATGTTATTAGACGAAGAGAGAGACTCTCATGGTGCCTGATTGTTGTGGGATAACTCCATACTTGATGCCTGTCCAACAACAACAAAAAAACATAGATGACATGACATGATGATGATGTAAAGTTACAGAGGATAATGTTACAGCTATCAGAGAGAAGCTAAGCGAACACTACATTAGCTAACTTAAAGATCATCTGTCAGTCAGCATATACAGTGAGGCCGACAGGTATCTCATAATGTGACTGATAGTTTCTCACTGTTTAATGTTATTGTACCTAACTATATTCTAGCTTCTTCTCAGCATCACTTTTTCCACATAGCTCCATTTCAGACAGATGTGTAGATGGTGAAATCAGCTGGACTGTAGAAACTAAATGTTTGGATGACTTATTCTTTGAAATGGGACAAAGATGACAGATGATGATTAGTGCGAGTAAAGGGGGCTGCCACCTGGTGGATGGCTGCAGCTCCGGGTAGTGACAATTTGCTGTAAAGACACAATGATCAACCGGCGTTTTACATGAATACAATCTCATAATTAGTGTAACCGACTAGTATTTCTGGTTCGACTAGCCAGGGTAGAAAAATTAATTAACTAGTTGACTAATTGCGCATATCCCTAAATATAAGTAACATTATAAAAATAGGAATACATACATACATTGATGAGATCAGTGCTAATACAGATACATACCAATACATTTATTAAGTGGATCGACAATGAAAAAGTGACAAAGAAGACAGAAGAAGACAAAGAGTGGTTGAGTTTGTTGTGTTGATCTAGCAGTAAATGTTTGGTTCAAACTGGATGAAGACCAAACATTCTGTGAGGAACATTCTGGGATGAGGTCTCATGAATATACTCATGGTAATAGAGAGGACAGACAGAATGGGGATACTTCTGATTATACATCACAGTAATGTATAACACATAAATGATTTAATTAGAGTGTTGTAGATGTAGATGTAAATTGTACTCTTCTCAACCAGGTTTTTGTTTGAAGGATTTCATCAGATGTTTTAATAAGATGATGATGAGGTGCTTTGTTCACGTCTCATCCTTTATAACTCAAGTAGGGCCAGTGCAGATCTTCAACACTTCATGTTCCAGAGGTCTTGAGGTCATCACCATTAACACTACTTCAAAGCAAAAGCTGCTCTCTCCATCTGCATCAGTCAGCAGCTGTGTGTACATTTTCTGTTGGGTTCCTCTGAGGGCCAGTTTGTTTGTTAGTCTACACTGACAGAATGTACTGTTCAATAGGGATGCACCGATTGTGAAATTCTGGGCCGATACCGATGTTTAAAATAACAACTTTGCCGATGGCCGATGCCAATGTTACATGCATCCAAGCTCGGCTACGCGTTGAATACGCATCTGTTCTATTTTTGACGCTTGACGCGAGCAGCACGCGTCAATCTACACAGAGCACCTCGAGCGGGCGGAAGCCAGACACAGAAAAAGCAAAGAGAATCCGGTGGGTTTTCAAAATAAAATACCCTGTGCAAACTGCTGGTCGTAAAAACAGACTAAAAAAGCTAAACTAATTAACTACGTAGCATATTTACACATGTAGAAGCATATTTAGAAGAACATACACACTGGGAAAATGACCAAATCTGAGCAAGTAAACAAAGTCTGGCGGGCTAAACGCTCCGCTTCTGAAACGCTCCCGGTGGGGTTTGAAGTCACGTGCAGGACGGACCAAAACCGCGGCGCGTACACGGCGTGCCAGAGATGTGTGCAGTGGGGTTTCGGAGCCCAAGGAAAAAAGAAAGGTTTCTCCTCAGCACAGCGTTCATGAGACATGTAAATCAACATATAATCATCGGCCACTGCCATCGGTGAATGTCATCTTTATTTGCCGATGGCTGATGGCAGTTAAGGAGGCGAACATCGGCCAATGCATCGGTGCATCCCTACTGTTCAACAGTGGAGTGGTTGGGCTACATGAGTAATATCATTAAGTGTTTATTGTTCCACTTTACACTTTTTCTCTTTTTCCAGTGGAATGTTTCGACAGTGAGCACACAGTGACCCACTTTATTTTCTGTTTACTCACAGGTACAAACATTTCCTACAGGACCTGACTGCCAACACAAGTCCAGACAACCCAGAGTTTCAGCAGATTTCAAGTAAGTGTCTTTTATGAATGTGCTGCTGGCTCGCTGCTACATTTCAAGAAAGACATCTGCAGATGAGCTCAGATTAACAAGTATTCTCATGGAGTAATGGGTGTGGATTCACACACGTGAAGCTGAGGTTCATTTTGTTACTTCTTCCTCTTTGGATTTGTCAGCGACAGCAATGCAAGGACAAGTGATGATGTGCTCTGCAATACTACTAACAAAGACGTCTGGTTCATGGAGGAACACTGTGACACGTAGTTTGAGAGAGAGAGAGTTAAGCAAAGCTGTACAGTTCTAGAATGCAAGATCAGGCCTAAACAAACAAACCAGAAAAGAAGACTTTGGTCGCAGCAGTCAGACAGTCATAGTGAGAGACAGCCTTCATTATCTTCATTTGAGGAACAAAGGAAAGTGCTCTCTATCCCTTTCATTCCTCATTTGTTATTATTGTCACAGCAGAGCTTGGCTAGTAGAGAAATGAAAGCAAGGCAAAGCTCAATATGCGTGTAAGTTCTGGTTTGATGTGGATTTTGACATAATTAATTGGGAGCGGATCAGAGGATATTAAGCGGGAACTATATTAATAAATAAAATCTTCAACATCAACACGAATCCCGATAATGACTAATTTCAATCGTCAAATAAACAGCGAATCTGACTCAAGTGCGAATGTACACAAGGAATTATTTATGTGTATCAATTAAAATCTCATTGCTGGTGTGCTGCCTTTGCTTACAAATTAACACAGCCCCTTACTCTAAGATGAAGGTACATATCTAAATGTGCTCCACCATCGCCTCTTCCTCTTCTCATTAGAGATCCTTTTTTTAAACTCTGCTGCTTTTTATTGGGGGTGGGGTGTGTCTGTGTGTGTATGTGTGGAAATACTTCCTGTAGTCAGCTTGGTTGTATTGTAAAGGGAATTATTTAAAAAAAGAAAATCCAGACAAATCACATTGTATCTGATTAAGAAAACTAGCAGATAGAATCACAAGAGGCTTTGTTGTTGTTGTTTTCTCTTGTGCTGCTTTGTCTCCTGTTTTTCCTCACACTGCGTTCAGGCTGGATTTAATTGTTGTAATTGCAGTGCTTCATGAGTTTTCATCAGCCCGCTTTAATATGACACTCTAATGCCCAATTCTACTGCAGTAACCATAATCGAGTCTGCAATTCTCCAACTATGTCAGAGGTTTAACAGTTGTCCTCACATGGTCAGACACTGTCTAAATAGTGAATAAATGGAATAAAGAGCTGTAAAAATCTAAGATGTCTCTGGAATGTCTAATGGGCTAGATGTATTATTAATGCCTGGGCCAGAACTCAGCCCAAGAATACTGTAATTAGGAGTTGTTGTTTTTCTAAAGCAGGCAATGGAAAGTATTCCAACCATGTGCAACAAAGGGAAAAGTCTACATAGATGCCATGTTTGGTTTACATTGTAATTGTTGTGAAGTTAAGCGAGCCAATTAGGCCGTGATTATTTTAGTGTAGTCAAGTTGCCCTGAGGATCAGGTTCATCCACAGAGTTTCAGTGCTCAGAACAAAAGCAGGAAAGTTGAGCTTGAAATTAGAATGCGTTTCTTTGTTGTTATTTTGGACACGTTAATGATGTAGTTCCAAATGTTTACAGCAATTATTATGGCTGGCACACAGTAATTGGATGCTTGTGTCTATTTTGATGATTTGCCTATTTGTTCTGGGGCAAAGATTTTAAAGCTTTGTACAGAAAAAGTAAGGAAGGTAGCAGCAGATAGTTACAGTCAGTCCATTGACAGGAAGTTCAAATTGAAAATTGTAGAACATACATGATAAATAATGGGCTCAGTGGTAGAGTGGGTCGTCCGATAACCCCAAGGTTGGCGGTTTGATTCCCCCCCCAACATCTGCTCCCCGGGCTGTGAGTTGATGCCCACCACCGCTCCAGTGGATCTGGCATCTGTCAATTTGAGTGTGTGACCCTGTGCATGTGCATGTGTGTGTTCCAACATGGGTTAAATGCGGAGAAGTAATTTCACGTTCAACGTGATGAACAAAGTTTCTAAAATAAAATTTAAAAAATAAATAAATTTAAAATGATTGAATAGCCCCGAAACCCCACGGACACGTCTCTGTCACGTCGCGGCTGTGATACTGTTTTGGTCCGTCCTGCACATGGCTTCAAACCGTTTAGCCCACAAGATTTTGTTTACTTGCTCAGATTTGGTTCATGTTCTTAGTTCATGTGCTTCTAAATATGCTTCTACATGTGCAAATATGCTACGTAGTTAATCAGTTTTGATTTTGTCTGTTTTTACGACCGGCAGTTTGCACGGGGTGTTTTATTTTGAAAATCCACCGGATTCTCTAAGCTGTTTCTGTGTCTTGAGGTGCTCTGTGTGAATTGACGCGGGCTGCTTGCGGCGTCCGTCAAAAATAGAACATCTGCGTATTTCACGCTGAGCCGAGCGGAGGGCCGCTTCTGGGACGCTTCTGAACCGGACCGCGGCAGAGCCGGTAGGGTATAAGGTGTGACTTTTCAGTCATTTAAATAGACTGTACCTACCCCAGCTAATCCAAAAATGGTGAAAGACTGAATAATAACTTTAAGCCTTAATATCATTTGAACAGGTGAGTTGTATATAAATTCACCCTCAGTACAGTTGTCATGAACGGGGAAATTAGCTATAGAGACCAAAACTGTTTGTTGTACCAGGCTGTAAACATGTTTATTTCTGCTGTGAAGTTGGACATTTGAACATGGGGACTTATGGAGACTGACTCACCTCTGGAGCCAGCCTTAAGTGGACATTTAAGGAACTTTTCCATGTTGGCTTCACTTCACAGCCACAGAGGTTAACACTTGATCATTTGTCAGTGCCTTTCAAAACTGTCACAAATCTCCAAAGATGCAGATTAACGTTTTGTGATCTGCCACCAGTGTGTGTAATGTTTTGTTTGACTCAGACAGATGAGAGAACGATCATGGTCGTTATTAAAAGAAAACTGCGTCAACAAATGGTAGGAAGCAGGAACCTATCAATCCTAGCCAACCACCTCCTTACAGGGTTTTGAGGCTATATAACAATTATCCCATATACATCCCATACATGCTGACTTGTTGACTGTACACGTGACATCTATTGCACGTCTGTCCGTCCTGGGAGAGGGATCCCTCCTCTGTGGCTCTTCCTGAGGTTTCTTCCACTTTTTTCCCTGTTAAAAGGGTTTTTTGTGGGCAAGTTTTTCCTCACTCGAACCGAGGGTCTAAGGACAGAGGGTGTCACTCCCTGTACAGATTGTGAAGCCCTCCGAGGCAAAATGTATTTTGCGACTTTGGGCTATACAAATAAAATTTGATTTGATTTGAAATTTGATACATATACTGTATCTGGAGCCAACAGAATCAGGTGATTACAGCCTTTTCTGCTGCACAGTAAAAAATACTAAAGATTAGCTTGTATCAGTTTTAAATGATCACTCCACAGTTCCTAAACCAGCAGGGTGTTGTGCAGAGCTAAGGTGGGAATGGTTTGATGTTGTGGCAAACACTTTGGAGGAAACAGGTTTATTTAACCAAATGAGCTGTGCTTATTGGGGGCTGCTGTTGTTTGCATGAAATTACACACTGACAGCTCAGCTGATTTACAGGAGGGCAATGCATTATGGGCTTCAATGGCCGCTGTGGTGGAGACCAGCATCCCTCTAATTAATATGACCATGCTTAGGTGTCCCTACACACACATATAAACACAATGATGCAAAATCACGCTACAATGCTGAGTGACCCTCCAAAACATTTTGGATATTTTTTTTCTGGTAATCAGATCCTACATTTTTGTTAAACCGATGACAATTGAAGAAAATGCAGAGAGGGAATAATATTTAACAAATGTCTGTGGCCAAACGATGTTCATAGATGACTGTATTATTGTTTCTTCTGTATTCGTCCGTATCAGTCTTTTCATTCTGTCAACATTAGAGGCAGACATATAAATTGTAGTATTGTAGTAATCACTATCTTAATTATAAAGGTACATAACACGCAAGCTATGGTTGAACATTCAGAACTGTATAGTATTTTTTAGCTACGATAAATACAGTTAGTACAGTTAGTTTATAAACCAAACTGCAGACTGTCTGCGGTGGACATCGCTGGTTACACACCCAGGTATCCTCAGACAAATGTTTTCTCAAACCTTAAACCACATATATTGGGTGTGTTTGTGTGCATGTGTGTCCGTCTTAGTGGAATGGTGGGGAAGTGACAAACATGCACACATCCACAGAGTGTGTGTGTGTGTGTGTGTGTGTGTGTGTGTGTGTGTGTGTGTGTGTGTGTGTGTGTGTGTGTGTGTGTGTGTGTGTGTGTGTGTGTGTGTGTGTGTGTGTGTGTGTGTGTGTGTGAGGCCACAGGTGGAGGGGGAACAGAGAGGCAGTGAATTCCCCGGTGATTTCTGTTCATTTCCCTTCCACACTACACTTCAAATGACATGATGCCACACAGCCACTGCTTTGACTAATGCATTCAGGCAGCACTGAGCCTCATGATCTGTGTCTACATACACATGCATGTGTCTGTGCATGCATATTTGCTGTTCTGTTAATGTACTTATGAGTAGTAGTAGCCTCCCAAGCATAGAAATATGGATCTTGATTCTCTCTGTTTAGCTTTGCAAAAATAAACTATAAGTATATATTTTTTATGTTGAACAGTTTTTAAGCATAGTGATGTGTTGATCAATACTTATTATTACAGATGAAATAGAATAAAAGAAATAGAAGTTCAAATGAATGAACCCACTTAATTAATGGAAGAAATGATCAACAGGCAATCAATGGAGTTAAATAAATAAAAGTGGCCCCACCCTGATGACGAAGCCCAGCAGTGTTCAGTCTTTAACCTGGATACCAAAAGAAGAAGAGCTGCACCTGAGGACCTTCAGCTGCTCAGGAGGGGATCAAACGCTCAAAAAGATAACTATGTCTGGTGAGAGTGACCTGTGAAAGGCCTAAACACTAAACTGAAAACAAATAGAGCTCGACTCAGTGGATCTGACATCTAAAACCTGAACAACACAATCAGCAGGACATAAAAAGTGATGAGGTGTGCAGCTCCAACCATCTACTTTTCTGTATTTACATCCTGTCTGTCTCATGGTCATTTTTTGTCGTATTGCTATATTGTTACATTCTAACCTATATTCTAAGTATCCTCACATGATATTTGTCTGTGTGTTGTTTGCTGTAGGGGCGGTGACTGCAGTGTGCGTGGTGTCCCAGCGTATACACAACAATACCCAGTGCCATGAGAATCACCTGCAGCTTTGTCGGGTGCAGAAACTGCTGAAAGGGCGAAAGACGAAGGTGTTGGCTGCAGGTTAGAGCCTCTGATCACATATTCCTTTCATCTCCTCCAAGAACCACCTCCATCTCCTCTCTGCCTCTTTCTGCATCTACAGGATGTCCTCTGGGACACACTGAGGTGGAGGGGGAAGCAAGACAAATATAGATAAACTGAGGGGAAATGAGTTTAGTATGGAGACACTCTGAAAGCACTTGCCTGGATTTCTTTTAATCAATGGAATTCATTTGACTTTCTGCAGGAAACTGAAGTATTCTGCACATCACACTGAACCCACCATATTAATAGAGCATTACTGCTAACTGTTAGCAAGTGAATGTGCTTTTCCCCTTCATCCTGCCTTCCTGCCTTCCCTATCGCTCAATTATTTCCCCTCTTCTATTGTGGTTCCCTCTCTACTTGTGGAGCAGTGGCCCTTTTCTTCTTGCCACTCCCCCTCCTGTTGTTTGTCTGGCCTCCTCGTTGCTCCTCTCACCCTGCCAATCTCCCCCAGGACCAATTAGAGCCCATCCTCATCTCGCCAACCGGCAGATAAAAAGGAAGCCAAAGTGTATTCTTACGTGTGTGTTTGCTGGATATGAGTGAATGCATGTGTGTACGAGGCCACGAGTGTGTATTTGTTTGCTTGGATATGCAGGCTTGTTTTATGTGTGTATTTGCGGATGTGTTGGTGTAGGCTGGGAGCGAGCACTGAATAGCAGCTCATCTCTCTAATGCCGATGTGGGAAGTTTCAAAAGCTTCCTCTCATCCAAGTTCTCAGACCCTCGCAACTCCGCCGGCTTCCTTTCCAGCCAATAAAGCTCCAGTCCCACCAGGCAGACTTCAGAGCAGCAGCAGCACCACCCCGCCCCGCAACCCCACGCCGACCCATTCTCCTTCTCCCCACCAACACCACCTCTAATGTGGGTAAAAGAAAAGCTCTGCCTTTTACAGATGAGAAGCGTCGGAACCCCTCAAACATATTAAGTAGCTCTGTAGGAGATGAGGGGGGCGATTGTGAGACACAAAGCCTGAATCAATGGGACATCGATACAGCAGACAGTCAGCCTGTTTCCCTGGGAGGCCGCAGATTTGTGTCTGCCTGCCCGTTCCTTCAATTTAAAACAAAGATGTCTCACATTTTCTATCTTGTTTCACATTGATTTTTCCAATTTATGTCCCTTTATGTTCCTGGCTATTGCACATAACCGTGTTATGTCCTTTCTGCAATTTTATGTATTTGGGTTTTTTTTGTTTTTTTGTTTGTTTCCTAGTAAATCAGACTCCTTCATTCAATTAAATATTATTGTAAATTAAAAGAAAATTTAGAGGAAACATTTAATCATTTTGGTTTCTCTCTGTTTTCTTTCCTACACAGATCAATCAAACCTTTCCTCCTTTTTTGTGCTGAAATATTTAATTTAATATTAATCCACAAAACAAATTATCATTTTAATAATTCATCAAGAAGAAATGCCAAACGTTTTTTGATTCCAGCCTCTCTGATATTATATTATTGTAAACTCTTTAGACTGTTAATCGGACAATCAGGTCTCACACAGAGATCATACAGTATCTCACACAGTCCACAATCTGATATGACATCCATACATACCAATTTGCAACAATATGATATGCTGTGATTCAATTCAGTTATGACTTAATATGGTCTCAGCTCAGGTTTTATGTTATTACTCATGCATGAATTGTTTATTAGTTTTTCGTGACAAAATAAAAATGGCAACATTAATATTTCAGTCAATCCACACACTGAATCAGAAATACACTGATTTCATTTCAATCTGTCTTTTTCACTGAAATGATTGTTCACCGCCTATAATCAGTGTACTCATTACACACTTTGGTTTGTTTCTCAGCGTGCATGTTGCTTTCTTAAAACAGTAATAAGGTGTGTGTTTCCACTAGCATATTTTATGATGCCACAATGATTTTTGTGATTGCAAATGAAAATGAAAAGATGCTGATATTTACATGATTTAGGAATGTAGCTAGTTAGCTGCCCTTTGCTGTATAAATCATGTTTTTACTTTCAAGTGACAAAAAAATCTCTTGAATCTCGAATCTTGAGATCCAAAGACATTGTTGCGTTGCGTTGCGTTGCGTTGCGTTGCGTTGCGTTGCGTTGCTTTGCGTTGCTTTGCGTTGCTTTGCGTTGCGTTGCTTTACGTTGCTTTGCTTTGCGTGATGGAGGCATATGTCTGACTGCTGAGTTGGTTCTTCTATACACTAGACAGACTGTAAGGGTATAATCAGTTATTGCAGCTGTACTCTCATTTATTCCTTTACACTCCTGAGTTCATCTGTTAGCTTTTATCATCAGTAGCTTCAATATTTGAGAAGACTGTTTGACTCTCCAAACTCAATGATGCCAAACCTGACTTGCACTCATTCTGCCACAGCGGCTGCCCTCTGCATCTGTTATTTCTCTGGCCTTGGATACATCAGGAGGAACAGGACCCTTTGTAGATCAATCTTTATTTCCTGCCCCACCTCCCTCAGCACCCCCACTTGGTCCAGCCCAAAAGACTTTGTAGTAGAGCAGAGGTGCTCTTTGACAAGGGAATCTGAAAGGCCTGGACATGGAAAGCAGTGCTTGGCACTTCCTGCTCTTTGAACCCGCTGCTGCCTCAAAGCACTGTGGATGGTCAGATGTAGGCAGGGGGTCTGAAGAGAACCTGGTCCACAAAGAGAGTCCTCCTTACACAGAGCATATTCAACCTCTCTGACTGTCAACTCTGTCTATCAGGGGGTCTGATGAGGGATATCTGATCAAACTTTAAAGGTTAGAAATACCTCAGTTTGCCTTCCAAAGTAGCTCTGAATTTCGTTCAACTTAAAGAGAAAATTCAAAATTCTTAGAATCTTTTGAAAACAAATTTTCATTGATTGTTTAAGCAGATAGTAGCTATCATTCACTAAGACTGATTATTGTCCATGTCATTTCACCTTGTGTACAAATGTTAACTTAGCACTTCATCACCTGAACTGAAAGCACAGGACTGGATATGTAGATGGACACACTAAGTGGTCAGATGTATAGTTTGAGGGAGGAGCAGTGGGAGATTCCTGTACGTCTGGATGATCACTACACTTGATGTCTACTGAAATGTATTCGTTTCAGCACACTGGACACTGGCAGCATTCTGATGCTTGAGCAAACATGTAACACATCACTGCCCATGCATGAATTAAAAGTGATAACATATCACAGAATGATGCTATGTTATGTATTCATCAAAGTCCAACTGATATTAAACTGCTTTCTTTTTTCTGCATGCCACAGCAAACATATCTGCACTGCAAATCACTCTTTATTTATATATTGTTAAAATATCATAGAACCCAAAATGCAGAAATGTATATTTTTATATTTCATGATGGTGCCCCCTGTCTTGCTTTAATTTGATGGAATACTGTTCAGTAGGGTTAGGGTATTCATGTCAATGGATTTCACTACAGCCAATCAAATCTTGCATAAAGCAGTAAGTCAGTGTTCTATTATAGGCAGAGCAGAGGTCACAGAGCCAGACAGCAGCCTGCTACACAACACAAGAGCCATAGACTAAACAGCAATCTACGTTAGCTTTCCTGCTAAAGCCGTATTCTTATCTAACTTCTCTTCTTATCTTGTTGAGTGAGCAAACATACCTTAATCAGGTAGTAGTGAATTCAAGATGTTGAATTTGCAAACAGTACAGCACCAGAGTTTTTGGATAAATCTGAAATTGACCCAGAATCCAAAAGTGAATTGTTTGGGCGGCAGATTTTAAAAGCAGTTTTCTCAACTCTGTATCTTTAGTTCCACATGCCGTTAGTGACAGACGAAACAGAATTTGTTTTTTTTGTTGTTTTTTTGCAGAAATGCACTTTGGGAAGTTTTTAAGTCCACCGGCTTGTGTCTTTGAGTTTTGATCAAAGAACTGGACTTTTTCTCTGACGCAGTTGTGCAAGTTTCATGACCATCCAAAGAAGCACAGAACATTGTCTTAGATCTACAACTAACTATTATTTTCATTATTAATTAATTTGCTGAATATATACTCATTATTTATTTGGTAATAATCATAAAAGAAGATGTGAAAAACCACCTGTCAAAATTGAAAGATATTCAGTTTAAAAATGACAAACATGTTCTGGTTGGAGCTTGTGAAATCTCTCTCTGTCATACAAAACTGTAAACTATCTTTGGGTTTGAATTAAATAAGCAGTCTTAATACACTGTGTGTTCTTGGCTTAGAGGAAATGTTAGAGGCATTTTCAATCAATATCGCTTTAAAATAAAATAATCACCCAAAGAAAAGCAGAAACTATTCATGTTTTTAAAGCTGGACCCGGTGATATATATAATATTATTATATTTAATCATTCTAATTTTCTCATTGTTTTAGCTTTAAATATGTCCACCAAGTGAGACTTCTCAATTCATCCTATGCACACCTCATTAATAATATTTTAGGTTCATGACTTTTTATTTCTTCATGCATTTATATAATTATTGTTTTGTGTGAAGCATAAGGGGCTCTAACCTTGTACCTTTATGGTGGACTCACTGGATTAAGAGATACTGGGACACTGTGGAGGCATCCTTTTATTATCTTAAGCATTAGAATCAATAATGGAATGTCCTTGCTCTGCAGTTATGAGGCTTGAAAACATATTAGCAAACAGAGGACAGACCTGTCCAGTGTCACAGTTACCACAGGGATAAAAGCCCCGGGTCAGTTAATTGTGACAGAGCTGAGGGTGTAAGGGATCTGGTGCATGAGGACACTTCCCACTACAGTTGTCTTCTATTTAAAATTTCCTGTACTAAGCGTCGAGATGACAGGCCTAACTGAGTGGTTATTGCAACAACACATTCAAATAAGTTCTTGCTCTGTCTTAAAAGGCTTGTATAAGGCTCAAACAGGGTTTTATTTATATCACAGTTAATAGAACGATCACAACCGCTGCTCCAATCTCCACACAACACCTGAGAGAGTCATGGGGTGTCTCTTGACTGTTTTTCCGTTTGAGACCCATGGCATTTTAAAAGCAATTTGACCCCTGCCTGGCCCCGCCACTTAATCTCAGTGGGCTTGTCTGTAGCTGAAAATGTCCTTTCTGAGCCCCAGAGGCAAAGCTCTGGCCACTCCGGCTAGCTGCAATCACAGGCTACTGGCTGGGCCAATTACAAAAACACCCTGGACCCAGGCTGAATTTTCATCTTATCTATCCAAATGTCAGCCTCGTGCTTATTAGCTATCATCATGCTGCTGCCAATCATGGTGAAAGAGATGAGAGCTTTCCTCAGCAGCCACACCCCGACATACCTACCTCCCACTGAGTCTGTCTTAGATTTTCTCTCGTCTTCTTTGCTCCCTTCAAACAGCCTTCATTTATCTTTTCAATTCAGCATGGCTTAGTTAGTCTCATTATTTTTGTTCTCTGCAGTTCTGCAATTTGATGCTGAGGAGAATGATTATTACCTCCTTCACACTGACACAGTGATGTCGGTTAAACCTGCACTGGTGGTCAATCTGAATGTGTCATTTGAGTATCTAGGTTTGTCGTTAAGTGTCATTGTATTAAAATCTAAATTCAGTATTTAATACCAGAATTTTCAGCGGACAAAAGGTAGAAAGAGTTTTGAGTGTTCAATTAATTTTGACGATCTACAGCTAAAACTAAGGCATATAAAAATAAGGCATGGTTTATTGATGAAGTGATTGTGTGGTCTTCTGTCTTAACTGTAACTTTTTCTTTCTTGTTTTACAAATTCTCGAGTAACTCGAGTATTTGCTCCAAATTCTGGTAAAAACATGATGTGATAAGCTGGATCTTTTCTCTAGAGAAGAATTGCCACTTTGTTGGTGTACTTTTTTTGAGTACAAACACCAGATTACAGAAAGCGGACAAAAGTTTTCATTTCAGCTGTTAGGGGATTAACGTCAATTAGCTACAGCTGATATCATTTGCAACCTATTGTCATTTTGGCAGAAGCAACGGTCAGCCTGCTAATGTAACCAGAACGTCTGTACATTTTTCTTTACTCAGAAAAGAGAGAGGAAAAAAGGTGGTCAGGGTGGATACTGTGTGTACACAGAGCTACAAAAATAAAGGTTTAGGTTAAATATAAAGGCACTGTATGGAGTGTAGGTCACTAATGTCAACAGAGCTCAACCCTCAATCACTGTTGTTATGTAGGTAAAAGTACTTATTACACATACAATTTTATCTGAAAAGCACCAAATCATAACAAACGTTATCTAATGACTGTTTACATATAGAGCTGGTCTAGATCATACTCCTTATAGTATTATTGTTTTTACTCTTTATAGTATTATTTTATAGTATTATTGTTTTTACTCTTTATAGTATTATTTTATAGTATTATTGTTTTTACTCTTTATAGTATTATTGTTTTTACTCTTTATAGTATTATTTTATAGTATTATTGTTTTTACTCTTTATAGTATTATTGTTTTTACTCTTTATAGTATTATTTTATAGTATTATTGTTTTTACTCTTTATAGTATTATTATATAGTATTATTGTTTTTACTCTTTATAGTATTATTGTTTTGATACTTAGAGACCCAACAATTCCCACCATGAGCAAACACTTGGTGACAGAGGGAAGGAAAAACTTTCTTTAAGAGGCGGAAACTTTGAGCAGAACCCAACTTGTGGGCAGCCATCGTGTCTTTAATAATGGTTTATTTAAGAGAGGATCGTGTAAGCAGAAAAATAGATGTTTTCTGAATGGTGATGTGAAATGACAGTGCAGCATGGCCCCCAGTGAGGAGCAAACATTGTAAGAGGAAAAAAGAGTTACAGGGTTAATGAATGTCACAGAGCATTGTGTTGAACGTCTTTCAGAACAGTAGAATCTCCATGGTTTGGCTGGTTAACATATTTTTGAACTTCATTCCTCATTAAACAAACTGCAGAAACAGATTTGATAAGGATTCAGATTTAGATAAGCATATTCACAACTGATTCAGATTTGATAAATGTTATCGAACTCCATCTTTGGTCAGGTGGTTTGGAAACTTTAACTGGCTAGTAGAACATAAACAGTGGTATCAGTCAGTGTGTTAGATGTGAGATCTGTCCCAGGTGTTTTGTGAATGCATGCTGGGAAAGCCATCAGATTCCCTACAAAGGTGTAAATGATGGTTATGTTTCCTCCTCTCACAGGGAGATGGTACATCCGTGAGGGCTGGCTCAAGGTGGTTCCTCCGAAAGGTGCAGACGCCAAGCCCAAGATGTTCTTCCTGTTCTCCGACATGCTGCTGCAGGCCAAGCACTGCAGCCCGCTGCATCCCATCAACGGAGACAAGTTTGTCGGCCAGCATGCCTACCCTCTGCAGGACTGCACTGTGGAGAAGGTGTTTGGCCACACCAAGAGCCAGGGAGGCCTGCTCAGTGTGAGTATCACCGGCTCAGAACTACCTACCTGAGTATTGTTCATGTAACAGGTTTCTTTCCAAAATATTAGAGGGATCAGTGAGTTTCTGCGATTTTGTGGAATCTAGTATAAGATAGTGTTTAGCTCAGTTGGAGTGGAATAGAAACTGAAAAACAATATTAACAAACCAGGAAGGAAATAAATTAATGAATGGAGTCCTGACTTATTCATGATCAGCAGCTGAAAATTCACATTTGAAAGAAGAAAGAACTGTACATAAGGACAAGTTCTAGATTCTAGCATTCAATATGTTGTGATTTATTAAGTTAAATCAGGATAAGTTTGTGTAAGTGCTGTATACGCTGAAAGACATGCTGGTCACTATAGTCATTCCTATAAATATATGGGTATATATATATATATATATATATATATATATATATATATGTGTGTGTGTGTGTGTGTGTGTACAGTATATGTATATATGTACACACATAGGATTTGTAATTTCCTGCAGAAAAAGTGAATAGTTGAATGTTGAAAAGAAAACTGTTTTTGTTGGGCAGCAGGTGGGGGAGACATCTGTTCATTGATTTGAGTATACACATGAGTGAGCCCTTAGCAGAGGCATTATTTAATTTCCATTTTGATGTATGTTGCTTTGATTTGTCTTACTTATGGCCTTGACGGTTGCTGTCGTCTAATCTGCCAAACATAGGTTTCCTGAATGTTTTCACTAAATGAAAATGTCATTTAGTTCTGCTTGTCAGAGAAGACCTTTGTTCCCTCGCCTCTTCTTCTCCCTAATCACTTCAAACCCTTGTTGAAGTAGCCCAAAAGTTGAACTTTTAATGTGTCTCTCGTCTCAGTCTGATCCGTCTCCCAGGTCTCAGTACAGCTGCTGGCTGACAAATTGTGTCTAAATGATGTAGATGCTGTCATGAAACATTCAAAGGAATGAGTCGCGCGTCATTGAGTGAGTAACCAAAGCGTTTATGCAGTGAGTGTTTAGTGCCAATGCTGCATGGTATCAATATTCATTTCAGCAGATACGCTCTCGCTCAAAGAGCTCTTTATGTTGTGCTGCTAATGTGTTTCCCTGTGATGCACAGCAGCTATGTAGAGGTTTGATTACTGCACGCTCTGCTCACACTGCAGTCTGTCCAAAATCTTGGCAGCGTTGATGCTTTTTGACATTGAAGCTTGATTCACGCAGGACTCATGGTGTACAATTATTGACATAATAAAACCAGACAGAACATGAAACTTAATTATAATTCATGAACTGAACTTTTATTTATTTCTTTAGATTCATTTATTAAGTAGAAAGTCATTAATTATATTAATTTCAGAAAAGTAGCACATTTAACAAGCTTTGTCATTCCATACAGAGTTGTGCTTAATGATTATTTTCAGTATCAATTAACCTGCTGTCTCCTTCAATTAGTCAAAAAAAATTGTAATCTATCAAATATGAAAAATGTGAAAACTCTTCTTTCAAAGTTCTGACAAACCTAAATAACATGAAATCAGAGAATATTTGTTGTACTTGTCAACCACTGTAAACAACTGTAATAATTATTGTTCAATTATTGACCAAATAATTGATTCACTTCTTGTTTCAGCTCTAATTTTAAAATGATTTACTAGTTTAAAGAGATTGGATCAATCCATCATCATAACACATAAACAGTGTTTTCTTATCTTCTATATTTCACTTTATAGAGAGCTCATCTGGTAATATCAGTCCATTCAGTGTGAATCAAAAATCATTTCTGGACTGGAGAAAAAAAAAACATTAGCCTCAGATTCATTTAGCAAAGAATGCTAAATTAGCCTGAATAAAATGATTGTTGTTTTTTTAATTGATTTATCTGTTCTATTATTATTTTTTAATTTTTAATATTCCATTGTTCCGTTTATTCCACTTTTAATCCAAAGATACTTTTACGTTTATCATGATTGTGACTTTTGATTAATTAACAATTAATTACCAATACTGTTGATAATTCATTTCATTCATACATAAAATACAGTTTAACACCTGACCAGACATTTAATGCTAGTTTTTGATTCCTGACTGCACTCAGTGCTGTGCACACAGTTTGGTCCATTAGCTGTAAAAATGATTGCTCCGAGCTTTGATAAATTATTGTTGCAAATGTTTCCCAGCCTGTGATCCATGAGCTAAAAAAAAAGAGGTTTTAACAAGAGTATAAATACAAATCTGATATATTTTGTGAGAACGTGCAGCAAGAAAACAGTGATGAGAGGGTGAATTTAGTTTATCCTAGTAGTGTATACAAGACTAGAGAGTGTTCGGCATGTGTGCTGCAGTGATCCTCGTGTTATGACGAGGCCTATGTGACTTCATTTGCTGAAAGAAGTGTGAATTAAAAGCATCCTTCAAGGGACTAATGAAAAGGCTGTTGATGGGGAGATTAGTCAGCTGTATTATTTGGAGTGTGTGTAGTGTGGGGTGGGGGGTGGGGGGGTGAGCTGGGGACTGTAGTGATGGCTGCCTGCTGTAACAGAATCTCTCAGTTGCTGGATCAGATTAGGCTGCAGATCCATCTCTTCCGGCCCTCCAGTAAATACATCTTCCTCAAGCCTGTCGCTGCTCTCCGCCAGCCCGCTCCACGTTATCTAATGGCAGAAATGGCATTTCATTAGCCTCTTATCCCACCGAGGCCCAAATGCATACTCAATAGCATTACACGTAATTTCTCATAAGGACACATTATTGATCCCGGGCCCCTACCTGAGCTCAAGGAAAAGGGCTGTCAGCACTCCAGGGCCCTTCTCATCCAGGGCAATGAAGAATTAAAGCCAAATTAAATTTGACAGCTGTAAATGCCATGGCAATCTATATGCAAAGTTTGAAAAAAAAAAAAAAAAAAATCGCTTTTATTAAAATTTTCGGTGTGTTTTTTTTTTTTTTTTTTTCTGGTCACACGTTTCTCACATGACCTGCCTTTTATTTGTGTCTTGCTCCACGTTTCTCTCTTCATCTTGGCTTCTCTCCCTCCACCTTTCTCAAGCTTCCTTATTCGCTCCTCTCTCTCTCTGTCTGCAGTCTTCCTCCTGCTAATATCCCCTCGCTACTTGAATATTTTCCCACATCCCTGACAGATTCTCTTTGATGTATAAATAATCAAGCTAAATTATGTGCAGCAATGAGGCGCCGTGCTCCGCCGTTCTTATTATACAAAGTAATTTCTACCTAAGAGGGTCAGATTTCCTGACAAATCCCTAATTACCGCATTGCAATGGAAGTGGAATCTATTTGTGCATAAATCAACCGCCGTCCCCCAAGTGGCGAGTGCCTAATATCATGCAGCACTCAATTCGGCCCCACTCACTGAACTCTGTAATTAGATAATACTTTTGATGATGGTACATTTGAAATCTTAATCGATTTAATGTATAATGAGAGACGCTCCCCTTCCCCTGTGTAAAACATCATTATGTTTGATGAGCTATATGTTCCTTTGTACAGCGTAAAGTTCTAACCAAATACACATGGACATGATCAATATGTCACTCCTCAACCAGCTAGTTTCCTGTGTACAGGCTGCAGCTGCAGGTAAATGTGAAAGGTCATTTAATATGGTGAAGGCCTAATTCTGATCCTCTGTAATAGCTTTCCCAGTGTAATTATGCTGCTCTAAAAGCCCCTTTTGTTTGGGCACGGTGATCTCCCTTTGGTTTGTTTGACAAGTACAATCTGAGGCTGGTTTTAGCAATGTGAATGAGAGAGTTGATAATTACTGTTGACTCAAAGGAAGAGGAACCTGCCACTCTGTAGACCTGAGAGGAGTCAACAGCAGATCTGGGAACAGCTTTCAGAGTATGTGTGTGTGTGTGTGTGTGTGTGCTGTGTGTGTAATTGTGACCTGATTGCTACAGATTCTGCTCTGTTTTATTTACTGTCAGTTTTCAGTCAGTTCAGTTCTGTTTGATTTGTATAGCGCCAAATCATAAGAGCAGTTATCTCAGGGCACTTTTCAAATGGGGTCTAGACGTCCTCCTCCGAAAAGTTCCAGTGCTATGGGCGATGAGCGCCTGTGAGAAGCAGCAGCAGGTTTGGTTGTCTGGCGAGCTGAGAGAAGAGCTTTTTGCTTGATTTGGCCTGCCCTCTACTGTTTTTTATAATGTAACTGCACTTTCAGCCATGCAGAGGCGTCCGATGACCAACAGATGATGAGGCCAGTAAAATACAAGCTAAAGCTGATAAACCTACAGCTTACTATGGTCCCTATGCTTCTTTGAAAAGCTGCCAGGCTTTAATGCATTTTTACAAATCATCAACAAGTTTCTGATCAGGTTTCTGCTGTCCAACTGTCAGACGGCCACCAGCACCGCTTTCTTATTTGTCCACCTAACTTGCAGCACAGGAGTCAGTGTTAGTGAAACGACTAAATGTTTCTGAAAGTATTCTGTACGTTAAACGCACAAACACAGTCTGAAAAATTTGAGCTAGAACACTCCCCTCAGCATCAGTCTCACCCAAATGAGTGAGGAAGTCTGCCTTTAGCTGCGCAGTCATACACCCGTCACAATACAGTACATCAGACCCATAATAACCTCGTACATACTGTACATACACCCATACTGCCGTCAAACATCCTAACTGCTCTCCTCTTCCTCCAGTTAACCTTCCCCAAAGCCAAACTCCTGCTGATGTCAAGCAACCAGGAGGATCTCAATGACTGGTACGAAAGCCTGAGCTCAGCTATAAGGTATGCACACGCACACACACACACATGCACACACACGCACACCTGCTCTCTTAAACAAGTTTGGACAGTCCAAAATGTTCTCGCTTTCCAAAAATGTCCTCACTAGCAAGGTCTAAAATTCAGATTGATTCACACTAAAATAGATGTAGTACACACACACACACACACACACACACACACACGCACACACACACACACACTGTTGGTGAATGTGTAACGACGCCCAAGCCCACACTTAGATAGGTTGGTAAGTGCACACACACACACACACACACACACACACACACACACACACACACACACACTGTTGGTGAATGTGTAACGACGCCCAAGCCCACACTTAGATAGGTTGGTAAGTGCACACACACACACACACACACACACACACACACACACACACACACACACACACACACACACACCGCACACACACACACACACTGTTGGTGAATGTGTAATGACGGCCAAGCCCACACTTAGATAGGTTGGTAAGTGCACACACACACACACACACACACACACAGGGTATCTGTGAGTTGCTGGTATTTCAAAGTTGCAACAAAGTTGTCATTTTTTTATCAAATTTTTATCAAACAGGAGCAAATGTTGCATTTTCAGCAGTGGACATTTGGTTCTCTAGTGAGTATTATATATATGTGTGACAACTGGACGGTGTGTGGGAATGAGTCAAAATAAACTACAGTGTGTGTGTGTTCATGGTAATGAAGGAACGTGTCACGAGTACAGCAATGTGCCTGTGTAGTTTGCTGACCAGGAGAAGGAAAAACAGAATTATGAAATGTTTCTGTCCTTTAAAATTAAATTAAAATAAAAGTTTGCTCAATGCTCGATGATGAGTTCTTCAGATGTCAGCTGATTTTTCATTCATTATTTTAAAATAACATGTTCCACGGGTCAGTGGAGTATGTTATTGTCATTATGGGTATTTTGTCTTTGCGGCTCAGAACTTGACTTGTATTTCATAAAATCATTGCTTATATAATGACATATTAAAAACAATAATTGTGGGATGAGTATGCGGTGTGTAGGTCTAGAATTGCTTTCAGTAAAACTTCGACACGGGCTCATACTGTACCTCAGGCCTGTCTGTCTCTCAGACAGCCTCTTAGCATTGATCAGCCAGACCTCAGTAACTCCACTCTCAGACTGCCTGGCCCCGGCTCCCCAGAGGTGGGTCCGGGTCAGCTCTGCTATGTGGAGGGGCCAGCTATGCTGAGGGCCCCAACCCTGGCGTGCCCAGCCAGGCTAATTAGTTTATCACTCTGTCAGAGAGGAGAGAGAGGAGGCTGTCAAAGAGCTCAGACCACCCAGCAGATGGGGGCCAAGGCTGCAGGCTGACGGCTCTAAACTCCAGGGAGTGTAATTAGCTGTGGTGGAGGACCGAGGAGAGGACAGGCTGAGAGGACCAGGGGTCAGCAGCGCTCACACCACTGGGGAGGAGTGCAGGGCTGAGGGGTGTGTGAGTGAGTGTGTCTCTACACATAGTTGAATTATTGATTTAACAAAGACTACACACTGCCTGGACTGACATCTCTGAATCTATCACACGCTGCTCTCAGTGATTATCAAAAATGTATTGTTTTCTGTGCTTTAGTCTTGTCAGCATGGACACCATTGTTTAAGTGCTTTGACTGTATGCTCAATACACACGTTACACATGCACATTACAGAGGTAACATAAAGACAGTATTTACTCTTTAATGCTTGATTGTGTTTTTTCTGTTCTTTTTGAAGAAAATGAATACACACACACACATACACACACACACACACACACACACACACACACACACACACACACCAAGGGACTTAATTAGTGTGTAGATCAATGCTTGGTGACATAATGAAGGGTGAGGTAGGCTGAGACCTGACCACCGGGGACGCAGTGAAAGCTAAGGACAGTTTAACTTTGACTTACCTTTTCATCTGCTCAGCTCTGATCTGTTCCATCTTCTCAGCCTCAACATGCATTTCTAATGTTTATGTGGTGTGTGTGTGTGTGTGTGTGTGTGTGTGTGTGTGTGTGTGTATGGGGGGCATTTTATGCCAGCACACTATACTAAAACGCCTTAACCGCGTCGCCTACGCCTGCATAAAGACTGAAAAATACGCGTCGAATACGCGTGCGTACAGACACGCTTATTGCGTACACCAAATAATGAAGAGTGACGGGTGATAAGTGTCATGCCACGTGCGAACGCAGCGGACGCATGTGCTCTCGGTCATTCTTGGTTATACATGGACTGCTTGAATTGTGAAGCGCAGCAGCTGTTAAACTCAAAATTCATCATCATAAAGTAAATAATTATTTGTACATTAAGACGAGCGTGCGCACAGGCATCCGCTGCGTTCACACGTGGCACGGCACGAATGACCCCTCGCTATTTGATTTCCACAAACACTACACAGTGTGTGTCTGTACGCTCATGTAGAATTGTACTTAACAGTCACGCGTGGTCTTCATGTCACGTATTTGAGGCGTAGTTCACCCGTCACGTAGGTGTATTCGCAACGTGTGTGCAGTGTCTGTGTGAATTGAAGTGAATGGAATTTACACGCACACGTTAGAGGTTTGATGTCATCGCATAGGCGCTGTACACGCGTTTTTAGTATAGTGTGCTGGCATAAAATGCCCCCCATAGTGTGTGTATGTTTGTGTGTGTGTGTGTGTGTGTGTGTGTGTGTGTGTGATCCACTGTGTCAGCAGCAACAACTGCTTATTGTCTACGATAATAGTGAGATTACTGGCAGCTACTTGGATGGACTGTTATACGTTGTAATGAGATTGTACAGCTTAAAAGAAGAGTAGTGAATGACACAATTTATTTAGTATATGTGTCCTGGTGTTAGGCAGGTGTAGGATGGAAAGGATCCAGATTAATGGAGACCACCGACTCCTTATGCAGCCTCCAAAGGATGTTGGAACCCTGCCTGCACTTTCATGTATGAGATAACGGACAATAATGGAGAATGGACAGTGAAGTTGGTAGGTGTAATCCATCCATCCATTATCTGTAACCTCTTATCCTCATCAGGGTCACGGTGGGGCTGGAGCCTATCCTAGCTGACTTTGGGTGAGAGGCGGGGTACACCCTGGACTAGTCACCAGCTTATCGCAGAGCACATATAGTTATAATTAATTATATCATATAATACAGAGGTGTCCAAACTTCTTTTAAAGAGGGTCAGATTTGACACTGTGATGCCCGGGGGCCAATACTAACATTTAAAAAAATAAAAAATGAATAATAAAAGTTACATACAAATGCACTGTTCTATGACAATTTTATTTTCATTGTCACAATTATCTTTTTTTTTTTTATGAAAATGTAACCAAATCTAAACCAGTCAGACATAAACAAATCTAAAAACCAGTTCTGCCTTTCTGAAGTCACATAACAAAGAATAAATTGTATGGAATATGTTAAACTTGCATGAAGTTGATACAAATCTGAACCTCATGTTCATTTTAATGACTTATAATGATAATAATGATTTATTATGAGTAATGCAAAGTCTGTTAACATTTAAATTTAAAACATATCACTCTTGCTCGTCTTTCACCAGATCATTCAGAAAGTAATATTTTGTGTCACATCTACAGATACATAACACCAGCAGTTATGTCCTTAGACGTTAACATTTAGCACATTCAAATGCTTCGTTATGTCAACCTAAAAAAGCCAAATCTTCCAGCCATACAGTATCTGACAATCCTAGCAGGCCATAAATAATAAATTATTTAGATGGGGCAATTCCCTTTGTTGTGTTTTTTGCAGTGCTGACATAGGAATGAAACCTCTGACTGTCATTGTTTTTCTTTATATGTTTTTGTTTAGTCAAAATAGGACATGGAAGTCAATGATTTCTGAGCGATTGTGTGTCTGTCCTGTGTGTTACTTTTTCAATCTTCCCAAGATTTCATCCCTGTGTTAACATGATTGAAGCTGAAGTGGAGAACAAACCAGTCTGTAATGAAGCATATTACTAAATGAACTGGGTTGAGACAGAGCAACAAAAGGCTGCTATCAGTAACACAGAAGCACGGCGACTGGAATACACTACGAGCAGCATGGTGAGTTCACTTCATCTGGAAGTGAAAAATAGAAGCAACTGTTTGATTTGAATTAGACTCTGCCTTATTGATCACCATGATCTAAATATTGGAATTCTCTTCCCCCTCAGTTCTTTGTTTATTTGGCCTACTTTAAACCCTCTGAAAATGATGCTGAATCATCTGGCTTTAACATTACCCAGTTTTTAAGTTAGTGCTGAAGCCAGTGTTAAATTCATTTAATGACTGCAATGAATCTATTGATACCAAACATGTCATGTTATTTTACTGGGAAAGCTCGTCTTTACCACGAGCTCTGTGAGCCCTCAATGTCAAATGATTGCTTGTAATATTTGCTTTGCCATCAGACGGCTGTTGGAAGTTCTAAAGTTAGCACCAAATTAAAAGGTTGTCTGACAGCAAGGCTAAGCATTGAAAACATTCTTAATATGGTGTACACTTACAGATATTGATTATTGTGTGACAAAATATATTTTTCTGCTGACCCTGTCCACAGCAGTGCTTAGCTCTACTTCTCTACTGCAGTTAGAAGTAGCTCATACAACCCCACTTCAAAATACCACAGCTATACCTTTGAAGGTTCCATATGTAAGATTTTGAGGCATTCTACGTCATAATTTCATGTTGTAATCAGTTTTTATTGCTAATGAACTGGTTGTAATGTAGCTTAAAAAAACCTTCTGCAATGACTGTGAAGGACAAAAAATTAATTTAGCATAAACAATTACTTGCAGAAATAATTAAATATTTGGATGAATATTGTATTTTCATATTCAGTTTAGGATATTATCATCTAAATTCAAATCCTGAAATCATTTTAGGAGACGTGTTTCTGTAATGTCATCCTAAATCAAGATTTTTTTTTTTAGGGGAAACCAGAGCACCTGGAGAAAACCCACAGAACTTCCATCTCTTTGGTTTACTCAACCCCAGAAAATGACGGACTCTCTTCCAGACAGAAGGTGGTTCTGCTGACTCTGTGGAAGATTTCCCTCAGCACCTTTCTGGGATTCGAGGGCCGGTGCAGGACTGATGGTCTTCTGCTGCTTGCACGGCATTTCCTCTGGAACTTCAGCCTCTTTTGTTGCTTCATGGGGCTCTGCATTAGGGCTGGATTCCTGCTGCTTGCTGGGCTCATCTTCACAGTTGTCATCACAGTCGGTGATTTTTTGGGGAGCCTCTCTCTCAGCCTTGAGCTCAGTGGAGAGCTTCAGGTTGAGTGAGATCTGAACACTGAGCTGAGTTTTTAGCTCGTCCAGCTCTCTCCCAAAAATCTTCTCCTTCTCAAAGGCATTTTGCTGCAGGATAGTGATCTCCTCCACCATCTTTTGACGGAGGGCTTCCTGCTCAGCCCTCAAGTTGTGGATCTCATGCTGAAGGGTGTCTGCCTGCTGTGTCACCATGACGACATCTGTTTCATACCTCTCGCTGATCTTGCAGTGTGAAATGCAGATCTTGTCCATTTCTTGCTTGAGAGTCTTGTTCTTCTCCTTCTCTGCGTCCAGCTCAGCAGAGAACTTCTCCTGGTTCAGTTTGTGTGCCTCTTGCAGCTCCTCATAAGTTGTTTGCAGGAGTTTCTTCTGCTCGAGTTCCCTCTCGAGGTCAGACCTAAGGGTGTCAGCCTGTTGTCTGACATCAGTTACATCAGTTTGATAACTCAGGTTGACCTCATGGAGTGACACAATCGTCTTGTCCAGTTGGTGTTGGAGAGTCTTGTTCTTCTCTCTCTCCACCTGGAGTGCAGCGGTGGCTTCATCAAAGTCAGATTGCAGGTGTTTCTTCTGCAAGATCTCGTTATCAAGATCGTGCTGAAGGGCCTGCTCTCTGATTTTTCGAACATCATCTTCATACCTTGCAATGAGCAGTTGGTATGAAATACAGAGCCGTTCCAGTTCCTCTTGGAGAAGCGTATTCTTGTTCTTCTCCGCCTTGAGCTCGTTGGTGAACTTCTCCTCATTGATGATGTGGGCCACTTGCAGCTCCTCGTGGTCCACTTGGGGTAAATCTAAAAAAAAAAATGGTCTCTTTTCTGAGCAAGCTTCATCAAAATGAAGACTTGGCTCGGTTGTATTGGTTGTTTTTGTATTATCTCCGTCACTGAAATTTGGAAGACTGTCTCCACCACTGGAGTAACTGGAAACTGGCTTAATATCGTCTTCATCAGCGAAACACGGGTTGTCAAAGCATGTCATTCTGGTCGGTCGTATATGGTCATCATCAACGGAGCTCTCAACATCTGTGTTGTTACCACTGGTGTGTGGATCTCCATCAATGCTGCTCTCGACGTCAGAAGACTTTTCGCTGTTGTTCTCCATGTCCTCATCGTAACCATTTAGGCTGTCGGTGAGTGATTCTTCACAGATGTATCTCTCAATGTCTGAACATCTGTCTTCATCTTCACTGCTGCAGTCTTCAGTGTCTGAATTATCATCATAGAAACTCTCAATGTCGGCATCTCAAGCACTGGAATTCTCAGTAAATAACTCTATGTTTGAGTCAGCCTCGATAGCTTGAGGGTCTGACTTTTCATAGCTGGAATCCGTCTTCTCACTTGAGTCCATGTCAGTGTCGCTGCGAGAATCATCTTCTGAGTCTAAATGTTTCAAGGGCAAAAAAGTCATGCACTGAAGTGCCTCATCTGGATATGAGCTGGTGTCCATCTTATTTTCCAGGTGAACCATTGACAGAAAAGGGTTCTTCAAAGATTCCCTAGGAGTGACTCTCCTTTCAGGATCCAGATCAAGAGTTGACTTGAGGAGGCTTAGGAATGCCATCGTCACTCAATATCGTTTTTTTTGGCTGGGTATGTTCGTACTGCATCCTCCAAATTCTCAACGAAGTCGTAAAACGTGAACATAAATTGGGTTTGGATACCTGTCACCTCCTGGAACTCATCTGGTGACTTCAGCCTCCACCCTGGACTGTGGAGGTCGTCATTCAGGCTGAAATATGCCCAGGTGTATACTCCAGCAATCAACAAGTGGTCTTCAGGCTGACCCAGCAGGTGCACTATAGATCTAATCAAATTATATGAACATTCTCTCGGGAAAAGCTCCCTACCAAAATACAGGAATGCCATAATGCATCCCACTCCCCACATATCAACTGCTTCAGTCAGAGGGAGGCCTAAGGTCACCTCTGGAGCCCGAAATGAAGAGGGCTGCATAATTGTTCCGATGCGCACTTTGCTCACCCGTCGGGCCAGACCGAAGTCAATGAGTTTGATTTTAAATGGCTGATCCTTGTGGTTGACCAGCATTATATTGTCGGGCTTTAAATCAGTATGGAGGATACCAATACTCTTTAAAGCATCAAATGCTACCATGAGCTGCTGGATTACAGGATGAATTTCATTAAGACTTAATGGAACCCAGCCTCTCTCTTCCATCAGGTCCCAAAGGCTCCTGTCCAGCATTTCAAAGGCCAGACAGGAGAGGCTGTTGAATCTAAAATCTTCCATGAAATTGACAATGTTGTTTTTGTCTGGATCTAGACACCTGATCGCTTGTAGCATTTTTATCTCCTTTCGAATGATTGTTGAGACATTTTCTTTGTCTTTGTGGATCTTCACTGCCACTTGATTGCCTGTCATTAAATTGACACATTTGGCGACTTTTCCAAAAGATCCCTCACCATTAAAGTCTATAACCTGATAGCGTGTGGTGCTGCTGAACAGTATATCACGCTTCTGTACTTCATATGGTGTGGCTGGTGTGTCCTCGTTGTTTTCATTTGAACTACCTGAAGTTGAAGTTGAGGAAGACATTTTTGCAGTCAAATGTTTCCAAACACAGAATAATTCACTTGTGTTCTTCTCTCTGAAGGTAAACAGAGGGAGACTGACTGGGTTCAGCCTATAGTCTACATTTGAAATTAACATGTGATATCACTGTGACATCAACGAGTTCCGTGGACATAAAAGGAGTTCAATGACATGAAAGCAAAAAAAAAAAAAAAAACACTTTCAAATAAAAACATTCCAACAACTGTGTGTGTGTGTGTGTGTGTGTGTGTAAGGCTGGACATCATGTCATTGTTTTATAAAATTATGTGGTCCACATTAAAGACAGTACAATTATAATTCATTGCATAATCTGATGGTTTGAGTTGATGTGTGTAAAATAATAGACTACAAACAGTAAAGATGGTAAATGGACTGTACTTATATATCTCCTTTCTAGTCTTCCGACCACTCAAAGCACTTTACAGGACATATCTCATTCACCCATTCACACACATTCATACACTGATGGCATTAGCTGCCATGCAAGGTGCCAACTGCTCATCAGTTTGAGGAGCTAACCATTCATACACATTCACACACCGATGGTGCAGCCTTCTGGAGCAGTTTGGGGTGTGTAGCAGTGCGTAGCATTTAGTTGCAGCAGTGTAATTTTTGCATTGCAATCTCCTCACCTCACCCTCGCCTTTATCAGCTTGAAGGAGGAACGTCAGTGGAATAAAAAGATTGTTCATTTTGGGTGATTGTACATTAATGAAACCAGAGTTATGCATAATATATTCCATATCTGCCATATTTTGAAATTGTGCCGCCCAAATCTTACACACTGGACCTTTTTAATAATTCATCTTTCTGTCATACACTGATTTATAATATTGTGATATATAGAAAATCCATGTTGCTGAGTGAAGATGGGCAGCAGGACTGTAGGATGTTTTTACTGGAGCCTCACTGAAACATATGTCAACATGTCCTCCTCTAAAGGTGTGCATGTTTAACTGTGAGGTTGTGAGTCTATGTGAATAGTGTGATTGGTTGATTGACTTGAACTGGGGGAGGACAAATCATTAGAACTCCCTTTGAAAAGAATGCAGTCATGACACCAGCACATTAAGAGTCTCAATAGAAACATGCTAAGCTTTATAAACTGTAGGACGACGACATTATGTTGTATAAGACATCGTTAAATTGCACAAATGAACCTGATTAATTGCTAACCTGGTGTGTATTGTCTTTACAGGAAGCTGCAGTCCAAGACAGTGGTCCATCAAAGAGATGAGTTGTGCCGGAGACCCCTCCGCTCAGCCGGCGACAGCCACAACACGCCAAGCAGCAGCAGCAGCAGTGACCCCAACAGGAAGAGAAACATGGTTAGAGGGGGGGTGATCTGCCAGCCCTATCTATTGAGGGCTAGATGTTCAGGATGGATAGAGTTTATGTTGCAACACTTCAAGAGGTGTTTGCACATCTCTTGTCCACCAGTAGCCAGTTTTCATCGCTGAGTTGCCCATACAGGCTGGACAGTATGCACTATCCCTATCCATCCTAGTGTCCTAGAGGAGGTGTGAGGAGCTGCACACTGATGCTGCTGAGGCTGCTGAAGGCCTCAAAGCAAGATAGAAGAAAGTTGTTTAGCTCACCTGCTTGAGACATCAATGCTTATAAAAGAGGAGTGGACAGGACTGTTAGGCCACATTCAGACAGGGACAGGGAAACCGGCAACCGGTGGTGGGGCAGTGCGGTGTTGGGGGGGTGAGGGGAGATTATCAGAGTTTAGTCCGTGAATCCACCTGGATAGTCTCTGCTTCAGAGACATTTCAGGCTGTCTGTGGAGGTTTGACCGATCTGAGTGTCTGATTGGCGGCCGGAGCGTGACGTGGGGCTCTGTTTTCCCTGTTTCCTGGAGTTGTAGTTCCACTTTCTTCCTCTAGGCTCTTTCTGCTTCTCTCACTCTGTGTGATTCATTGCTAATGCACTGTAGGCTGTGCATTAGCAATGAATCAAATGACTATAGATAATGTGAAAGGTGTCGCCATTAGTGATGAGCCTGAGAATGCTGCTCTGTGTCTGCTGCATGTGCTCCCGTAGCAGGCAGTCGGTATCAGACAGAGGTGTGATGTACTTCCATGCAGCAGTTAGCATTTAGCAACATTTGTATCAATTTCACATATCAAATATTTTCAGAGCTTCCATGTAGTTTGTCATCAGGCTGAGAAGTTTCTGTGCCCTTTCTTCAGGTCAGCGTAGAGAGCGCTGAGCAGACTCAGAAGTGGGAGGGCAGTGCCCCCAAGAGGATGAAACAGTGTGATGCTCCAGAGCAGAGGTGAGATCAAATCATTCTTTTTTTATTGGTTCACCAACACTCTTAAAGTTTGACACTCGAAGCCTCCAGCGCGCACACACACACACACACACACACACACACACACACACACACACACAGAATATAACAAGAATAATGTACAAGGAATCTGCTTTGGTGAATCTGTTTGTAATAATAATAAACATAATGAGAAAAATATCAATCAGATGAAAGACAGTGCATCAAGTCAGGAGGCAGAAATACAATAAACAATAACATGAAAAATAGAATACCTTTGAACGTTAAGAAGACAGCATGTACAATAGTTCTGTAAATGAAAGAGTGATGGAGGAATGTGCAAAATATGATCCAGTGACAGAATGAAGTGTAAAGAATATTTGAAAGATGTGCTTTAATGTGACACATGCAGTAAAGTCAGGTGTGTAAACTTGGCTTGACTGGTGTGTCTTACTGACGAGGTCTTGGGAGCAGAATACCAGATAGATAGAGGAGGTGAGGACTCAGTGACGGAGGTGTAGTCCATCCTCATCTCCTCGCTTTGGTTGAAGATAATTGAACTCTTCCTGAGGATGCTAGAGATTTGTTTCTAATCCACAGCAGACTGTTTGAGGGATCTTTAAAGAGACGTGTCTCACTGTAACATGGTTTGTTTCTGACTCTTTGTTTTTGTGTCCAGCAGTGTGGAGGCGTCCACTTCCAGTTGTGTGATCCTCTGATGGACTTCTTCACACTCTGAAAAGAGTTCAGTCTGAGATGACGGTGATCGTGATTCTGCAGTCTGTCTGAGAGTTTCACTTCAGACTGACTTTTTGTTCCAGACATGACACGTGCAGCTGTACGTGTGTCATTTAACTAAACTCATTTTTTATTGTGCTTCTTAACACAAGTCAGGAGAGGTTTGGATTAGAACTAACAGCAGCTTCAGCTTCTGCCCATCATGTGCAATATAAACATATATATATATATATATATATCTCCATCTGCTGCTTTAAACACCAAATATCTGAAGAAGGGTTAACTGTGAGCAGTGTGTTCCTGCTGCAGCTGGTCAAGTCTGTTTTCAGGAGCTCACTTCTGGAAGTCCTGTTCCCAGTCTGTACCTGAATGCACCACTCCACCAGTCTGTTCAGTCAGTCAGTCATTCACACTGCATGTACAGGGAGAGAGAGCAAAAAGAATGTATTAAAATAACGTGTACAGACATGTGAGACATGAAATATATAAACAAAACATTCAAAATGTTCCAAATCTCATGAAATAGTTTTTTCACATCTCTTATATTTATTTAGTTTTTCAGTTTTATTGGAGTTCAGATATTTAATTTTCAAGTTTTCTTTTGATCTATATTTTGGCCTGATTGTTGAATCAAAATGTCTTGATTTAATAATATCTTTAATAAAGAACTAAGTTACTAAGAAGATGAAGACCAATGAAATAGCATTTCACATTAATGAGATCTGTCTAATTACACTCACAGCTCACAGTTTATTTAGTTTATTCTTTTTTATATAATAGCGGTCATTATAATGTTCCATAAATCTAACTTTATGCCATAATTTTCTATAACTTAACTTAAATTCATGAATTATCCAGACAGCTGCAGCACACTGTGAGCTGCTGCTGCTGCTGCTGTTTGTCCCACATGAACTGAGTCAGCGCTCCTCAGCAGGTCACATGACTGTTTCACACAAACATGGCTGCAGTCTGAAATGTCTGATTTGATTGTTTTTGTGATAGTCTGATATACGAGTTCCTCATGGTTTTTACTGTGGTGAATTAATATTATTATTATTATGAATTGAATCAGTGCATTTAATCAGCTGCACTGTATTCTGGGAAACTGTGTTTTGTAGATTTCTGTGATGAATCTGCATCCAGGCAAGAAAACCTGGAGAACAGATGTGAACTTTTATACACTGAATGTCATCATGTCATTTATCCTTTAATCATATCCTTTATTACCAAAAACTTCTCCTGTAATACTTCAACCAACACTGTTTAGCATTTTTATATCCAAAGCTCTTTACTAATCATGAGATGAAGATAAAGGAAATTTCACAATAAAAATCTAAAAGAAGTCATGGTGCATGTGCTTATTTTTCAGCACAATCACTTGATGGAGACTCAGAACAGCTCAGTGCATTTCTTATTTTTAAAATGCTTTAGAAATAATTTACATACACAAATCTGTCTGTCTGTCTTTGTATGTGTCGTGTTTATTGCAAATTTCCTATTATACAACAGTTGTTGCCCACTATTAAGTCTGACTGACAGGTCTATTAGACAAACTCATTTAGAATGAACCAAAGAACATTTTCTGTCATGTTTATTCTCTCTTTGGTCCTTAGACCTTCATCATAAAAATAATTTTATCTGAAAACAACATTTAGGTGTTTAAAATACATCCCAACGTTTGTATGACGCTACTTTGACACTTCAAAGTTCATGAAATCAAGTGATTTTCTTTTTTCTCTCTTTTTTTTGTAAAGCTGAACAGTTGGTAAGAATGTTCTACGAGTACATCCAAAACACGATGAGCCAAAATGGAAAAAATGGATCATTAGAACAAAGTATGAGTACAAAAAACGAAGTCAGTGAGATGTCCATGTTCAGAAATCTAAACCACCTGATGGGACAAAGATCAGGTCACATGCTTCAGCAGGTTCACAGGCGTGTCATGTAAAACTGTATCCCAACTCTGATTTGGATTATTAGCCGTTCTCCAGCAGCAGGCCGCTGTAATGCTGATGAAGACATTTTAAAATTTCAACACTTCTATATGTGGAGAACAGAGCAGAGAGACTGATTAGGTTTCTATTTTAGAGGGCAAATGATGGCTGGTCACTTCATCTGCAGAGTCCACGCTCTGTGAAACTCATCACACGATGATGGGTTTCTCGTCAACACTCCGCGATCAGACAGAATACCAGCAGAGCTCAGTCACGGGGGTCCCTGTGACATCTTATGAGAACTACCATATGAAATATCAATGAAGTGCAGATCCAAAGGGCACACAATGGCACAAATATGAACAGGTTAATGGTGAGGATCACAACTATGTGTGAGGTGGAACTGTTGCTGGAACCAGAAAAAAGACAAGACAAAGCTCGTACTGGACAGCAGGTTCACTATTAAGTAAGACAGTATATAATAACAAGTCATATGTATATAATGAAATGCATTTTTACTGCACGGAATGGAATAGATGTAATATTAAAGAGCCAACTTCAAGTTGTTAAAGGAACTGTGCAAATGTATAAAAGGTTTGTCCTGAAGGTGGAGCCAGAGACAAAGTGATCAAATCAGTTCGGCAGTATGAATGTGCTCACTTTAATCTGTCTCTGACATTGCATTGTGTATCATGGTGGTAATTCATTTGAAACTGGATCATTTAATTTTTTTTTATTTTAATCAGTTGTTGCTGAAATATTGAACTGCCTTATAGAGCCATAACCTTTACGGGATATTTTTCCCCACAGACAGAACCTTAAAGACACAAAAGGTGGGCGGGTCATCCCTGCTTCCTCCAGTCTGTATGTTGAAGTGTCCTTGTCCTCCTTTCTGATGAGCACTTGGCACCTTGTAAATGGTAAATGGACTGTACTTATATATCTCCTTTCTAGTCTTCCGACCACTCAAATCACTTTTGTTTCAGTTTTCAGTTTGAGGAGCTAACCATTCACACACCGATGGCACAGCTTTCGGGAGCAATTTGGGTTTCAGTATCTTGCCCAAGGACACTTTGACATGCAGACTGGAGGGGATCGAACCGGGGATCGAACCACCGATCTTCTGATTAGTGGATGACCTGCTCTACCTCCGAGCCACAGCCGCCCCATGGCTTGTATGGCAGCCAACGCCGTTAGTGTATGACAGAGAAAGGTGCTACAGTCCATTTACATCCAGCAGCATGTATGAAACCTGTTTGAAGGTCAGAGCACTGCAGTCACAATGTGACAATGATTATTGTCAAAAGAATGGTAAATGGACTGTACTTATTCAAGATTCAAGATTCAAGATCTCTTTATTGTCATTTCACAGCACTGTAAAATGAAATTATGAGCAAAAACTCAGATTAAAAATACCACAGAATAAATTAAATAAGAGATAAATAAATAAATAAATAAGTCTGATAAGTCTAATTTGAGAATTAGTGGGTTTAGTTTGATTCTAAGTTCAGTCGTCTGATGGCAGTGGGGTAGAAGCTATTTTGAAATCTCACAGTCTTGTTCCATACACTGCGGTACCTCCTGCCAGAGGGGAGAAGGGAGAACAGACTGTGGCCGGGGTGGGTGGGGTCTTTGATGATGCCTTTAGCTTTAGACATGCATCTTCTGTGGGCCAGCTCCTGAACGGTAGGAAGAGTTGTACCAATAGTCCATCCAGCTAACCTCACCACTCTCCTCAGCACCTTTCTCTGCAGCGCTGCAGTTTTCAAACCACAGAGAGATGTTGCTGGTCAGAACACTCTCTATGGTGCCCCTGTAGAAAGTGGTGAGGATGGATGGACCAAGGTGGGCCCTTTTCAACCGCCGCAGGAAGTGCAGGACGCTGGTGTGCCTTTTTGACAAGGGTGGAGGTGTGCAGGTCCCAGGACAGGTTGTCAGCCACATGAACCCCCAGGAACTTTGTGTGATGAACAATCTCCACAGCAGTCCCATTGATGTGGATCGGGGCGTGCACGGGCTGATTTCTCCTGAAGTCAATCACCATCTCCTTGGTTTTCTCGACATTCAGGGCCAAGTTGTTTGTCCTGCACCAGTCTGTGAAGAGTTTCACCTCCTCCCTATATGCCCTCTTATCACTGTCCTTGATAAGACCCACCACTGTCGTGTCGTCCGCATACTTTATGATGTAATTGGTGCTGGAGTGTGCACGACAGTCATGGGTCATCAGTGTGAAGAGAAGAGTTACACAGAGGAGAACTTATGCCCAGTGTGTCTGAGCCCAGCTTGTTGACCAGATGCTGGGGGATTATGGTGTTGAATGCTGAGCTAAAATCGACAAACAACATGCGCACAAGAGTATTCTTGTTCTCCAGGTGTTCAAGGCTCAAGTGAAGTGCAGTGGATATGGCATCCTCAGTGGAGCGGTTTGGGCGGTAGGCAAACTGAAATGGGTCCAGTGAAGGGGGAGGGCAGATGTGATGTGGTCCTTGACTAGTCTTTCAAAGCACTTCATTATTATGGAAGTGAGTGCTACAGGTCTGTAGTCGTTCATACTAGTAATGGCGGGTTTTTTTGGAACTGGGATGATGGCTGAGGTTTTGTAGCATGAATGCACAGCGGCTTGTCTCAGGGAGGTCAGCTGCACTGTATTCTGGGAAACTGTGTTGGAAACACCTTTCTAGTGTTCCGACCACTCAAAGCTCCTTTACACTACATATCTCATTCACCCATTCACACACATTCATACACTGATGGCACAGCCTTCAGGAGCAGTTTGGGGTTGAGTATCTTGCCCAAGGACACTTCGACATGCAGACTGGAGGAGCCGGGGATCGAACCGCCGATCATCTGATTAGTGCCAGTCCTTCAGTGAGCAAGCACTTGGTGACACTGGCAAAAAAAATCTTCCTTTAACAGGCAGAAACCTCGAGCAGAACCTGGATCATGGTGGGCAGCCATCTGCTGCAATCAGCTGAGTTTAGAGAGAGACATCGATACACAGCAACAATGATAATAGTGATAACTACAACTTGAATTATAATGGACAGATGACTAATAATAATAATAATAATAGTAATAGTTTGTGTAGTGGATGTCAAACAGAACCACAGCAGCCTATTCGACCAATCACTGATCTTGGTGTAGCCATGATCCATGAGAACCTGCAAGACGAGTCCCCCAGCAGTGTAGTCCTATATTATTTATGTTCTATTATATTTTTACAGTCTTCCATTTTTGTCACACACCTGTGACCCTCACACTCTGCTCTGTTTTGTCCACCTTCCTTCATCTTCTTACACACTGCACTCTGTCTGGGACTGATCTATTCATTATGACTGCAGCATGTTTGACCTCTGTGACCTCTGCACAGAGAAGAGACACATCTGGAATATATTTCTCTGTTCAGCATCTGTTTCTAAAGGAGCATATTTATCATCTTCAAATCAGAAATATGATCAAAATAATAACAGAAAAGACTAAAAAATTCAAATTAGCTTCACAACTATAACTATAAGTTCTGTTACATATTAGTACATCAATGGGAATAATCCAATGATATAATATATACAACAGTCTGAAGGGGGACATTCTTCTCTTTCTTGACTGAGTTCTGACAGACTAACACTCAGAGCAGCAGGCCCTCCACCTTTCCTGCAGTTATCCATAACTCATTTCATAATGCAGAGATCAGTGGAGTGGTGCTTCATCCTGTCCTTTTCATCTGCATACGTCAGCTTTAAGAATCAAAGCAGGTTAGCATAGGAACACTTTCACAATCTCATTACAGCTAATTCACTGAGTGGAAGCGATGAAGCTGTACTTCCTGACTTCAAAGACTTCAGCTGAAGAAATGTTAAAGCTGCTCTGTGTGCCGGCCGACCAGTTGAAAGCATTCTAATGCACAGATGATTCTTTACCAGTTTAGAGCACATGATCTGTGCTGCAGGATTAATGTCACACAAACACTTCAAACCTTTCACAGTCTGCAGCGGCTGAGTGCTTTCAGACAGAAATATCACTCATGATAACAGAGTGACATCACCAGACATGCAGTGATAGAACACTGTACTCTTATAAATAAAAGTATGTCAGTTAAAATAAACTCCGTCCTCCTGCAGACCTCTCCATCACATCTCCTGTACACATTCCTGACATGCCTGCCCTGCACAGGTGTCTCGCTGTTGTAATGCAGAGCAGTGAGACAGGTGATGGACAGCCAGCAGGTCTCTGCCCGGCCTGTCTTTATCACGGGGAGAGAGCTGCAGGAATGCTGGCAGTGTCCCTGCAGCGTGCACAGCTCTGAATGGAGCGCTTATCTCCGCTATCAGTGAGCTGACTGTGTGCAGGTCTGCAGGTCAGCTGGTTCAGAGCTTTTACAAGAAATACTCAGATACCTGTTCTGCAGGTGACGAGGGGGTTTGGAGCCTTTTCATGGAGCTCTGTATATCTGAACCTGTAAGTTCACAAACATGAAGAAGTTATTTGTGCTCACTGATAATGTTGTAAATATCGCTCCAGTGTAAGAGTTCACCTTTTGATAGCAGCGCTACATGATGAGGCCTTATGATGATTCATTATGTTCCCCGCAGCAACTGTGTTTATTTGATCTGTATGTGGGACAGAACAGGAGGCTGCTGTGTTTGTTATTCAGTGGTGATCACAGTGAACAGACTAACCAACACATGATGAATCAAAAACAACTGTTCAGACGTTTAATACCTGACAATCTTCATCTGTCAGTCAGAATTAATGACAGTATAAAGAATGGACAGTGTATGTGACGTCACTCACAAGCATCTTTTTTTTTGTAGTCCTGCCTTCTCCACCTTCTGGCTAATCTAAAAATCTGCAAAGACATGGATCATCAGTGGACCTGAGTCCTGCAAGACTTAATATCATTTGAACAGGTGAGTTGTATATAAATTCACCCTCAGTACAGTTGTCATGAACGGGGAAATTAGCTATAGAGACCAAAACTGTTGTACCAGGCTGTAAACATGTTTATTTCTGCTGTGAAGTTGGACATTTGAACATGGGGACTTATGGAGACTGACTCACTTCTGGAGCCAGCCTCAAGTGGACATTTGAGGAACTGCAGTTTGTGACATGGCTCCACAGAGGCTGCTGCTTGGTCAGAACTGAGGAAGACTTATATAAAGCAGAGAGAAATGATTTCTTTTTGCCATTTTGAAATAACAGACTGAAATACAGCATCTAACAGAGTTGATGATGCTTTATGGCGACATACAATATTATAATAGGTGATAGATATATGATATATTTTTTTTTTGTAGCTGTGAGATGTTAATAATAATAATAATAATAATACCTTTATTTATATAGCACCTTTAAAAACAGCATTTACAAAGTGCTTTGACAGACAAGCATAAACAAAATAAAAGTAAAATAAAATACTCAGGCAAAGAAGAACCAACAAGAAATGCATAAATTACATAAACAACAAGGTTAAAAAGACAAACATCACATAAAAGCAAGTCTATAAAAATGTGTTTTAAGAAGTGACTTAAAAGAATTCACTGATTCTGCAAGCCTCAAGTCCTCAGGCAGGGCGTTCCAGAGTCGAGGGGCCCTGACAGCAAACGCCCGGTCACCTTTAGTTTTGAGCCTCGACTTTGGAACAGCCAGAAGGAAACCACCCGAGGACCTGAGGCTGCGGGCCGGCTCGTAAGGTGTCAATATCTCTGATATGTAACTTGGAGCCAGCCCCTGACGTGCCTTAAAAGTGATCAGTAAAATCTTAAAGTCAATTCTAAAACGAACAGGGAGCCAATGAAGAGAAGCTAAAATCGGTGTAATGTGCTGTCGTCTGTTAAAACCAGTAAGATGTTGTTGTTGATGTTGTTGAAACATTTCAAACTCATAACTGTAAGATGCTGTTACTCTGTTAGTTTCTTTGACCTTTGAAGTATTATTATTATTATTTCTTTGCATCTTTGTCTCTCTCCCTCTCTATACTTAACTGGTCACAGCAGATGGAAGTTTTTCCTTACCACAGTCTCTCTCTCTGCTTGCTGAAGGTGAGCTAAAGGTGTTTTTCATTGAGCTGTCAGTCAGTCAGGCTGATCTGTGGAGTCTTTGTGAGAGAACATTTGAGGGATTTCTAGTGGATGGACCGGATTAGCAGCCACCATGCACTGTGCTGGTGAAAACTCCAATGTCATAGCACACAGGGATCAGGCTGGAGCAGGCCCTAACCAGAGCCACATGTTAGCCATCATCAAATAGATTCCAGAGTCCTCTGCTCTGTGCATACAGACCTCCACAATGTGAGCATGGAAACAGACTTCACTGATGTTGACACCAGAAACAAGAGACAGATTTTCAGTTCTCAACTAAAACTAAAGCAGAAATTAATAATTAATGATGATTTATACATACACATCAACCACAGAATTACCTTTGAGGGAAAACAAACAAGCTTAGATACATTACAATACATTTTTATAACGTGATAACCTCATCCTCATTTCTGTGCTGAACGATCCACACACACTTGGGGAATCCGTTTTCACGATTTTGTATAATATCTGTCTATCTGAGACATTTTTTGACAAAATACAAAAATTCCTTACAAATGCATCCTTATTTACAAATGCATTATTCTTTTCTTCTTTATTTCTGTTATGGTAAATGGACTGTACTTATATAGCGCCTTTCTAGTCTTCCGACCACTCAGAGCACTTTACAGTACATATCTCATTCACCCATTCACACACATTCATACACTGATGGCATTGGCTGTCATGCAAGGTGCCAACTGCTCATCAGTTTGAGGAGCTAACCATTCATACACATTCACACACCGATGACACAGCCTTCGGGAGCAGTTTGGGGTTCAGTATCTTGCCCAAGGACACTTCGACATGCAGACTGGAGGGGATCGAACCGGGGATCGAACCACCGATCATCTGATTAGTGGACGACCCGCTCTACCTCCGAGCCACAGCCGCCCCATTATGCCCAGAAGAAAAAAGAAACATCAGTGAAAATTTCACTTAATAACAACATTTTCCAAAGAATTGAACATACTGATGTCTATTATAAGGGCTTTAAGGTAGATGTTAAAATAAAGCAGTGTGTTCTGTTGATTATCCAGAGTGGAGTGGAAAGAAAAAGAAAGAGATGTTGCTGTTGAATTTGAAATGCCGCGTTTGAAGCAAAACTAAATTCCATTCACCTCCACTGAGGTGCAGAGAATGCAGAAGGATACTTTCAAATCTGGACAGATGAAACTCAGCAGCCTCTAACCAGCAGTGAAAATCTTATCTTTAGCTCTCTGGAAAACATCAACATTCTGTTGTGTCAGCTGTTTGCCGTCTCTCACTTTGATTCATGCCGCTTTCAGCGTTCACTGCTGGAGGACATAAAATAGAGGTGTGATAAACAACTTGATGGAGGGCTGTTCGTGCCCTGTGGCCTGTACCAAGCCACTTTACTGAGTTATCTGTTCAATCAAGTTTGGTGAATAAAACCCAGAATAACCTCAAATGTTCCACATGAACTGATCTGACCTGCACACTTTCCACAGCAAAGTTCTCCAGACAATTCAGTAAACCTGCTTATCAGAACCAAAGATTAACAGTGTAATCTAATGATTTTTCTACCAACTGTGGAGGAAAAAGCCCCAATGAAGTGATGAGCGTGTCAACAACAAGTGACGTATCAGCAGTCATCACATTTTTTGTTTCTTAGAACAAACACGAGCAGACAGAATGTGAGTCACCATGATCAACAGCAACTCATGTCTCTCATCATTTTCTACTGTTGGGCAGTCACATTAAATAATAACACTTAACACCAACACATGTGTGTGTGCTATGATCATCCATCATATACATGACTCCACCTCGTACACCACATTTACTTACAGATTTTGTTTAATTTCTAGATTTCAGGCACAAAGCAGACTGGTGACATTGCAGGACTGGAATGTGAAACTGGAATAAGAAAATGAGTTTATTTAGTTTATCACAGTCATATCAATATCAGTGTATTTGTTATCTGATATGCAGATATGAAAAAAATGTGTATAATGCAGAAGCTAAACATTAACAGAGGATAACTAACACTAAAGTTTTTATGCACCCTTCACCAGATTTGGTATTTTTAATTTTTTTTATCAGTTAGTACACAAAACACACACGGTCAGATTCACAGTGTGTGTTTATCACTTTCAAATAAACCTTACAATCAATCTGACCAGGTGTGTGTGTGAAAAAGGATCTTTTCTGATCACACTGGTTCACACTTCACCATCTGTCTTTACATGTGACTGAGAGTCTGAGCTGCTCTGAACTGACAAACACACCTTTAACTCTGACTGGCTGAACACTTAACATTTTAATATTTAAGCATAGGGAAGGTATGAATTCATTTCAAGAATAAATCATTGGCAAGTTTTCTGATATGTCAAGTCACTAACTTGTGATTCTAGTAAAGGACATGGAAAGTCAGTATCATAAATTCCAGTATTGTCTGACTCTACAGCCTGTGTGTACTAAGCAAACATTTCAGCTGCCCTGACATATCTTATACATTTCTCTTCCTCACACAGTCTTCACATTTATCCTGCAGCTGACAATCGTATAACATGTGACACAGGTCACACTAAGACAGTACATTTGAAAGGCTGATCCCTCTTGAGTCATAGAAAACAGATGAAATTGTTGCAGTCATTCAGTCCAGCTTACATTTCATGTGTTTCAGGACATCTCTCCTGAAAAGCGTCACATGATCACATCACAAAGAGCAAAAGCATCAGCTGGTGGAAGTAAGCAGCATGCGGGCGCAGACATTCTGTGCAGTGTGTTACTGTTCACACACACAACCACTTCTTTACACATACGTCAGTTTAATTAACAGCTACACCAAACACAACCAAATATACAAAGCCGAGCTGGTGTGTGTGTGTCAGTTCAGAGCCGTTGTTCCAGGCTTGTATTTGACTCTTCACACTGACTTCCTCCTCTTGCCGAAGACGTTGTTGATGAGTTTGGCCATGGATTTGGATCCACTGGGCCGTCTCCTGCGCTCCTTGGCCTTGCTGCCCAGGCTAGTGTTTTGCACCATCTTGGAGAATATGAGGGCCACCTCATGGTAGTGTTCAGCTGCCGACAGCTCGTAGAACTGACAGTGAAACTCGGCAGCCAGACACTGACCTTCTTCACGCCGCACCTCTCTCATGTGGCACAGGTCCTGTTTGTTACCCACCAAAAATATGAGCGAGTCTGCGTCCCTGCAGGTCAAAAAGCAGAGCACACAGTCAGTGACTCATTAAACCTCTTCTGTTCATGCGCATACAATGGTCAGTGATCTTAGTCCATACCTTTTGGCAGTTCCCAGGTGTAGCTCTCTGATTAGGTGTACGATGGCTTTAGCAGTGAAGAAAGAGGAGCGGTTGCTTATATCATAGACCACAATGAAACCATCAGCCCAGTGGATCTGGTCGTTTAAAGTGGACTTTCCCTCACAGGCCTGAAAAACACAGAGAACATTTTGTGGTCAAGAGTGCAAAGAGAGTGCACTTACTACACAAAATACACAAAAGACATGAGGTAGTCAACATGAATGCAGGGCTTGAATACATAAAACAGGTGTAGACATTAATAGAGAGGCTCTAAGTTCATGGTGGTGACGTGATGCTGTTGCTGTCCTTGTGCTTTAACTCAGATTAATGGATCTCTCACTGGATGCAGGCTGGAGGCAGTGGTTCAGACGAGGACAGCCCCATGTTTCTCTGGCTCTATAAAATAAGATGGATGATACTGACATTTTGCTTTCCACTCATTGGGTTATATTTGAATCACGCAAGTGTGACCAAGTTCAAAGCAGTAGGCCCATGGACTATGTGGCCGTCTCCACCTGTTATTTTGGTTCTTGTACGTGCCAAAGGGCTGAGTGATGTTTATTGTAGAGTCACCAGTTCATCACAGGGCTGACAGAGACATAACCATTTATAGTCACATTCACACCTTCAGGCAATTTAGACAGATTCAGATTTATCACCAATTAACCTGAATGTTTTTGGACTGTGGGAGGAAGCCGGAGTACCCGGAGAGAACCCACACGGACACGGGGAGAACACACAGAAAGGTCTCAGCCGAGGTTTGAACCAGGAACCTTCTTGGGGTGAGGCAGTACTCTTATTGGTATCATAGCTCTGAAACAACTGTGCCAATGAGAAGGAAGGAACAACAAAAGCTTGACAAACAGAAAATGCTTCTCCAGGAAAGTAGTAAGATAACTGGTGAGTAGGCTAGGTGAGGTTAGGTCACTGAATACAGTAAGTTCAGCACTTGTCAAACTGGTGATCAAATCTCTAAGTATCTAAGTAAAGGACAAAGGCTCTCTGAATGGGCAGATGGTTGGCAAGTGGACAGTCGGTCAAGCAAATGAGATGTCATTGGTGGATTAGATCAATATATAAGCATTGTTCAACACATGGAGACACTTGAATAGATGGCTCCAATCTACAAGCATCAGTGATGTCATTGAGCTGAGGTGAGATGTCTGCCGGAGCCCACCTCAACAACAGCCTGTTCATCCTGCTGCTGACTGCCAAGCAATACAGAAGTATCTGCTGCTGTACCACCAGACTACAGAGCAGCTTCTGTCTTCATGCTGTGACCTCGAAACTCCACCGGGCACGTCTCTGTCACGTCGCGGCTGTGACGCTGTTTTGGTCCGTCCTCCACGTGATTTCAAACCCCACTTAACACCAAAGTTTGACTAGAACAGCCGTGTATTGCTGCAGCGACCGTGGCGCACATGCAACGCGGTGCATCCGCCAACTCATTATGTGTAGCTTAAAGTGACTACAACTTGCATTTTGTTGTGCAATGTTTGGTTGCAACTGGTAGTAAGTGGAGTAGGTTGAGTTCCCGTCAATAGATAAATTAGCAGCTCTTTCAACTTAACTTGAGCTGCTAAATTAGCAGCTCAGGTTAAGTTGACTGTTTGGCATGTGGGCAATCAGGGCTCAAACCCAGTGGGTACACATCCACATTAATTCTATATGTTCATTTGTTATGACCATATGCCATTATTGCAGTATTTTGTGACATTATGACAAGATGTAATGATACATAACACAATCAGAAATTTGTGAGTCTGTATAAACTGCCTTGACTATGTGAAACGACAACATGGAAACCAGCGCCCGAGCCACGCCATGCATTATCTTCGGTTACAGCTAGTCGACTCTGCCTTGCATCACTTCTGCAAAGCTAGTGCTAATACAAAGCAATCATTACACCTCTGCTTTGTACTGTCAGATGATTTATGCTTGGCCAAATCAAGAAGTTAGTATCATGGATCACTAGCTGACGTTAGCTAGCTAGTGTTGCACAATGTGCAAGCTGACGAGCAGTCACACCAAATGTCTGAGAATCTTAGATCTGGCACCTTTGAAAACCTTTGTGCTATCCAGGACTACAGCACAGTGCCACCTGTTTTTAGTGAAAAGATGCAATAATAAGCATGATAATAATTATCTGTGAACTCACCTGAGAGCACGGGTCATAGAGCTCAAGGTTAACCTGCCTCCCATCCACCGACACACGCTTCCTGTATATGCACTCTGTGGAAGACAGAGGAGGACAGAAGAGAAGGTGAATAATTGTCAGTGAATAAACATAATTATTTATCCATTCTATTTGTCTATATCTATCTGTGTTTTCTACTGAAAATATAAATGTGACCAGAGTCATTTTTCTCTCTTAGCTGTATTAGCTGCTAAATTCAGACCATGTCCAAGTTCATTCTAAAACTTACAACAACAGTCAGACCAGGCAAACAGCACACTGTACCCAGCCGAGTGAGTGAGTCATGGTGGAACATGTAACCCAATCCATGTGTGATCTGACATAATGAAAATATTTTTAGAAATGTAAAGACTGCATTTATTTATGATTTTGATCCAAAACACTTGAGAATGGACCTCTTATTTCTTATTCACCTCAAACGCTCTCTCTCTCACACACACACACACACGCACACACACACACGCACACACATACACGCACACACACACACACACACACACACACACACACACACACACACACAGATGGTTCAGTGTCTTGCAGGAAACCTTTCAAAAGCAAATGTTAGTAGACCAGTTACTTGATTCTCTCGTGTTGGGTTCAGTTATTTGTAAAATGCTTCTACAGTTGTTCACATTGTTTGCTTCACACCTTGCACAGTTTCTTTGCCTCGCTCCCTCTAAGTGCTGAAAGTGAACACGCTCAGATGAAACTCAATTATTCTCGGGCAAACAATGGCCTATTGAGCCGCTATCAGAGACTAATATGAGTCATTCCCTGTGCAGGTCAGGTAGACTTTCGAGGAGGCTGCAGAATGTGCAGAATCATTACAGGACGGCTCCTCAGAACAGATGTTGGTTAAAAAACAGGAATGATCTTAAGAATTAGTTGCAATCTATTTGAAGGCAGCAACATTTTAATAGTGTGTACCATTTTGAAAGTTGGCTTCATCATGCAGAGTACATATGAGATGATACACAAGAAACTGAGGTAAAAACTTATAGAGGAAAACAGGTATCAAGATGAACATCTGCTTACAGATGATTACAATAAACTTGTGTAACTGATGGAAGATTTACTAATATGGATCAGTATCATTTGACATTTTCTGTACAAAAATGCAAAATCCAAAAAGGTGACTGTCAGTAGTGTTATCAAAATGAATGATATAACTCTGTGAACAAGGATTTTAGAATGAAATTGTGAGCAGTTGTAGTTTAAACTTCAGATGAAGGAAACACGGTCAGTTCTCCATCAGACTGTGTGCAGACAGAAAGCTGTTAATAAACATGTTCATATTTATAGTTACCTGAAGATGATGCGTACTCTCCAATGAAGCGCCGAGTGAGGAAACGGACGTTGAGAGCTGCAGACGACAGACAGACAGACAGAGAGACAGACAGGTGAGCTCGATCATTGGCAACAACTACGACCGACGTTCAGGTCTCCTACCTGATTTTCCGACACCTTCACTGCCCAGAACAGCGATCTTGATCTCATTCATGTTCTCTGCAGAAACAGGACTAGTCTCCAGTAGAGAAGTATCCGTCACATGTCGTGCTGTGAGGGGCTGAGGAGGGAAACAGCTGCGTTCAAGTCAGCGTCCTTGGAGCTGCTGGTCTGCCTGGAGCCGCCGGTTCTGCTCCGCGTCCTCTGCTACAGACTGGCCGATGGGCGGCTCTTCTGGAGCGGCACAACACCGAAGGAGGCTGGGCAGGGGGCGTTTCTGTTCCTGAGTCCACCCAGCCAGCCATGGAGGATTATTATATATATATATATATATATATATATATATATATATATATATATATATATATATTTTCATTTCCTTCCATTTGTTTTATTTATTTATTTTCCTGATGGAAAAAAAAAAAAAAACCTTCAGTTTCAATAAAACGTCCAGTCTCCTAATTAGGCTATTAAAGCCCCATTGTGTAACCTTTCACTATAAATGAATTTATTATAAATCTACTATTCTGTCCTCACACCATGTAAGGTTGTGCTACATACAGTATGATCACCTGCAAGATGTACGTAACACTTTACAGTCACACACCACCAACTAGTTCACTGATTTTGGTGAAGAGGAAGTTTACAGGCTGCAGGGGAATGCTGATGAGGAGCAGAGCTGGTGTCGTGCCAGAACCGGAGCTGGGCAAGCAGGCCAATGTAACCGGGCTGAAGAGCTGGCCTTCTTGCTCACTAGTTTTTTTTTAATCATAAATATTGTAATCAGAACAAATACATGTGTACAGCTGAACTCTGAAACTGGAGACAACAGATCACAACAAACACCAACTTTTATGCAGTGTTGCTTTAAGACAAAAATAAATATGCTAGTTTCTTATTTTGACTCAGACTTTCTCTGTGTTGATATCTATGTATACTATAATAAATCATAAATTCTAATAATAAATAAAATTATAGTGGTGGAAGAAGCATTCAAATGGCGTGCCACTAAACTGGAAGAATCTCGTTTAGTCTGGCAAGATAATCTTAAAACATACAGGAAGGCTCTCCGTAGTGCCAGAGCAGCCTATTACTCTTCATTAATAGAGGAAAATAAGAACAACCCCAGGTTTCTCTTCAGCACTGTAGCCAGGCTAACAGAGAGCCACAGCTCTATTGAGCCATCTATTCCTTTAGGTCTAAGTAGTAATGACTTCATGAGCTTCTTTAATGATAAAATTATAACTATTAGAGACAAAATTCATCACCTCTTGCCCTCAACAGGCACTGATCTGCATTCTGATAAAGCAAGTTTGGAAACAGCTGTAAAACCTGATATATATTTAGACTGTTTTTCTCCCATCGACCTTCATCAAATAACTTCAATACTTTCTTCATCTAAGCCGTCAACATGTCTCTTAGATCCCATCCCAACCAGGCTGCTCAAGGATGTTTTACCTCTAGTTAGCCCTTCTTTATTGGATATGATTAATCTGTCTTTATTATCAGGATATGTACCACAGTCCTTTAAAGCGGCTGTAATTAAACCTCTTCTTAAAAAGCCCACTCTAGATCCAGAGGTTTTAGCCAATTACAGACCGATATCAAACCTTCCCTTTCTTTCTAAGATACTTGAGAAAGCTGTGGCTAATCAGCTGTGTGACTTTCTCCATAAGAACAGTTTATTTGAGGATTTTCAGTCAGGATTTAGAGTGCATCATAGCACAGAGACCGCACTAGTCAAAGTTACAAATGACCTCCTAATGGCATCAGACAAAGGACTCATCTCTGTACTTGTCCTGTTAGATCTTAGTGCCGCATTTGACACCATTGACCATAAAATTCTTTTACAAAGACTGGAACATCAAATTGGCATCAAAGGAACCGCCCTAAGCTGGTTTAAGTCGTATTTCTTAGATCGATCTCAGTTTGTTCACGTCAGTGATGAATCCTCCATGCATACCAAAGTTTGTCACGGAGTCCCACAAGGTTCTGTACTAGGACCACTTCTGTTCAGTTTATATATGCTTCCTTTAGGGAACATTATTAGGAATCACTCCATTAATTTTCATTGTTATACTGACGACACCCAATTATATTTATCGATGAAGCCTGATGAAACCAATCAATCAACTAAACTCCAAGCATGCCTTAAGGATATAAAAAGTTGGATGACCTACAATTTTCTGATGTTAAATTCAGACAAAACTGAAGTTCTTGTAATTGGACCCAAAAACATCAGAGACTCTCTTTCTAGAGACTTAGTTGCTTTAGATGGGATCACCCTGGCCTCCAGCTCCACCGTAAAGAATCTTGGAGTTGTTTTTGATCAGGATTTGTCCTTTAATGTCCACATAAAACAAATTTCAAGGACTGCATTCTTCCATTTACGTAACATCGCCAAAATCAGACGCATTGTATCTCAAGCAGATGCAGAAAAACTAGTCCACGCATTTGTTACTTCTAGGCTGGACTATTGTAACTCATTGTTATCAGGCTGCTCCAATAAGTCTCTTAGGACTTTGCAGCTAATTCAGAATGCTGCTGCACGTGTTCTGACAGGAACCAAGATCAGAGATCACATCTCTCCCATTTTGGCTTCTTTGCATTGGCTACCTGTTAAATCTAGAATAGAATTTAAAATGATCCTTACATACAAAGCTCTTCATGGTCAGGCACCATCATATCTAAAAGAGCTCATAGTACCTTACTACCCCTCTAGAACACTGCGCTCTCAGAATGCTGGGTTCCTTGTGGTTCCTATAGTTTCCAAAAGTAGATTGGGAGCCAGAGCTTTCAGCTATCAAGCTCCTCTTCTGTGGAACAAACTACCATTCTGGGTTTGGGAGGCAGACACGGTCAACACTTTTAAGAGTAGACTTAAGACTTTCCTTTTTGATAGAGCTTATAGTTAGGGCTGGCTCAGGTCATCCTATAGTTATGCTGCTATAGGACCAGACTGCCGGGGGACTCCCCCTCCCTCCTCTCTCTCTCTCTCTCTCTCTCTCTCTCTCTCTCTCTCTCTCTCTCTCTCTATCTCTCGTGTGGTCCTGCACGACGTCCACTACATATATTATTACTGTCATTATTGTTACTGCTGCTGTGCATCTGTGTCTCTCTATCTCTATCACAGGTTCCACTGCTACTGTAATCATTTTATCATTCATTGTAATTCATTGTCATTCTATCATTCATTGTAATTGTACAATATGTTTGTGTTGATCTGTTCTGTACACGTGACATCTATTGCACGTCTGTCCGTCCTGGGAGAGGGATCCCTCCTCTGTGGCTCTTCCTGAGGTTTCTTCCACTTTTTTCCCTGTTAAAAGGGTTTTTTGTGGGCAAGTTTTTCCTCACTCGAACCGAGGGTCTAAGGACAGAGGGTGTCACTCCCTGTACAGATTGTAAAGCCCTCAGAGGCAAAATGTGTTTTGTGACTTTGGGCTATACAAATAAAATTTGATTTGATTTGATTTGATTCAAATCCTTTGCTTGAGTAAAAGCAGTACAGTACAACAATGAAAATAAATACTCCATCATAAGTCCAGCTTAATCTGGAATAAAAGCACAGAAGCATTTTCAGCTAAATGAACTCAAAGAATCAAAGTAAACCCTCTGCTTCAGTAAAATGACATTTGACATTATTAGGTGCAGCCATGTGTAAGCAGCATTTTAACTGCTTTGAATACAGTTAGCTGCTTTAATCCATTTGTTCTCAACCTGAGGGTTGGGCCCCTCCTTGGGGTCACAGGATAAATCAGAGGGGTCGTGAGACAATTAATGGAGCTGGAAAGAAGTCAAAACCAAGTTGTGCCATGTTGGATAATTTGACCCTTTTGAGTCTCCAACAGTTATTTAAACGAAACCATGTGAGACATTCAGAGAGGGAATGTGTCTTTGATGGACAGATGTGAAACATGACAAGGAACAACAATTAACAAGACACGAGAGCTGTCAGTGCTATGTGACAACAAAACAACATAAATCTGAGCAGGTACAGTTTTACTGAAATGTTTTGAAATGAAGTACTTGTAGCTGCAGATAAATCAAATCTGTCTGGATTTCATGAGTCAGATAGAGGCTATCTGATCAATGAATCTGATCAATGAATCTGATCAATGAATGAAATGGTCCATTCTGTCCTGTGGGAACTGCTCAGTGGAGCATGAAGAAAAAAAGTTTGATTTTCAGGCATAAAATTGACACATATGCTTCCTCATTGTGTGGCCCATAGAGCGATCGTGCATTCCTTCTAGACTTTTCGAATGTTACTGGACTGAATGGATCTGATGGTGATGGTGATGGGTTCATTTCACAGAGAAAAAAAACATGTATCTGCTGTCCAGACACTTCTTTCTCCATGTAAGCTTACAGCAAACAGTCTTCTGGACCACCAGTGTGTGTCACATGACGGACGCTATTGTTGTCATTACACAGTTTGGTCATTATTGGGTTCAAAGCCCAATGCTCGTCCTGCGGACTTGGGGTACGGTCGAATAGTCCGCTAAAAATTAGCCTCTAAGTCCTTTCCTAACCACTTTTCCTTGACCTCAATGGAAAACGTCACAAGGTCAAGGAAAGATGTGAAGGAGAATTCGCAAGGAGTTACTGTAGGAGAAGACAACCGCTGTGTTCAGAGAATCAGACTGCACTTACACTAGACTACGTCATTATGAGACGGCGAATGTTATTGATGTGATCTGTGGTAAAACTACAAAGTTCAGAAGATGGACTACAAAACACTTCATCTGAGATATTTACTAGATACTCCCTGTACACTCTTACAGTGTTGTTTCATGCAGGAAATATAAACGTGGACAACCCGGTGAAAAATCTGACTTCATTATCAATGTCAGAATTCAAATAATAAACGAATATTGTCCACCTGTCAAACTATAAACACACCTGTGCTGTTTGTATGTACGCTAGAGGTCTCAGCATAGATTGTACTGATGTCCCGCTGCTGGTCTCACGTCTGTGTTTCAGTTGGCTATCTGTACCCGACTCTGTCAGCACTGATCACATACTTTAGTGCTTCATCATTACAGGAGTAAAATGTGGAGCATCATGCTGCTGTCAGTGTTGTTGCTCTCTGTCTGTGTCAGTTAAGGTCCAAGTTAACTACTCTTACAAGTATACAGAGTACAGTTATTAGACAGTGACTACTCAATTGGCATTGAGTAGACCTGTTACAAACTGAAACTGTGTCACTGTGTTATAAGGGCACTGCACCCTGGAACCCTTATTAATTAACCCAGGAACATATAGAAGTGTAACCCCGCCCTGTTGACATGTGCTGTTATGTGTGAGATGCTGGCGTGTGTTGCTGTTAAGTAAAGTCGGTTAACCATCTAAAAGTGTGCGTGCATCATCCCATTAAAGGTTCTAACAAGATCTACTTCTAAATCCCTCTGATCATCTTCTACTTCCATAGTTGTCCAGTTTTCATGAGTGGATGGAACATATATATATATAAGTATATAAGATTATGTAAGATATAGAAGCTATATAAGAGTATACCCACTTCTCCAAGCACCACTACACAACTAATCAATTGCATCTGCATATAGGATGCACACGAGAAACTGGACTCACAGAGCAACCATCCTGCCCAGCTAAAGTATTCATGAGCTCTGAGCTATGAGCATTATGTCAGCTCATGAGCCCTTCTGTCTGTACAGTAAATCTCTCTTTCAATAGTTTTTGGGGCTTTTAGCTTTTGTTATATAGAAACAGCTTAAGACAGACAGGAAAGGGGGTAAAGAGAGGGGATGACATGCAGCAGAGGGCCGCAGGCTGGAATCAAACCCAGGCCTTAGTACATCAAATCAAATCAAAATCAAATCAAATCAAATTTTATTTGTATAGCCCAAAGTCACAAAACACATTTTGCCTCCGAGGGCTTTACAATCTGTACAGGAGTGACACCCTCTGTCCTTAGACCCTCGGTTCGAGTGAGGAAAAACTTGCCCACAAAAAACCCTTTTAACAGGGAAAAAAGGTGGAAGAAACCTCAGGAAGAGCCACAGAGGAGGGATCCCTCTCCCAGGACGGACAGACGTGCAATAGATGTCACGTGTACAGAACAAATCAACACAAACATATTGTACAATTACAATGAATGATAAAATGACAATGAATTACAATGAATGATAAAATGATTACAGTAACAGTGGAGAGAGAGAGAGACAGACAGAGAGAGAGAGAGGGAGAGAGAGAGGGAGAGAGAGAGGGAGGGAGGGAGGGAGGGGGAGTCCCACGGCAGTTTAGTCCTATAGCAGCATAACTAAGGGATGACCTGAGCCAGCCCTAACCCCTAACCCTAACATCAGAAAATTGTAGGTCATCCAACTTTTTATATCCTTAAGGCATGCTTGAAGTTTAGTTAACTGATTGGTTTCATCAGGCTTGATATAATTGGGTGTCATCAGCATAACAATGAAGCTTAATGGAGTGATTCCTAATAATGTTTCCTAAAGGAAGCATATATAAACTGAATAGAAGTGGTCCTAGTACAGAACCTTGTGGAACTCTGTGACAAACTTTGGTGTGCATGAAGGATTCATCATTGACGTGAACAAACTGAGATTGATCTAAGAAATACGACTTAAACCAGCTTAGGGTGGTTCCTTTGATGCCAATTTGATGTTCCAGTCTTTGTAAAAGAATTTGATGGTCAATGGTGTCAAATGTGGCACTAAGATTTAACAGGACAAGTACAGAGATGAGTCCTTTGTCTGATGCCATTAGGAGGTCATTTGTAACTTTGACTAGTGCGGTCTCTGTGCTATGATGCACTCTAAATCCTGACTGAAAACCTTCAAATAAACTGTTCTTATGGAGAAAGTCACACAGCTGATTGGCTACAGCTTTCTCAAGTATCTTAGAGAAAAAATGAGCGGAACACAACTAAACAAATAACCAAAAACATTATAACTGACAGAAAAGTAAAGGAGCCGTGATGGAGCCAGAACAAACAGACCTCCAGGATACAGAAGAAGTCAGAGAAACTACAGGTCATCCACAGCCTCACTACATACACACACTATACATCCAACAGGACACTGTGCTGTTTTTTGTGTAATACATGCACAACCACATGTATGTAGAGTCACATACATCATACTACCTTCACAAATCACTGTCTCTATGTGACATAGAATGTTTTAAAGAGCACTTGAACTCTCAGAGGAGCTGTGGGATTCTATTTTACATCGGGTTCACTCATCTATTCCGTAGACATCGTACCTGTCTCATTTCAGTTAGGCTTTCTAAGATCTGTAATAATGTCAACCCAATGTGCATGAGACAATCAGGCTCCACCCATGTTCATGTGTTTTGGTCTTGCCCTTCACTACTGACTTATTGGACACAGATATTCAACTCAATTTTAAATTGTACAATGACTCAGTTTGAATCAAACCAGCATTCTCAGGTTTGTTCGGGGTTTTATCTCCTGCTCTGCAGCTACCTAAATATAAAGCAGACTTTGTAGCATTTGACTCCTTATTGGTTAATCTTGTGATTTTGCTGAGGTGGAAGTTTCCTGCGCCACACTCTCACTCCTCTTGGATCAGGGACATTCTTCAGTTTGTCAGATGGACAATGTTAGTTGCATGATAGTCTATTCTATTCAGTTTATATATGCTTCCTCTAGGGAACATTATTAGGAATCACTCCATTAATTTTCATTGTTATGCCGACAACACCCAGTTATATTTATTGATCAAGCCTGATGAAACCAATCAGTTAACTAAACTCCAAGCAAGCCTTAAGGATATAAAAAGTTGGATGACCTACAATTTTCTGATGTTAAATTCAGACAAAACTGAAGTTCTTGTAATTGGACCCAAACACCTCAAAAACTCTCTTTCTAGAGACTTAGTTACTTTAGATGGGATCACCCTGGCCTCCAGCTCCACCGTAAAGAATCTTGGAGTTGTTTTTGATCAGGATTTGTCCTTTAATGTCCACATAAAACAAATTTCAAGGACTGCATTCTTCCATTTACGTAACATTGCCAAAATCAGACGCATTGTATCTCAAGCGGATGCAGAAAAACTAGCCCACGCATTTGTTACTTCTAGGCTGGACTATTGTAACTCTTAGTTAGTCTCTTAGGACTTTGGCAAAATGTGTTTTGTGACTTTGGGCTATACAAATAAAATTTGATTTGATTTGATTTGAGGATATACGGTTTAATAAAACTTGGGGACCATTTGCATTGGTACAAAAAGGTACAAAAAGATGACAGGGTTCAAAGCTAGTCATATTTAACACTTGTGTCACTGACATTGTCATGTCTTCAAATGAAACAAGGGCCTCGCAGTGCTAAACTCACATTCTCTGACTGGGAATCAACCAGATGGTGGAAAAAAATTGGTGAATGCGTGCTGCTCATCAGGTGAAAACTCTGGACCACTACACAGAGGCTCACTCTTCATATTCCTTGTTTGTTACACATCTATCACACTGCAGCTAGGCATACATGAATCGTTTCAATCGTACATCTTTTTTAAGGTGACCCAGGCAGATTGGAATCAGGTACTGAACCGTGCTGTGTGACAAGGTAGAGGAAAGTTCAGAAGAGCATCACAGTGCTAAAACCACTTTCCCTGAACTGGAATGGAACCCAGCTGTGAGAGCGCTGAATCCTAGCCACTAGACCATCAGATACCTACTGAGGATCACTGGGAGGACACAAAAGTGAATAAAATACATGTAGACACTGATTGTCTCCTACATGTACAGGCTTTTTCTTTCTGTGTGTTGTTTCTTTTTTCTTTTGCCTTTTCTCTATTTGATGTTGTTTGGTCTCTTTTTTATTTGACAGTATTGATACTTGTCTACTTTTGATACTTCTGTGTCACTGAAAAATCAATAATCAAATCTGGGGAAAAAAACAAAAGCAGTTGAAACATTAATAGTAAAATGACGTCAGCAGCTCCCACACAGCAACACAACAGAGCTCTAACTGCTTCTCCACCGTGAGCCAATCTAATAAAAGCAAGTGTGATTATGACTCTGAGATAGAGGATGAATGCTTCGATCACTGCCATGTATACTGACTATTATATACCTTATCATAGAATGTAAATCTGCAGCATGCTCACATAAATAAACAGAGTTTTAAATGGGTCATCCTCTGTCAAACAAATGTGTTCTGGTCAATGTAAGGGACACGCTCTGTGCTCCAAAAGACCATTTAAGGGCCAGAATCCCACTCAAGACTTCCTCTGCCCTCTGTCATGACTGCTCTCTCCCCCCTGTTTGCTTTGGCGCTGTCAGATTAGAAATGATCACAGCCAACGTGTTTCTCATGGAGGCGTGTGACGCTGGACTCATCCACTGTGTCCTGAAGTGGAAATAATCAAATAAACATGCTGTATTTACTGGTATTTAGTGAAAAATGAAGCTATTTCTACCGGTAAGCTGTTGAAGGCATGCAGTGGGTTTCTGAGAAAAACAGTAGTTATGTAAAGAGGACATAAATAATCAGCTCTGTACTGGCTCTCTATGAACTAAACTTCATGTACTCTCAAATAGTTCTCTCACGTAATAAAAATGTCATTCTATCTGCAAGCCCTGACTTTTTGTTTTTTTAAATCATGCTATTACGCAACAGTCATGGAAGATATTCAGACCACATGTAAAATGAATGATTGGAGGGCAGAAGACATGGTTACACAAAGTCCTGATCTTTTGTTTTGTTCAAGAAAAGTATTGCTTCATTCTTGTGCTATAAATTCATATAATCAATATCTGTAGGCTGTCCACATTTTATGTATGCAGATAAACAGGCAGAGGCTGAAGGTTTCTGTGGAATAAAAACGTGAAGAACAAAAGAAACAAAGTGATGACGGCGCTCTGTATACAGGCGTCTCTCACCTGCAGCCCCTCTTTGTTCAGTGCCAGTTGAAAATGCACAGATCCACTAAGGGGAAATGTCAGACCACTATTTTCATCCACACACTCTAAAGCCACGCTTTCCATGTCTGGAGCTGTTTCACCTGGAGGAGGAGGAGGAGGTTGCTATATCTGGAACACAATTATCTTCCTTTAGATCAGAGACAAAGGAAAATAAATAGGTCAGACAAACAGAGAGAGCCGGAGACAGATGATCTCTACATGACGTCAGTATCCATGACTACACGATGCTAGGAGAATATCCACAAAACAAACTGCAACCTACAGACTCTGGGCAAATAGAATGCATTAAGACTTAATGATTAAATAAAGAGAGATAAAATGATGAATAAACAGACCAAGAAATGATCAAAACTCTCTTTAATGCTCCAGAATGTTCACCAGCTAGTCTGTCTGCTACTCAGCTGGTAGTGTACTGTTGATTTTTAGACTTTTTTCTTTGGAAACAATGACATGAAATGGATGCAACAGCTCTATACCCCGATTAGGAGTTGAACAAACACAAGATGTCCACCAAGGAAACTGCTGTTCATGTCCTGTGTGTCCTTTTTGTGTCTAAACCAAACAGCAACCTTTGTGGCTGTGAAATGAAGCCAACAAGGAAGTGCCAAAACTGCAGTTAAATGGTTTGTACTTATATAGCGCCTTTCTAGTCTTCCGACCATTCAAAGCGCGTTACAGGACATATCTCATTCACCCATTCACACACATTCATACACTGATGGCATTAGCTGTCATGCAAGGTGCCAACTGCTCATCAGTTTGAGAAGCTAACCATTCATACACATTCACACACCGATGGCACAGCCTTCAGGAGCAATTTGGGGTTCAGTATCTTGCCCTTCGACATGCAGACTAGAGGGGATCGAACCGGGGATCGAACCGCCGATCTTCTGATTAGTGGACGACCCGCTCTACCTCCGAACCACAGCCGAACCACAGCCGCCCCTTGAGTCCCTGGCTGGCTCCAGAAGTGAGTCAGTCTCCATAAGTCCCCATGTTAAAATGTCCAACTTGTTTACAGCCTGGTACAAAAAACAGTTTTGGTCTCTATAGCTAATTTCCCTGTCATGACAACTGTACTGAGGGTGAATTTTTATATGACTCACTATATTAAGGCTTAAAGTTAGCATTAGCGTTAGCGTGACCACTTTCAAGTGGGGCCACCATAGGTGGCTTATTTGAGCAACCAGGCTTTGTTCAGCCTGCCTCAGCTCCACCCATGCTCCACCTCTTTGCCTATTTTCTAATTAGCCGGTAGGCAGGAGAAGCAGGACTGTCAAGATGGAGACCATCCACATTGAGCTTCACAATGGCTCTTTAGAAATGTGTGACGTCACAGAAACTACATTCATGTTGAATACAGTCTATGGTCTAAACGTGTGACTGTTCGAGGCACTGACCAAGCTGCAGTATTTGACAAGTTGGGATTGAGAACATGTTTATGGACGTGCCGGTAGCACTCATTGGCTCAGATCAAGCAACGAAACCAGAACAGTGTTTTCAGACTCGGATGTTCTGCAATAGTGATGTCATCGTATTCCCAGATGTCAGCAGTTACTTTTATGAGTACGATGTTATTCAAACTGATGTTGAAGTTGTAATAAAGTTGTAATAATCCTTTGGATGTATCCTGAGCTTCTCTTTTACTACACTGATGAAAACTGATTTAGAAACACTGAAGAACAAACACAAGAGTTGAATCCATGTGCTCAGTGTTTCATGGCCTGTTGGATGGAGGTTTCACACTGTGGCTCAGGCCTGCTCAGTGTCACCAAAGCCTTCAACTCAAAGGTCACAGGCTTCCAGCAACAGAGAGGAGATTCACTGAGGAACACATACACACACACACACACACACACACACACACACACACTGACAGATGTCACATCATCATATACTGTATTATTAGATCTATATGTCAGTCACACAACATGACTGCTGATGCTGCTGACTGCACATTGTGAGTCTCTACAGCGTCTACCTGTGTGTGCTTTATGTTTTTATTAAAGACATACATAACAAACCTGATCTGACCCAAATCAGATAAATCACATCACTGTACACAATCATATGAATACATGATTATTTATTATTATAATTATCATTATTATATAACTGTGGACATGTTTTCATCATTCTAGTGTCTCATTGTGAATAACATGCTATTTTGAGCATATGGCAGTTTTTAACTTTATTTTTTTTCTATCTCAAATTGATATATATATATATATATATATATATATATATATATATATATATATATATACAGTATATACACTCTTTAACTATTTCTTATTGATGTGAAGGTTTCCTTGTTTTAGGCAGAGACTGTGCATGCTGATTGTGGAGACCATGTTGTGGGGGGACAGATGGAGGCAGAGAGCTGCAGATGTGGGTCAGCTCTGATGGATGGCTGAGTGAGAATAAATAATGATGGGAAGCTCCTGATTATACAACAGAGCCCAGAATAACTTGAGATGTCAAACATCAGAATGCACATTTACTACAGTGACATCACCCCCTCTTCCCCTGTACAGAGGAACAAAAGGACAAGAGGGCAATGAAGACAGATGTGCTGCTCATGAAACATGAAGCAGACTAGTGATACAATTATACACGATACAGAGGAGCTAAACAGAATTTAGTTTGTGGTGGAAATGTTGGAAAGTAGTGCAAAGGTCCCTGAATGAAAGCAGGGACACTGCGGCTGAAGCACACTTTGACTATTTATACTGTCTGTATATATGCATTTACAATCTGAACCAATCAGAGCTCGTGTATCATGTGGTTCAGGCCTTCTGACAGCATTCATCTTCTCTTGCATTTGATCAGTTTTGCTGTTTTTAGTGTTTTAGATTGCATCATATTAATACATCATGTACGCGCGTTTGTTTAACCATCATAAATCTGTAACATGCAGACACAGACTTCACCCACATCACCATTTATTGTTTTAGTTTGTTGGTTCAGTTCAGATCATTTTCATTTACCATAGGCTTCATGTGTTCTGGGACAACAGGAGGAAGTTCCCAACCACTTCCTGTATTTATACGAGTCACGTCCTCAGTGATGCCACTGAGTATGGAGGAGGGTAAATCAGGTTACGTAAGTGATTTTTGCTGACCTCCAAAATGCCCCTGATGCATCTTACAGGCCTATTTATTAACCACATAGCAAATACTAATATGCAAATTATCCAAATATATTCAAATATGATTTATAATAAAATTTAATTTATGTTAAAATAAAATTTAACATAGCTAGAAAGCAAATGGACATTTGGACATTTCATTAGTTATATGTTAAAATAATAAATTAAACACAAATATCAAGCAGCAAGCCTGGACGTGAGCAAGTGAGCATTTATGGTTATTTCATGTTCTACACATATATTTGATTTGTACATGCTGTTACACTCTACCGTGATGTTTGTATATTATCATGTTGTTCATTAACACACACTGATCATGTGTTCTTTTGTCTGGTAAACTCTTGTTTACTTGGACAATGTATCTCAAGACTGTGTGTGTTTTTCTGTAAAGCACACTGTATTAAAAATGTTTGCATGCTGTAAATATAGTAATGTATATTTCCAAAAACATTTCCTCATCAAGATGTCAGTTTGAACCAGTTTAACACAGAAACAAGATACACAGAGCATGGACCAAAATATGGAAGGTGGACAGTTCACCTCCTGGGCACTGCCGAGGTGCCCTTGAGCAAGGCACCGAACCTGCTCGCAGGGCGCTCCTCAAGGGGGCTGCCCATCACTCCACCATCTCTCTCCACATTGCATGTCTATGAGCTCTTGTACTGTATGTGTGTTCGGGGTTAAAATGCATGTAAATAAAACTGAGTGAAAAAAGAATTAATAAGGGTTAATAATTAATAAGGGATTAATAAGAGAAGCAGAAGGATCCTGCCAGACTGCTCTCCTGTCCAACAGTACCACCACATGTTGTCACTAAATGTTCACATTCTCACCTCGCTTGAAAATGAGCTTTATCTTATCTTTGGTGAGTCTAATCTCTGCTGAAACATCGGTACACACAGCTGCGCTCGCTGAGGGCAGCCCTCACTAAACACAGCATCCTCATTTGATATCAGCCATCAGCTTTCTGCAGTCCGGACCCCCTTAGAGAGGCCCTGCTCTGCTGCAGCAGCACACTGATCCGTGACTTTCATGACTTTCACTCAGTGGCTTTGTTCCTGACCACAGCTGCCAGAGTACAGCACCGTCTGTACAGGCTGGGGGTGCTTTAATTCAGGTGTGGCAGATTATGCTGTCAGGTCCAGGTGTCAGGAGAGTACGGGATGAGATCTGAGGCGCTGGTTAATGAGGATCACAGAATATTTCAAAGAGGACACTAAAGGATCACTCCAGTTCATTACAACATGTGTCTTATTTCAATTTACGTGGTCCAAACTGCAAAACAGTACAGGCGAGGCAGAACGTGATAAATGTGTTGACGATACAATGGACAATGGCTAAGACTGAAAATGAACTGAAATCAATGCAACCAAGATCTTGTAGTTCACCTCGTGTGTAGGTGTGAGTGTGTATGATGGTTCAAATAAATAAAAAAAACACGAGTTCAAAATGGTTGAGTCTAAACATCTCTGCAGTCATACAAGCGTCTTGACTAGGAACACTCACAGCTCGTAACCACGGCAATCTTACCCATCACCACCACGTGTGACGGAACATCAATCACTCTCTGCTTAGAGTAAATTGACTACGTGACATGTTTCATGGATATGTCATATTATATTCAGTACATAGCAATAGCAGAACAGAACAGCTGATGAACTGAACAATGAAAACAAACATTTGTTAGAAATGTTGATGTTGAAGTTTGTGTCAAATGAGCGCTTTGGATGAATTTTGATTATTTTTTGTGAATATTTCATGAAAGATGATTTTTCTGATATTTAAGAGAAACTTTTTATACAAACACACACATATATATAACATATACATTTTAAACAATACAAACCCTTGCTGCTCAGCCAAGCTCAGACCTGACATCCGGTCTATATGGCAAGTGTCATGAGATAGCTTTAGTTATTATTTGGCACTATATAAATATAATAGGACTGAATGTAAACTGAATTTAAAGAAACAGGTTAAAACGTTTGTCATTCAAAATTGTATGGAATATCAAAAATCTGAAAACACACTTTTTCCAGAGTGGTTCAAAATTTGTTGGAGGAGCAAAAAAAAAAAAACCTGACCCATCCAAGGAACGCACGGTGCAAATATTAATCTGTATCTACGTTTAAGAGTTATTTAAGAGTTATAAAACAGGTAATACTGAGGTTATGGTGGTGCTAACCCTAACCCTAAACCTAGCAGCATAACTAAGGGATGACCTGAGCCAGCCCTAACTATAAGCTCTATCAAAAAGGAAAGTCTTAAGTCTACTCTTAAAAGTGTTGACCGTGTCTGCCTCCCGAACCCAAAATGGTAGTTTGTTCCACAGAAGAGGAGCTTGATAGCTGAAAGCTCCGGCTCCCAATCTACTTTTGGAGACTATAGGAGCTGGGGCTCAGGAGGTAAAGCGGCTCGTCCACTAATCAGATGATCAGCAGTTTGATCCCTGGCTCCTCCAGTCTGCATGTCGAAGATACTGCCAAGATACTGAGCCCCAAATTTCTCCCGTGTATAAATGTGTATGAATGCTTAGTTCCTAAAACTGATGAGTTGCCACTTTGCATGGTAGCCAGTGCCCATGCATGTGTGTGAATGGGTGAATGAGATATGTAGTGTAAAAGCACTTTGAGTGGTCGACTAGAAAGGCACTATATAAGTACAGTCCATTTACCATTTGGGGGTGGCTGTGGCTCGGAGGTAGAGCGGGTCGTCCACTAATCAGAAGATCGGTGGTTCGATCCCCTCCAGTCTGCATGTCGAAGTGTCCTTGGGCAAGATACTGAACCCCAAATTGCTCCCGGTGTGTCGGTGTGTGAATGTGTATGAATGGTTAGCTCCTCAAACTGATGAGCAGTTGGCACCTTGCATGGCAGCCAATGCCATCAGTGTATGAATGTGTGTGAATGGGTGAATGAGATATGTAGTGTAAAGAGCTTTGAGTGGTTGGAAGACTAGAAAGGCGCTATATAAGTACAGTCCATTTACCATTTACAAGGAACCCTGTAATCTGCAATCTGAGTGCAGTGTTCTAGAGGGGTAGTAAGGTACTATGAGCTCTTTTAGATATGATGGTGCCTGACCATGAAGAGCTTTGTATGTAAGAAGGATCAGTTTAAATTCTATTCTAGATTTAACAGGTAGCCAATGCAAAGAAGCCAAAATGGGAGAGATGTGATCTCTGATCTTGGTTCCTGTCAGAACACGTGCAGCAGCATTCTGAATTAGCTGCAAAGTCCTAAGAGACTTATTGGAGCAGCCTGATAACAAAGAGTTACAAGAGTCCAGCCTAGAAGTAACAAATGCCACTTGATTATTCTGAAAAGTTACGAGTCCTGCAGCTGGAAATACATGCAGTAGGTGATCTATATGACATCATGTTAATGTCACCCATATGAGGACCACGTTCCAGACAACAATAATCAAAAAGAATGTTGGAGCTTCAAAATGTAGTCAGTTCTTCTAGCATGTTGCTACAGTAAACTGAACTAAAGTACTTTGTTTAAGGGCACATTAGCAGTGGTAGGGGCTGATAGGACAGCAATCCCCTGTTACAAGCCGGACTATCCTCTGGACAGTTTTAGTTCACTTGATTTGACATTACACACAACTACAGAATTGTCAAGTCCAAGACTGATTCAACTGTGCTGTTTGATGCAGGAGCCCAGGGAAAAGGTGACATGATATAACCAACACACAATACAAATAAATACAGCTTATAATGAAATATGAATGATATTAAACGTTATGACAATCTTACACTTCCAGATTTCCACAGAAGCTAAATTATGTTTGTGGACTTTTTTGTAAAAAAAGAAGAAAACGTGTATTCCACTTCAGAACAAGAACTCATGAAGCTCTAGTCTGGTGGGACTAGTTGGGCTGTGAAGGTGAACTTTAAAATACCTTTGTTACTTCTGTTTTGTTATTAAAGTAAGATTTGACTTTGACTTGAAGTTCCACAGTCTCGATCTGTGGACAGGTTCAGTCTTTTTGTGCCATCTAGTGTTGAACATATCCAAATGCACCTGTGCAGCACTCAGGATGACTGACATATGGAATAAACATGAAGTATAATCATTCTGATAAGAGTTTTTTGATAATTAATCTTTCATACAATATAAAAAAAAACACAGTACATGTTGTAGATCAGCTGTCTTCACATGGAGTCATTTTACTGGTCTCCCGCGAAAAGAATTAGGACTAAATGAATAAAGTTATGGTTTATCATAACTATGATTGGGAAGCGTCAATTAAAAAATGATTCTGAGCCAATGAGGCTCACTTCATCAGGTTTAAGACATTAAACACTCCTGAAGTGATTGTGACGCACCACGTCAAGTGTCAAAATAATTTTTGAAGTCTGAAGTATTTAGGTTGAAAAGTTTAAAATATAAATCATTTCTGTGGCATCTACTAGTACAAATGGCAGTAAACATTTTTAATCTGCATGAGGATTATGAGGGGTCCATCTGTAAGGTGCTGGCCCCAAAAAGAGCGAGAATGTGTCAGAGAATGATTACATTAAATATAAAATACTACTGAAGAATGATGTTATAGAGACATAAATACATACATACATATCAGCGTATTGATGTAATATTAAAGCAGTTGAGTTCAAGTTCACGTTCATAAAATTCTTTTCAACCAGGAAGAAGAATCTTTGTTGTCATGAATCAGAAATATTTCTGTTCTAGTTTAGTTTAGTTTAGATCTATACATCTATTTTATTAGTGTGTAAAAGGAAATCATGTGATGAATATTGTGTTTTTGTAAAGCACCTTTCAGACAACAACAAGTTGAATGGTTGATATTTTATCATTTATTCATCTCTCTGATATAATCTGTACACTTTGACTGGATCTGGCTCTCTCATGGGACTTCCTGTTGCCACTGAATTATTTTGCTGACATCAAACTAGAAAAACATGTTCATCAGTCATTACAGTTTAACAGTCAGAGGCAGCTTGAATACACACAGTGGTGGAGTGTCAGCCTGTTAATGCTCCTACACAGTCACCAATGTTCTGTTTAATGTTTAATGATGTACTCTGAACGTGTTCCTGCTGCTCTGTGCAGCTCTGTGTGAAGAGATGGAAAATCAGTCTTATCAATCTTAAGAGTGAGGTGTTTGATAAGGGTCATTTCTAATCTTCTCTTCCTTTTCCTGTCACAGGCTTTGACGTGCAAAGTCACCCACAGCTGAATATAATATTATTTACACATTCTGATGACATTCTTTTTCATATGGAATAAACATGAAGTATAATCATTCTAATAAGAGTTTTTTGATAATTAATCTTTCATACAATATAAAAAAAAACACAGTACATGTTGTAGATCAGCTGTCTTCACATGGAGTCATTTTACTGGTCTCCCGCGAAAAGAATTAGGACTAAATGAATAAAGTTATACAAAATACAATACAATACAAAATAATTTAACTGATAAGGAACCACGTCGTCCTCGCCCTACCCTCTGTTTCCTCCAGTGTTCAGCTCATACAGTGTGAGGCTGACTGACATGTCTTCAGATCAGATGTGTCCGTGCTCCTCAGCCTGACTCAGTGTGTTCTGTCCAAACCCACATGAAAGAGTCATTTCCATTTCCATCACGGCGAGGATCAGTCACAAATGTGTCACTTTGAACTAGTGAAACATGTTCTCTCCCCACACACTCAGCCCACACAACAAGGAAGAGACCTGAATTCTTGCTGCATTCAGTGTCTGTAGGAAAAACAGCTTAGCAAAAATATAAAAATGACGACAGATTTCACTTAGTGTTCAGAACACACAGAGAATCTGTGCATATTCTTCAACAGATACTCTTTATTTTGTTTGTTTTTATAGATTTTATAGTACGTGAAATATTAATATGCAACTTTAGTGGAAGGACATATTTTAGATATTTTCTGTCTCAATTCAGATACTTCTGTTAACACTTTGATGTAGTACACAGTGTACTACTACTACTGCTTGAACTGGTGTAGTGTGTTAATTTCAGCAGGGTAGTGTTGTCTCAGTTGGAGTATGTCCATTGTGCACATACCGGAAATGACGATTGCAACATTTCACTGCATTTTCTTCTTCACTGAACCGAGCAGGCATTAGAGCCAACATCTGACTGTCAAAATATAAATATAAAATATGTTCCACTTACACTGTGTTTTAACCAGAACCTCTTCAGCTCCAGTAAGTTCTTCAGCTCACAGTGCCAGTGGTCCCTTCCTTCCGCTATGTAGCCAAAATGGCGACCATGATGGTGAGTGTCCAGCGTTGCACCATCCAGGTGCTCACAGTACACGGACAGTGTGAACTCACCTATGTGTCTTATGTTTATATTCATGAAAATAAATCCACAGTGTGTCTGTTCAGACTGTGAGCTCGTGTTCTGATCATTTAATCAACCTTCTTTAATCAATACAATCTATGGTGCTGTTAGTCAACAAAGCGGTGCTCTATATTCCCAGGTAACGTGAAGGCAGCATGAGGTAAGTTACTGTAAACAGAAGAGGTGATTTGCATAAAGAGGCGGAAGTTTTTCATTTATCAACAGTCACGCGCTCTCTGTTGCTGTGTTTTCTGTCAGTGTGTGTCAGTGTGTGTGTTCTGTGATGGCGGGCCTCACACTCTCCGTAGACTGTTAATGTGACTGACTTCTCCCTCCAAAATGATTCTTTATCGGGCTCTCGTGCTGTTGGCGAGCGTGTCGCTGTCGTCCACGGTGAGAGTGTCGACGTCACCTCCACTCAACTGCACGCAACAGGTAAGCCAGGCCGCCACGAGACACCAGGAAGTACCGTATGTACCAGCGGGTTTCCCCTGACGGTGAAGCGGTTTCCGTGAACACCACCGGAGGATCACCGGGTCTGTTCTCAGGGTTCTGTACGGTCATCAGTTAAAGAGGGTTCAGGTCCAGTTACAACAGAACTTTATCAGAGTCAAAGCATGTCCAAAGTACGGCCCGGGGGCCAATCTGACCGCAGTCAGATTTCTTGCGGCCCAAAGTTTCATTTCTATAGCCTATATTATTTATGGCCTGCTAGGATTGTCAGATACTGTATGGCTGGAAGATTTGGCTTTTTTGGTTGACATAATGGATTGGAAGGATTTGAACCTTTAAGGACATAACTGCTGCTGTTATATATCTGTAGATGTGACACAAAATATTACTTTCTGAATGATCTTGTAAAAAAGAAGAAAGAAAAGCAAGAGTGATATGTTTTAAACTTAAATGTTAACAGACATTACTCATAATAAAACTGAGGGTGAGAATGTGAACATTTAGTGTATCAACTTCAGTTTAACATGTTCCATATAATTTATTCTTTGTTATCTGACACCAGATGTGAAAGAAAGGAAGAACTGGTTTTTAGATTTGTTCACACCTGACTGGCATAGATTTGGTTACATTGTCATTTAAAAAAAAAAAAAAAAAAGATAATTGTGACAATGAAAAGAAAATTGAACAGTGCATTTGTATGTAACTTTCATTTTTAAAATGTTAGTATTGGCCACCGGGCATCTTCACATCGTCACATCTGGCCCTTTTTAAAAAAAGTTTGGACACCCCTTCATAACACTATGTGTTAACTGTTGTGTTTCTATGGGAACAAATGTTAATAAATAGATAGAAGTTATCTCATGACTCTTTCCATATAGAGCAGGTGTAGACCGTGCTGAGTATAATATTATTTACACATTCTGATGACGTTCTTTTTCATATGGAATAAACATGAAGTATAATCATTCTGATAAGAGTTTTTTGATAATTAATCTTTCATACAATATAAAAAAAAACACAGTACATGTTGTAGATGAGCTGTCTTCACATGGAGTCATTTTACTGGTCTCCCGCGAAAAGAATTAGGACTAAATGGATAAAGTTATGGTTTATCATAACTATGATTGGGAAGCGTCAATTAAAAAATGATTCTGAGCCAATGAGGCTCACTTCATCAGGTTTAAGACATTAAACACTCCTGAAGTGATTGTGACGCACCACGTCAAGTGTCAAAATAATTTTTGAAGTCTGAAGTATTTAGGTTGAAAAGTTTAAAATATAAATCATTTCTGTGGCATCTACTAGTACAAATGGCAGTAAACATTTTTAATCTGCATGAGGATTATGAGGGGTCCATCTGTAAGGTGCTGGCCCCAAAAAGAGCGAGAATGTGTCAGAGAATGATTACATTAAATATAAAATACTACTGAAGAATGATGTTATAGAGACATAAATACATACATACATATCAGCGTATTGATGTAATATTAAAGCAGTTGAGTTCAAGTTCACGTTCATAAAATTCTTTTCAACCAGGAAGAAGAATCTTTGTTGTCATGAATCAGAAATATTTCTGTTCTAGTTTAGTTTAGTTTAGATCTATACATCTATTTTATTAGTGTGTAAAAGGAAATCATGTGATGAATATTGTGTTTTTGTAAAGCACCTTTCAGACAACAACAAGTTGAATGGTTGATATTTTATCATTTATTCATCTCTCTGATATAATCTGTACACTTTGACTGGATCTGGCTCTCTCATGGGACTTCCTGTTGCCACTGAATTATTTTGCTGACATCAAACTAGAAAAACATGTTCATCAGTCATTACAGTTTAACAGTCAGAGGCAGCTTGAATACACACAGTGGTGGAGTGTCAGCCTGTTAATGCTCCTACACAGTCACCAATGTTCTGTTTAATGTTTAATGATGTACTCTGAACGTGTTCCTGCTGCTCTGTGCAGCTCTGTGTGAAGAGATGGAAAATCAGTCTTATCAATCTTAAGAGTGAGGTGTTTGATAAGGGTCATTTCTAATCTTCTCTTCCTTTTCCTGTCACAGGCTTTGACGTGCAAAGTCACCCACAGTGAGTGAATTTTTCTCTCCTCAAACTGACTCAGTGTCAGGATGCAGCTCTGAAATACTGCCTTCATTTAAATCAAGAAAAAAACGTCTGTCTGCTGACACTATGCACTCTGTACCTGTGTGTGTGTGTGTGTGTGTGTGTGTGTGTGTGTGTGTGTGTGTGTGTGTGCAGGTAACTGTATGGACAGTAGATGGCTGGATGTTAGTAAGTACACTCCCAGCAGTCCAGAGGACTTGTTGGTGTCTGTGGACACCAGGCAGGATGAGAGAGGACACCTGCAGCCCGTCCTGCTCGCCAAGTGGAAGATAAAGGACGATGGTGAGTCAGTGTGTGTCTCAAGTGTTACACAGACGTGACGCAAGATAGGCAGAGGAGTAGGCGAGAAACTTAAGTTTATCTACACTTGATAAGATGCAGGAGTGAGACGTGAAGTGAGCTCTGCTCTGCTGTGTTTCTCCTCAGGCAGTATTAGTTACCTGAAGGCCACCGAGCTGCATGTTCTGGTGATGTCCACCAACCAGAACCTGTGTGTTCGATACTCTTTCAAAGACACACTCCCAATGAGGAGTCCATCAGGGGACAAGGTGAGTGTCTGCGTCACCTCCACCAACGAGGTCATGTCTGTCTATCAGGAGAACAGAAACATTTTCATGAAACTTGGTGGAAATGTGAGAGGAAGAGCTCATGGGGCGGGTACACGAGGAACCAGAATTTGGTGGTTGTTGTTGTTGTGTGGGATTGAACAAATGAAAGTTTTATTTTACTACATGTATTTCTACATTTCTTAACTTAAATCTCTCATTCTGATCTACTCAGATTGTCCACACCCCACAATGCAGAGGATTCTTCACCTTTGTGTCAGTGTCAAATGAATTTGTTGAATTTGTCGCATCATGACTGAAGTGAACAGTGTGGCATGACAGAACAGACACCTCACAAACAAACAGCTGCTCTTCTAGTTAGATAATGTATTTATAGTGACTTTACACTGTTTTCATATCAAATTACTCAGCTCTGCCTTATCTTTATTGATTTATTGTAGTGTAAACTCAAAAAAGGCAAACAACAGCAAAAATTCAAATAACAGAACATTTAGAAACACATTTAGAACAAAAAAATATGACAGGTCGACATATTTAGAGCTTCGTATAGTTCCACTCTTCACTGGAGCAAACCATGTTCTACTTAATAATGATGATTTTTTAATAAAAATAACAGCATCTCTGTGTCTGTGTTCGCAGCATGTTTCTTTATCTCTGCATGTGTGTGTTGTGTCATTTTAAACATGTTGCGACTGTGTTATGACAGAAAATCTAAATATCAGATTAGACTCTGCAGCAGACACATGTTTAATGAGGCCGGTCAGGATCAGAGACTGCTTCATAGAGCTTCATGCTCTTTGTGGTATCAGCTTGTAACAGACGACATCATTCTGTGTCTTCAGTGGTCGTTCTCAGCTGACATGCTCGTGTTGGACCCTGGTGAGAGATACCGGGTGTCTGTCTTCAACATCCCCAAACCAGAGCTAGGCCACAGCTACTATGATGTCAGCCGTGAAATTCTTGTTCCTGGTGAGTCTGGTGAGTTTTATTTTACTACATGTATTTCTACATTTCTTAACTTAAATCTCTCATTCTGATCTACTCAGATTGTCCACACCCCACAATGCAGAGGACCCAGTTCTGCATAGAGAGAGGTGTGTCTCTGATATATCTAAGTCAGTAATGTAAGTGAATCATGTAGACCAGTTCTAACATGCTGTGTTGTTGTGCTGTAGGAAGTCTGTGGCAGCCTAACATCACTGTGTCTAACATCTCTGTCGATACAAGAGCTGCACTGTCTGTGAGCTTCAGTCCTGACACGCACTGTGAGGAGTACTTCGTTATTGTTCAGTGCTCCCGTATCCCACAAGTGCAGCGTATATACAAGGTAAGCTCACATGAAACAAGGGGATTCAAGTGCTTCTGTATCTGAAGAATACTTGTGTAATAGGCTGTCTCACTCCGCAGATGAATGACCCAGAACATTACTGTATGTGCTCATTACAACATCCTGTGTTGTACCTTAGCCTAGTTTTTAGCCCAGTTTCTGTCTTTGTTCCGCTGCAGGAGACGGAGTGGCTGCCTCTCTGTGCAGTGTTTCTTCTGCTCATTGTTAAAAAAGACAGCTCATTATATTTGCAAACCACTCGAGTGTATCTTGTTTGGATAAATCTGACACCAAATAAGACACCTGAAAACAGCTCTGAGAGAGCTGAGCTGCACTTCAGAGTGAGATGTCAGCACCTTTCTCTGTCCTTCCTCAGCACTACTGTCTTCAACTGCAGAGAGTATTCATATGCTATTTAAAGAGATACTTGGGGTCTTGTATGCATAGTCAGTGTGTTACCTACAGTAGACGGCAGTCATCATGCACCCAGTTTGTAGAAGCAGACACAGATCTCAGCTCAGAATCAGAGCTATGTACTGCTGTGGACAGTGAGCAGAATAAGCCTCATTTAGCCATACTGCCATTTAAAACACAAAATTTAAAAGAAACTTCTCAGTGTGACTGGGGAGCGGTGCAGCTGGTCATTGTGGTCATTGTGAAAGCTGTAGTCTGTTATACTGAGGGCTGTGACTTCACACACCGCGTGTGACAAACATTTGAATTGATAATTGTCATGATAAGTCTTTTTAAAATCTAATCTAAAACTATGTACATGAAAAAACTCTTTTCTGCAGACTAATCAGAGGACCCTGAATGCAGCATTCATCCTGGATAAATGGCCACGACACTGCTGCCAGTTTGATGTTGAGGTCAACTTTCTTTTTTACTATTACTAGTATTAGTAGAATATTGGCTTGTTATTATTATCACTGCTCACATTTGGCCTTCATGTTGGAGTTAATATGACTTTATTCTTCATTGCAGATCAAACCCATCTTCCCGCAATGTGGCCAAGACTGTGTGCGTCGGAAGAGAACTCTAAATGTTTGTCCAGGTATGTACATAATATCATTGTTATGGATAAGTAGTAGAGTGACAGGATGCTCTGTCTGATGATTACGGTACAACGTTTGAGCTTCACAGGGGCAACCATATTACATAATGTTAAATGTTTTGGTGAATTTAGGAGAAATCTACAGACACAAACAGAGCGGTGATATGAAACACTGTAGTACAGGTTACTAGGATTCATATTTTTCTCCTTTAATTGTATTTGATCTCCATGGAAACCATTCTGGCTTTTTTAAAGAATGGAACAACTGTGTGGTGGCAAATTTTATCTATGTGTATGAAGCTGATAATTGAATACTTTGTTTCTGTCGCCTGTATTGATTTAGACATACTAATGACTATCTCTCTTTTATTGTTTTTATGTTCTCATTTCCACAGCAGTGCCAGTAGTAGAGGGCCCCAACGTGCGCTTGTACCTATTTGCCATCTTGGGAGCGGTGTTTATGTGTGCAGTGATGGCAGTTATTATGTATGTCATCTGCAGGAAGCCAGGTTTGTCACGTATACAATAACTTTAAAATTCATCCAAGCTGCTGGTTTGAATTTACTTTTCATTTCCTCATGCACTTGTGCACTTTCAGGCAAACCTGATGTTACTCCAGCATCTATGGGTGGTGATGAAATGCAGCACAAGCAGAAGCTTAAACAACCCCCCAAAGTGCTGGTCATCTACTCCCAGGACCACCACCTTTACAGGGACGTAGTGCTGAAGCTCTGCGCCTTCCTCCAGGCCAAATGCGGCACCAAGGTGCTGGTGGACCTGCTGGACTCCACCTCGGTCGGCATGGTGGGTCGCCTTCGATGGCTCGAGTGGCAACGGCAGCAGCTTAAAAATCCCATGGATAAAATCCTGGTGCTGTGTTCGCGTGGCGTTCAGGCAAAGTGGAGGGCCATGTGCGGCCAGGGCCGGGTTACACTGAGGGAAGACATTCTCTCCCCTACTGATGACATGCTCACTCCCTTTCTCAACCTCTTCCTACCAGATATGCACCAGGCAGGCATGCTGGGAAAGTACATGGTGGCTTACTTCGATGACATCAGCAGTGAACAAGACGTGCCATCAGTTTTTGACATAGCAGTGAAATACAAGTTGATGAAGCACTTTGAAGAGCTGTACTTTCGCCTCCTAGACATTGAGAAGTATCAGCCAGGTCAGGTCAGCTACATCGAGGGCATTGGTGGAGATGAATATTTCAAGTGTCCCTCAGGTCGAGCCCTCAAGAATGCCATCGAAACCTTCCAGGTCTACCAGTTGGAAAACCCTGACTGGTTTGAGAAAGAGTGTGTGGACAGTGAGGAGGAGGTCATAACGGAGGCCAGCGTGCTCATTGACCAGCTGCAGATCCCTCCAGTCCTTGAATGTGTTCCTGTAATCAGAGATGGACTTCCTGTCTACACCCAAGGGGTAGAAATCCATGAAAATGGCAACAGTATTCATGTCCTTACACCTGAACTGAACACAGACCGTGAGATGTTGTCAGTGGCAGAAATTACACCAGTAGTGAACCCTGGGTACAAACATGAGTATCCTTTAAACATGGATGAAGTGTTGGCAGATGACATGTATCCTTACAGCCCCACTCCACAATCTGTCTACATTTGTGAGCCTGTTTTGAACAAGCCACCATCAGCAAGACAGAACTGGCTGTCCCTTGAGATAGAACCTTTGGGTCATCTTCCCACTGAGGACAAAGAAGAGGATTCCCTTCTACCCATGAGCCAACTCTTCACTCATTCAGACCAGAGAGGCTTGGCCCTACACAACTCCATGGACTCAAACCCTCCAGAATCCTCAAGTGCCAGCATGCAGAGTGAATATTTACCTCCATCTGAAATCAACCACTCTCAGCCTGTGGAGATGGAGGAGTATGAGGTTCTGGAGCTCAGTGGAAAGGGTCAGAGCAGTGGATCTGATCAAGGCTACATCTCCAAAATGTCTTCCCAGCCTGAACACCCTTTGAAAGAGGATCCACTGGCGGCTCTGAGGAGGCTCCAGAAGGAGCTGTTTGAGAGGAATCTCAAATACTGTGACATGGACCCTGAAGCAAACTAATGCTCACCGTCCACCTCCAGCAACCTTCTGACTTTAACCAACATATTCTGGAATAAAAAAAGAGGTCCAGACACTGTATGAGACAGCACTTCTGTTGCCACATTGGCCTGATGACTTGTAACCCACATATTATTATTATTATCATCATGATCAAGACAAAGAAGTAGACTCTGTGACCATATGCAATATACAATGTTCATATATATACAATATACAATGTACATTTTAACAGGTTGTGTCTATACTAATATACCAAGATTTGGACCAGAAAATCCACCTATAAGAGAGATTCTTGGACTTTTGGATGAAGGAAGAAATGATGGACTCCTTTGCACTCTGTCTCCTTGGAGACAGAACTGCAGCTGAATTAACTTTTGGTTCATCACTCAGACAAGAGGTTGCAAGACTGGATTAGCAACCAGGCAAAGCAGAAACTGCCAAGAGGCCCCTGATCCTCAGGGAGCCCAGGGGGTTGCAGACAGGCCCAGGTTAAACTTAGCACTAACTAAAACTGGAACTGAAGTGATAGTAGCTGTAAAGCAACTCCTGCCGTCTTGTAGAGGATCCCTGAGAGAATCAAGTCAAAATCTGGTTTGCAAATTGTATTATGTAGTCTATGTTGTGCTTATTTTACTTATTTTATGAAATACCTTTACCTTCTTAATCAAATCACCACTAACACATACACAGTACACAGGAACTGAGAGAAATAAATGAGTCATTAAAGGTCTACAGCTTTGGGGTGTGTGCTGGGTTCATCTGGCTTTGGGTAGCCTGTGTGATTGTTGAACATTGTTATTATTGAATGTAGAAAGAAGCCCTGCTCTTTGATTCTGAACTGAAATATCTTATTGTTTCCTGCTGTTAAACTGCACTCAGGTAAAAGAGAGGTGATGTGTTTAAAGTGGTCAGATATATTCCAGCAATGTCTAACATTTTTATCAGTGTGTTTGAGTAATGATTACATTTTCTCTGACAATGAAGGTCTTTGTTCAGTAATAGGTCTAACAGCCCCATCTTGGTTTGATGACTTTCCTCTGAATCAATAATAAATAACCACTTTGTACAGTACTTTCCTTGGATTTATTTGAGGTTTCAATCACATAATATTCTGTCTTACATCTACAGTACATATATTGGTTTATATCAGTACAGATATACATCACACAAGTTAACAGTACAGGCAGAATCCTATCCGTAAACAACAGCGATGTTCTTTCCCTGTAAACAAGTTTGAAGAAAAGGAAAGCCCATAGAATATAAGACAGGAGAGAAGAAACCATTTGAATCAGTGTAGCACGGTTTGGTTTGAATATCCATGTTCATGAAAGCCTTTGGTAGTTTCAGTGTAGTTCAGCACTGTGCTTGTTCATGCAGGTTAAAGGCCCGTTATACTTCAGTCTCACATTGGATGTAAACAAAAGGTCCTGCTTGTGATTAAACTGTGCGCTAAGCTTCATGTGCAAATCCAAATCAAGACTGCCTTTCTAACAGTGTACTGTACATATGCAAACCATACGTATGCAAAGGTTTAATAGATTACTGGCACAAGGAAATAATACAAAATAGTAGAAAATATAACATTTCAAATACTTTGGCAAGATATGGTGAGCAATAAACAAAGAGAAGCTGTTCTCAGTGCAACATGAGAAACAATGCTGAGAGAACCACTGAAGCCGTCAGCATGTCATATTGTGTTTATAGCAGCAGCTCTGTGATCTGTAATCGCCCACAGAGGTCAGACATCAGGGTCAACTTCACAACAGCACCCTGACGTCTGCAGAGTGAATACACCGTTAAAAGATCCTCTCTTTGAAAGATTCAAAATATGATTTCAGTTTGGAGAGTGAAGTAAGGTGAGTCTACGTTTGAAAGATCTCTGGATCAAATTTAAGATGTTAATTAAACCTGGATTGAATTCAGTGCTGCAGCTGACAGGTGGTATTTGACTGTGTTTAGCCAACCAAAGCCAGCCAATCACAGTTCAGGTGATTCAGCGTGAGGCAATACAGCTGTCATCAATTTCTTTTGGTGTGTCAGGACCTTTAAACGAATGAACAATTCTCTGTGTCTAGAAGTGTACAAAAATGAACCAGAATCTACAAATGCATGTGTTGTTGTTTTTTTAAAATTTGGAATAGCAATGGGAGCTAAAACATCCTGACAGTGTTCCTTCAAATTAGACAGAGTCAGGTCACTTTACATTGATTTAAATGGAGCTTTTTGCCAACATGCAGAACTGGCCTGAGACCAGGCTAACATTACTTCAGTGTGATGGCTGCCAGGGGTTGAGTCAGATAAGAAGTAAATGTTTGGGAAGTCACACTTAGTTTTTGACCTTGTATACTTTGTATCAAATTTGGCTGCTTTCTGCATGTTTTGAGATTGATGTTAGCCAGCACCAGTTTATTTCAATACAGCATGAAAACCACCTGCACACACACACCTTCACATACTAGAGCTCACAAATGTCAACTAGAATTTCATGTCAGTATTTCATATGTTTTCACAGTTGTACACTTCAATTCACTGATATTTCAGTCCAGTCTGTATTATCGCGTGTGTGTAGACACCCAACAGTTTCAGCCGTATGTCCAATGGCCACTGATGTGGGGATGATGGGTGATAAGGCCTGGATCGTGCTGAATGGGGCTGAAGATTTATCTTCCTTTGAACTCAGCAACCAAACCAGCAAAAACAGACCCAGACCAACAGTACTCAGTTTTCAGTTTCAATGCTGTATTGAAATGATGAAGACATTTGTGGAGAGTAGACAGAAATGTGAAACATGACAGTCCAGTGTAAAGAAAAATTCTGCAATATTCTTATAAAACTGGACAAAACTCTGGTGTGATCCTTTAAGGTGGACTTTCCTTCTCATCAGTTTTGACCCAGCAGCCGTCCTCCACTGCTCACAAGGCACAACCTCTGACCTGCAGACACCCATCGCTCACAGAGAAGCAAACAAAGCTGGCAGATTGCACAGATACCCTCACTATGATTAAATTCACCTCATGAACTACGAGTTCATTCAGCTCTAAAATAATAGGCACTAAAATCAGTTTAGACCCCTGTGACCCATATTGCACAAATTCTTCACGATACATCATCTTCAGTCACATATACTTAACTAATATACTTTGATCGGCCATATTTGTTAGATACAACATTACTACAAGCTTATAGGAGAGCTCATCATGGAGGACAGTGATTGTACCATGACATGCTGTTATTCAAACAAAGCTGCAGAGTCGGTCGAGTAAACTCACTGCTGAGTATAAGCAGCACCTGGATACATATTGTCTCTCAGTAAAATTCGATGTACGCTCTGAAAAAGGTGTTTTTCAACACAGTTTGATTCAGCATGCGTGTGTTTGAATTTCATGGTTCATTTCAATGGAACACTCTGACTCTTTTCCATAGTCAGGTGAAAAGGTCGATGTTGTCTCTGTGCATCCTTTATAGACATATCTGAAACCTGTTTAGCCTAGCTTAGCATCAAAATTGGAAGCAGGGGAAAATTGTTAGCCAAGCTCAGAGTTCCAACAGAGCTCAGACGAAACAGCTCTGTCATGGAGTCCTTCAAACACTACAAAAATGACATCATCCTCTCTGCCTGCTGCCTGAAAGACACAACATTAACATTTCAATACTTCATAGAGTTGTGGTGACACATTCAGCACACAGAGCAACATTATCGGTCAAAGAAACTACAAATCCCAGCAGAGCTGAGGGGAGCTGCACAGTTGGGAGTAATTCTTTACAGTGAATTAAAATGAAATTACACATCGCCATTCGATCCATTGTTAATATAACAATATTGATCAGTGCATCTTCATGTCCTCATGTATCTTTAAGGTCCAGACTGTGCGGAGGACTTCCTCATCTCATAAATGACTTGGCATCATTACTTATTGTGTCATGACATACTGAGATTAGTGGGATTTTGGGATGTTAAGTTTCAGACTGTTGACTCACAGGTGTGTTGAAAATCTTTTTCAGAGTCTGCTGAGTTGTTTTGTATTCTTGGATGACTTTTAGAAAAGCAGAAATGAACACCCATTAATGAACTAGAAGAAGAGAGTGCAGACCTCCACCAAGATGTTTGTTTCTATGCTGATGTTTGAGGTGTCTGTTATGTATTTATTAATGCCACACCCATTAATTACAATGGGTGTTACAACTGACAACTACCATGGTCCATTCCAAATTTAAACCCATTCATTTTCCCATAATCCTGCTGACAGACAAACAAACAGCACCACAAACAAAACCTTAGTGCAGGTATAAATGGGCTGGGTCCTTTGGTGACCCAAAGACGTATGAAATGACAGATGTCAGGGTGACCAGTAGTAAGTGATCTTTCAGGACTCATGACCAAAAAGTGACAGTTGTAGTTAAACAGTAGCGCAGCCAGTGATGCCAACAGAACCTGTTGTTGGCTCGTTGGGTCCATTGGAAAAGGGCTGTAGAAAACCTGTTTGTCATGGCACTGTTGGATCTTTAATCATGGCGTTAACATACACACACACGTGTCTACTCTACTCTCAGTACCAGACAGCATTTAGAACCAGCACAGACCCGCAGACGACACGGCCATCAATAGAAAACACTACTGTACATGTATGGAGCAGAGCCGTGCTGAGTCACATCAGAGGATTCTTCAAATTGCACTTTGCGTCCCTACACGACACAGTCCAGCTGCTGTCTCTCCGTCCTCCAATCAAGTGCATCGATGAAACTCAGACTGAACACACACAACTCAACAAGGTCCACTGCACCACAGTTTGTTCTCTTTGTTGTAGGTGTTGCCTTTGACTGTAGCACCTGAAGACTGATCTGAAAAGGGAGCACTGTAAGGCTGGTACAGATGATGCGTTCCAGACATGTCCAGAAATTTGAAGATCCATTCTCTTTTGTCATGAACAGAATCTGCTGCGCTTCCTGTTTTTAGCCTTTATGGATGAATCTATAAGCTCTTTTTTGCATCACAGGATTCACAGACCCTCAGGCTGTATATTTTGCCATTATTTAATGGTGGTTTGATTCATTACAGAGATGTTTGGAAATACGCTCCAAAAAAAGGGAAGGGAGGGCCAGAGAGCATTTTTATCCAATCATGGGGCCTTTTCTTCAAGAGGGGCCATGTGTCAAAATAGAATATGGGGCTGCAACTACTTCTTCAATAGGCTTCACTAGGCTACTTTTTACCTCGTGGTCCTGCACCATGTTAGTCAGGCCCTGCAGGTGGTAGCATTTAAAACAGATGATGATCTGTGCTAAGGTATAAAATTAAGGTGTCAGATAACGCGCTGACAAGCTGTTAATGGAGTGATTTTATGCCAGACTGAAAAAAACAAAGGAGAGTTGAACATTGCACTGACATTATAAATGTTCTCAGAACATTAGTATTCTCAGATTAACATTATTAATCTGAGAATGAGTTTGCAATTCACAGCCAAGCCTTGATATAAACAAATTAGTGAGCAGCTAACTCAGGGCCCACAGACACCAGACACTGAACTGTGAGGTGTCTTTAGGTGCCTCTCTTTATTTGTGGTCAATACATGAGCAGACTGTTGTGGTTTCGGTGTGTGTCTTATATTTGCGCTTGACATGAAATAGACTTTAAGTCATGTTAGTTTGTGTTGTTGTTTAAAGGGCCAGTTCACCAAAATGAAAAGAAATATCTCACCTACACAGTAAGATCTAACCTGCAGATATTCTCTCATTTTTGTTTTATACATTTATTGTTAACATTGACGGGAACTGAATGACTTCTTAAAATAAGCCAAACTTAAAGGCCCAAATAAAAAAAAAGATTTTCTCAGTCACTGCCTTCACCCCGATACGATGGAGGTCAACAGGGATCTATTGGTTATTTTATTATCGAGGTGGAAGCAAGCGGTGGCTGTAAAATGAAGCCACCGTATAAGTGCTAAAACTGCAGTTCCTCAAACATCCACTTGAGGCTGGCTCCAGAAGTGAGTCAGTCTCCATAAGTCCCCATGTTAAAATGTCCAACTTCACAGCAGAAATAAACATGTTTACAGCCTGGTACAAAAAACAGTTTTGGTCTCTATAGCTAATTTCCCCGTTCATGACAACTGTACTGAGGGTGAATTTATATACAACTCACCTGTTCAAATGATATTAAGGCTTAAAGTTACGCAGGATTAACAGTGTGGACGCTTTGACTGACAGGTGAGGCCGTCACAGATGGTCGGTTTCAGTATCAAGGCTTCATTCAGCCTAGACTATGCCCATGTTTCATACAGTCTGTGGGTGAAGGCAGCAGCCAGAGGTAACTGATAAAATATGTATTTTTGTATTTGGGCAAAGTGACTCTTTAAGTTTGGTTTATTTGGAGAATTCAATTCAGTATTTCCTCAGTTCATTTAGAAATGAGCCCTCTGCACTGTTTAATGGGGGAGGTTCATAAGATGACACACTCTGGCCTCAGTACCTCACATGTAGCTTTTCAGAGGCTGGGGTTGAAATTCGGAAATGGGATTTTCCAATTATCCAGCTGTGTCTGGAACGCAGCACCGCTTCTCCACTTTCCCGCCATCATCACTGCAGGCAGACCCGTCCCTTTGCCCGGGCTCTAAGACTGAGTGACGGCCAGGGTGTTGACGTATCCGTGCGGACACATGTCGTTCTCGGACACGCAGTGGGAGAACTGGGCCGGGTTGCTGCCGCTGGCCAGCCTCCGGACCCCCTGCACCGCCACACACTGCTCCACCAGCTCCAGGAACTTACACACCAAGAAGAAGATGTTTTTGAACATGAACACCGACACCGGCATCTTGTAGACATACACCTGGAAACACCTGACCACCAGCAGGGGCGCGTTGACCACTAGCCCCGTGGAGAAGCGGGCCCACAGCCAAGGGCAGCGCAGCTCCGACGCCGTCAGCTCGTAGAGCCAGATCACCGGCACCGCCAGGGTCACGAAGTACACCGAGATAACGGTGTACTTGAGGTACACGGTGGGGATCTCGTTCCTGAGCAGCATCTCTACGAGCGTGAAGCTGTCCAGCAGGTCCAGACAGGTGCTCATGAAGCAGCTCTGGGATCGGTGCCGCGTCGCCCCGTTTAAATCCTCGATGATGGAGTTGATGAGGCAGAAGAGCAGCGGCGCAGACAACAGCATGATGATCTTGAAGCCGGTCACTCCGCACGGCACCTTGAGCGCGATCAGGTCCAGGATGGAGGTCTCCAGGATGAGCACCACCTTCGGGGTGCAGGCGATCACATAGATGAGCCAAGCCAGGTAGGCGTAGGTGAACTCCCCGAGGTTGCAGCCGAAGATGGAGCTCTTCTGGTGGAAGCCGCAGGCCCGCTCCCTCTTGCTCCGCGCGTTCTTCATGAAGAAAATCCCCCAGCCCGAAATCACCACCAGGTCCGTGGCTATCCATGAGCACCAGTACAGGTCGGTGAAGATGATGAGGTAGAAATCCAGAATGCCACCCTGGAAGATGAGCAGGAGGAAGCAGAGCGCCTTGTATAGAAGGCTCCTCTTGGATTTGTGCGCCAGCAGGGGAGCGGTCTGGATGAACTCCCCCGATGTCATGATGCAGGCGGCGGCCGCAGCTGAGGAGACCAGGGGCTGGATGCTGCCGCTCTCCTCCGGGATGATGCTGCCGCTGGTGGTCTGGGTGTCCCTCCTCCTGCTCAGCCGCCCAGATTCCGGAGAAGAGGAGACGGGGGAGTCTGGACAATAGTTCGCTTCAGATCGGAGATACTCGGCCTTCGGATTGTCGTTCTCAGTTTCTGAGATCATTGTATTTGTGCTGTCGCCTCCCTTTCTCCTCTTTTCTTCCTCTGTGATGCTTTTAAAGGTGGAGAAAGAGAGACATGCGCAAAGACAGGCCTGGACTCTGACGGACTGGACTACAGCTGCTGTTGCACCTGCTATTATTCTTTATAGAGAATAAAGAGAAATAAAGATAGAATTAAAAATGATCATCTATAATAATAATGATTTGTGTAAGTGCGTATCAGACTGAACACTGTGTTTCTTTGTGAACTGTGAGGTCTTTGTGTCTTACACAGAGGGACACTGCACTGCTATTAGGACTCATCAGTGTTGATAGGGGCCAGATTAGGCTCCCTTGCTGTGGGACCCTACTGAACCTCATTCATAATGGCTCTCTTTGTGCAATGTTTTCCCCGTGCTGGAGCATTATAGCTGGTAGTCACCTGGAAACGTTGCAACATATCGGCACAAAACTGAAACAATGATGGTCTCACAGTAGATCAGGACTCAGCTTCCAGGTCCCCGTTACATCACCTGATGTACTGTCAGGTTCCATTTGCGTGAAGCAGTCTGCTCTGTTGAGAATAAAATAATGCAATGAGTATGAAAAGAGATCCACAGGCAGATATACTTTTTACTTACATTTATTTGATAACTTTACTTTGTAGATCCAGATTAATCAAACAAAATATAATCCTGATATATTATTGTAGATGAAGATTAGAGAAGACTTGCTGTGACATGATTATTATCCAATAATCAATCAATAATTCTGAAATGCGCCGTTCTGTATGAGTACCTTTACTTTTGGTACTTGAAATATATTTTGATGCTGCTACGTACGTACGTTCATTTGAGTCAGATCTTGAAAACTGAAATTGTACTTGCACCAGAGTACTTCTACACTGTGGTATTACTACCTTTACCTAAGTCAAAAATGGAGTACTTCATCCCTGACCATGAGGTTGTAATGCAGTGAGGAGTGACTGATGTTGAGCTGTCATGACAGTGTGGCAGAATCAGACTTTCTGGAACATTTTATAATAAAGTTCTGTTAAAGATTTCCTTCCTGCTGCTCCTTTTTTGAACTTCACCACAGATTGTGGCTCCATTTGAAATGATTAGCAGTGAGCTGACAGGAGTCTGAATGAAGAGGTTAAAAGTACTCTAACAAAGGAAGGAGACACAGCACTGTCATATTAGTGTCTTACAACAATAAGAGTCATGAAAGTCCAATAGTGTCACTCCTTTCAGCTCTGTGTTTCGGCTCCACCAGGGAAACACCTGGCGTTTGCTGCTAAATACTGCTTATCAGCTAGTCTGTAACAGTCTGTCTGCTGTTTGCTGTTGAGCAGGTAGTGTACAGAGCTTTTTCACTGAGAACAGCTGCCAGCTGCTGGAAACAAAGTTGACGAGGACTCTGCAGTTTGAAGAAACCAAAACAAGAAGCTAAAAGAGGGTAAAAGACTCAATAAAGCCGAGGGGACCTGCAGAGCTGGTGAGAATTTGAGAAATATTTTTTCACTACAAAAGACAAATATTGATTAGTGCAGCTTTAATTAAGTTGTATATTGTAATTATTGAACAAACTGCACTCACTGGCTTAATCATTTTAAAGGGAGCACAGACATGTTTTCAAGTCAAGCAAAAAGATGGAGACTCCACACAGTCCAGAGATTGATAATAAACTTTAATTTCAAGTTAAGATGGATGGCTGTGGAACATAGAAAACACACATTTCAGTATAAACATATGCATTCCAATGGAGTTCAACAGGTTGAGACCAGCGATCAGGAGTCTGTGGATGAGCATCTCAGCAGCAAAGCTCAATCTGCATTACTCAGTGAAGCCAACAGAAAACAGTGAATGTACACTTCACACAGGGATTGTGGGAAATGAAGTATCTCAGCTCCATGATTCTCTGCACTGCAAGTCTGCTGAAGACTTTGTAATCACAAGTGTCGACTCTTTAACCTGGCTTTGAGGAGGGACTTGCCTCTGGGTACCACAGGTGTTGGTGGATGCTGAGATTCAGGATGGTGGACGGGAAAAAAGTTCAAATAAAGTTGATTTTGTCCGTTTGACTGATGTTTGGAGCCGAAGTGGACTGTTACGCAGAGAGACTCTGACAGAACACTTCACAGCACGAGATTCATTCTTCATTCAGAGCAGTACGTTTCCCACACTATTTTAACAGGTGCACAGGTGTGTGTGTCTGCAGTGCTGCCACTAGTAGCTGGAAGATACAGAAAGCTGACCACCATTTTGTTACCACTGGCAGCACTGAGCAGCGCTGTGTGGGCTTAAATTAGTGCGCCTGAGAAATTTCAGTCCAAATCGTGTTTGGAGATCAGCCTTGGTAAAAATGTGAAAAAAAAACTGTATGAGATGTTGAAGTTCATGAACAAGTAGAAAAAGATTTGAAGTTGTCTAAATACATTTTGTGCACACAGTGTGAGAAAAAGAAGTGCTTTCAGCCGTAAAACCAGGGCCACACATGGTTTTCCCTCTGCCTTTGTGTAACTGTCATATTCTATTTAAACATCCTCATGTCATTTACACTAAGATTTTTTTTTCTTTACGCGCTGACAAACCTGAAATTTGGCTGCGCTCTGTTCTAAATACCTCGTGAAAAACTCTTTAACCCTGAAAAACGCAAGTAGAGATTTGTAGGGGACACATTAAATACTTCTCAGTACAACATGAAAAGGATTATGGTAAATGTATTAAACATCAGCACAATATATTGGCTATCAGCAGCTTTAATAAAGAAAAACAAACAAACAAAAAAAAAAACAGAAGTTCCGGCCTTCAAAAAACCGTAAGTAAAATCTTACAACATGCCCATCACGGTTACAGTAAATGGTGCTGAGTAAGTTCGAGTGCATCCTCAGAGTCTCAGAAGTATATTAACACCTGGGTAGATGATAAACAAGTCAAACCCACACCCACAAATAAACTTGACAATGTTTATTAGCAATATTTGAAGAACGTTATAATTTTTGTTAAATCTTATATTGAGTTCTTTTTGTCATTTTATTATTTTACCTCTTAACATGAACCGCACAAGATAGACTCACGAGGATAGATGTCTAGAAAATGTTTAGCACGAGCGCACTGACGTGTTGGATTTTTTTTTGCTTTTTTATCTTTTAGAAGTTCATTTATTAATGGCCTGCTTAAAGGCACTGCCACAATACATGGGGTGGGGAAGAAGCTACTGTCCATCACTCGCACAAGACAGTCCATTCTAGTGTCTAGTATACAGGTGGGGAGAGGCGAGGGTGGGGTGGGGGTGGGGGTGGGGGTTAGTGTGTGGGGCTGCTATAGGTAAATCTCATAGAAATCGTCCAGCTCCTCGTGAAACAAGTCCCATTCGTCCTCTGAATCTGTCACCTCGTCGTCGGTCCCCGCGGCGAGCAGCATGAGGAGCATCTCGCTCAGCTCGAACGTCACCATCTCCTCGTCCTCATTGTCAAAGGAGTCGGTGCTTTCCCGTTCGTCGAAGATGTCCCACAGCGGTGTTCGCCTCGAGTTCTGACGGAAACAGGAAAGAAATGTGAAAATGAACCGACAGAGGAACCTGAACAAAGAACAAAAAGCAAGTTCACTAGTTCGAACTACTGAGCTAGACAAGCACTGCAGCTCATTGACATTATGAGGTGGAGGCTGCAAGAGCTGGCATACTCCCTGACACCACCATTAGCAAGATTAATGCTAATAAAACACTTTAAGAGAGTGTATTATGTTGTGAAAAATGAAGAACTCTTTACATCCTTATTTCATCTACTGGATCTTCAAATAAAAAAACCAAAGACAAGTTACAGGGTGGATCAGAGATGCAGGAGTTAAATGATGCCAACAGTGGCAGGCCTGGACTCTATGGAGAAGTTTCATCAGTAAATAACCACACCCTAAAGCTAGCATGAAGGCGGTCAAAGCAAGTTTGACAGATTTGACGTCACGTCCGCGGAGACCAATTTTGACGATTTGCCATTAAAAACAAAGTTGTTGGAAATTGTGTGTATTGTCCAACCTGCCCCCATCTCCCAGCATACACATTTCTACATGCCACCATTAAGTTACACTCATAGCACGGCCTGCTGCAACAGGAGCAGGAAATATTTAACTCCCTAATGTTCACAACGCCTGAAAATTCTGATCTGTGTCGACCAACCTCTGGTCAGGTGAGCCCTGATGTGTGCAGGTTCATTCATGGCTGCTTTTATTATAATTATAATTATTCCCTAAATAGGTCTGACCTGGTCTCAATTCAGGCAAAGACTGTATTTATATTTAAGACATTTGCCACATTTCATGTATTTTTTCAGAGCTGTTATGATTGATTTCCTTATTAACTGCAGAGTATCTTATATATATATTATTCATATTTAGTTTCAGCAAAGAAAAGTTGACTCCTGGTTGCCAGCCTGGAAACGTCTTTTAAAAGTTAACGTTGAGCCTAAAATCTCATGTAATTCATCCAAAACATCGTGTAACACTCTTCAGATTCGAATTGTTGTTGAGTTTTGTCAGAGATCATTTCAGATGTTCCTGATACTCGAAACACAAACTATCTACACTACATCATCTGTGCAGTGTCACTGTTGGTACTCCACCTCAGAGGCATGTTACTGTCCACATCCAGCAGAGGGTGCTGGAGCTGAGGAAGTGTTGTCACTGTTATTAGCGGAGTAAAAGCACTTTTCTCTTTGTCTGCAGTCAGGAGGAATCTCATGACATGCACTAGCACTAAAACCTCTATATGACAACACAAACTGAGAATCTTGGATCTTAGGAGTACTTGTTGGTGAAAGGAGCTAGTGTGCACTGTTACCCGGTTCCTGCTGTTGGATCCGGTCTGTCTTCGCTGGGGCTGAGCTTCCTCCAGCCGTCCATCGGGGTAGGCATGCTTGTAGAAACAATTTGAGCCAAAGGGGCACGTTCCACGGCCCTCGTCAAAGTACCGACAAGGTTTACTCCTGAGGAAGACAAGCAGAGAATACACACAGCAAGTTAGACTGTCTCTGTGCACAGGAAACACAGCAGACCTCCGTGGAGCTTTTCATTAAATTAAGCCAAATGTTTGGAAAGAGTTTCAGAGTTCAGGACTGCACTGGACGTTTTTTTTGGTGTTGTATCTGCCCACTCCCTTCAGAGCTTCCCACAAATGCCACCCACTCATGCAGCTTCACCATCCCACTCCTGTGATGATTCTGATCACATCCACCCGCTACTGCTTTCTATTTCAAATCTGTCTGCTCCATCCTGCAGGGAAGATAACGGACGTTTAATCTTTGTAATCGCTGATATGCATCTGATGAACAACTTTAAAATAAGTTGGACTGAAGAGAAGCCTCAAAAAGAAAAGAACAAATCTGCTTCAAAACTAAAAAGGTAAAAAAGCTGGAGCAGATACAAAGCAGCCTCAGTGCAGCAGTCACACTCTTATTGCTTGAGCTCTGTGTGCTCAGTGTATGGGTGTGTATCCTCTGTGTTACCCCATGCCGTCCTTGTATTTCTGGATGAGTTTCTGCTTGTCGTCCTTGTCTTCCACCCAGTACTCGCTTGGGATGACAAAGTTGGATGTGATTCGACACTCTGGGCAAGACCTGCAAATAAAAATAAAAAAAAATTAAAAAGTCATGGTCAGACAGATTTGATTTATTGATCCCGCACAGGGAAAATACACAACCTGTTAACCAAGCTCCATCTATCTGCAATATACTGCTGCTTTGTGAAGAGCTGTCCATATTCTCATGAGTATTTAAATAGGACAAAAAAAAAAACTTATGGTTTTATGTAGGGCTGTTTTCGACTAAGGATTTTCATAGTCGAATCTGATTCGTCAGATTTTGCCGTAGTCGACTGATCGTCGAACCTGTTTTTTTTTTAGATAGCAGCTAGATCTTATTTGCGACTTTTTTCCGTTTCAAACAAAAGAGCTAAAACACTCATGGTAGGTGTGAAACAAATACCTTTATTTATTTAAAGCCAGATGAACAAAACTGGGCATATCAAACATCAGTGCGTTTAAACGGTAGTCTTAGCTTCTTACTACATATTAATAAATCTATAAATTTATGTCTGAACATCATGTGACAAACTATCTTCATTCATCTCACTGTTCTTTATGTGAGTCCATGGAAAAGACAGTGATAAGAATTGTCGTCGACTCTGTGAACCTGCTTATCTTACAACCATGACTGCTAAAGAGTTGGGACACTGTGTGAAACAGAAATAAACATTATGCAATCATGTGCTAATCCTTTTTGATATATTTACATGCAGACTGACCAAAACCTCAAGAAAAACTACTCACCAAAATGTATCAAATTATTTAGTGCAATGTCCCCTCAATCTACCAGGGACACAAACATGGATCACAATCTCTTCCCAAACCTTGATGTGACTCACTTGATGATTTTGCTCTCAAACTGCTTGGCACTCCTCCACTTGCGAATGCACTTTAGACAGTAGCAGTGGCTGCAGTTGGAGAGGATGCCAAAACGGCGCTCGCTTGGGTTGGCCTTCTCAAACACCACCTCCATACACACACCACACATCATGTCCTTGCTGCGCTGGATGGCAAATGAAATCTCCATGTCTTTCTCATGGGCCTCAATGCATGCCTAGGAGAGGGAACAGTTAGACCACAACATCTTCTCCACTTAACCATTCAACAATTATCAGAAAGCATGAGAAGAAGATTACACCACATGTTTTATGTTCAATTCCTTCATTTTTGCTTTATAATCCACCTCATTCAGTTTACAGGTGTGTGTCGCAGTGAATGCAGTAGGTTGGTGCAGTAACCATTACCTTAGTGTGCTCAGAGCGCTGGGCGTTGTCAGTGGGGTGGAGCACTTGGAGGCCGCACATGTCGCACACGTCACCGTGGAGATAGGCACAGTTGATTCCGTAGCGGCACTCTCCGACCGCAGCGTACGGACAGAGCTGCTTCCTCAATTCTTTGTTAGGCGGTGCTGCGTCACTGTCAAACTCCTCAATGAGAGGGCCGGAGCTCTCCACCTTCACGGGCTCGGCTGCACACACAGAGGTTCATGCATTACGTACATTTATGTTGTGCCATGTTGACCAGTTCACTGATTTATTTCCACCAGAGAGAACTCAGGCAGCTCAATGAAACGGGAGACCTTCACTCATCATTATATGACATCAGTTCACAACTTATGAGTGGCCTGAGTGCTGCTTGAAAAATTGAAAAAGTGATGATGGAGTGACACTAAACATGGTAACTGTGGGAGAATCTTCCCATCACTGCTGGTCACTCACCCCGTCCACAGTATGGCTGTCCGGGAACAAACTCAGCAGCATTGACCCAGTCTTGTGCCCCTGTTGACCCGCTGGGTTCTGGGTCCGACGGGCCAACCAGCGAGGCGGAGGGCAGCGGCAGCGTCTGGGAGGTTGGCAACTCTTCGTTCTTTGTTGGTTTACAGTGCTCGAACCTGCGGGAGCACACGGAAGACGTTCTGTTACAGTACCAATGATCGACAGGAAGGAGCCGAGTTACAAAACAAGCAAAAATGTTGATGAAACGATGATGAATTCACTTCAAGAGTTGACATGATCATTCTTTCTTTACATTCAAAGCTTCTGTTGAGCTTTTTAAAACAGGTATGTAGAACCTTTCTAGTCCTCTGGACACTTTAACACAATATGCAGAATATCAAGAGAAGATCAAACCACAGATCTTCTGATGAGTGGACCCACTCTACCTCCTGAACCACAGCCACCCATGAATGTCTGTCATTTATGATGTCATCACAAGAAAGAAAAAATAGTCTTATGAATAAAATAAAATGAATTCACCTTTAAAAGATTTGCTGGTTGCTCTTTGCAAACACATCATCCAACATTACATCTTAATGTAAACCTTTAACTTGATCTGCCTTCACCGGAAAACCCTGCTACGAGTTGCCGCAATCCCTGATCCTGTGTGAATCCACGCTTAGCTGCTTTTGTAATTTATTAATCAGTCAATCATTAATCAGTCAGTCACTGTGATGGCACCTTTTCGGGTGGTTTGTGGTTTCACTAGATAGTAGGTAGGGACAGTGGGAAACTCGTTCATCCATTCATGCGCGTCACTAATTAGATGACGAGGCATTTGGCTACCTTAAGAGAGTCATAGTTACTCCCGCCGTTTACCCGCGCTTCATTGAATTTCTTCACTTTGACATTCAGAGCACTGGGCAGAAATCACATCGCGTCAACATTTGTTTTAATTAAACAGTCGGATTTGGGAAAGATTTGTTGGATTTCCTGTCTTGGTTGGCACCTACTGATTTCAAACTGTGCAGTGTGAAGGTGTCGGCCTTCTAAAACTGCACTTTGTCCAAACCAAACTTCCATATAATGAACACTTTGTTATGTTTCTGTCAATTATTTCCTTACTGTGAGTTCACCTTTAAATGTCTAGCTGACCAATCACACTGCTTGGTCCGAACTCCTTGTTTTATGATTCTGCATAACTTGAAGCCTTAATATCATTTGAACAGGAGAGTTCTATAAAAATTCAGTACAGTTGTCATGAACAGGGAAATTAACTATAGAGACCAAAACTGTTTTTGACACTTCACAGCCACGGAGCTCGCCATCTGGCAGTGACACACAGGACAGAGACGGACAGAGACGGACAGAGACTCTTGGTTCTTTTTCAGAGGTTAGTCAAAAAAAAAAATTGACTGACTGGCTGCTGTCTCGCTGGTTTCTATCGTGTGACAGACTGATCGAGAAAAAGTCACAAATCCAGTTCAATGTTTTTATGATCTCATATCAAGAGCGTTTAAATCACCCAGCCCTGTGTGTGTGTGTGTGTGTTTTTTGGACCTGCATCTCTTCAGACAGACAGACAGGCAGGCAGGCAGGCAGGCAGGCAGGCAGAGTCACTGCACAGCATTCAAATGTTGATTAAAAATTGACATTACACCTTCTTATAATGTCAATATTCTTATTAAAATACACACATAGAACATAAATAATTATCTAAATAACTGACTATCTTTCTCTGCATTATGTCCTGTAAAAAGGGCATAAACATCATAAACACTGACACAGATATATCTAGGATAGGCCAATATCAGATATATCAGTCAGGCTCTATTACTAAATATGTGCAACACAGCATCTTCAGACTACTGATGCTATGACTGAACCCTACTTACAAAAGTACCTTAATAAACAGTTCATGAGACAGTACCAAGTCAAAAAGTCCAAAGTTAGTCATTGCCACAAGCACTAGACCTCCACATTGTTCATAGTGCTCATAGTGCGTCTCTGTCCGACACTATCCAGTGGAGTCTCCCTCCATTTACTGTTTACTGTTTAAGATGTTTCATCGTATTAAGATATTCATCATGGCTCTGACATGACCTCGTGAAGTGAAGTGAATGTCCGGCTCACTCATCCAGTTAATTGTCAGTTAGTTGGTTTAATCTGAACTTCACAGTGCCCCTGTGTTTGTCCTCATGGACTGAAGGACCATGCCTTGTTTCTGTGGACAAAAGAATCATCAGTGTTGGAATCATGAAATATGTATTCTGAGGTGTTTTTAGAAAACGGAGTCACTGCTGTTGTTACAGCTGACTGAACTCTGAAGTGTTATGTCTAGACAGCACCCAGGTCAGTTTGAACACATTGTTTACAACTTCCTGTGACACAGTTTGTGCATCACTGCTGACACTGCAGCAACATGAAACTTTCTTCACTGTGATGGCTCAATGATGATTAAAAACCAGATTCTGTTCCAGAATGTTCAGCCTGTCCCAACTGTTTAAAGGTACAATATGTAAGATATTCACTGTATTAAAATCATAAAATTAATATGCTATATCATCAGTTCTTAAGGAAACATGCTAAGTTGAAATACTTGCTTGTTGACAAAAACCCGGCAGCCAAAATGTTCTTAGTTTGAAATTTACCTTTTTTTTTTTTTTTTTTTTTTTTTTTTTTTTTTTTTTTTTTTTTTTGGGTTGTTGGTTTTAATAGTTTTATTTTTGTTCCCTAGGAAAGGGGCCAAAAAAAAAAAAAAAGTTGGGGATTTCATTTTATCAACTTTCTTATATCTCAGCAAACGTTAGGGTTTCTCATCATGTTCATGTGTGTTATCTAATGTCAGTGCATGTAACGTTAGACTGCGAAATCCAGAGGAAAATACACCGGTAACGGGACACGGGACGTCTCTCTCAACAGCAGCTTGTAGCTATGACAGGGAATATATGTAGTCAGATCTGAGTTTACGTGTGTCGGTAACAGCACACACGCGCGAGAGACACCTGCCTCAGACACAGGCAACTGCCTCAGACACCTGACCAGACACTCTGATTTACCGCGTGCGCCTCTCTCTCTCTCTCTCTCTCTCTCTCTCTCTCTCTCTCTCTCTCTCTCTCTCTCTCTCTCTCTCTCTCTCTCTCTCTCTCTCTCTCTCTCAACTTCTTCGTGTCACTATTTTACAGCGTAAATTGCGAGTCAGACTCCGATTTTGAAGCTGATTCATGAAATAAACAAAGCCACAACACAACAGGTAGAGTATCAGAGTTTAGATAGTAACGTTTACGTTACGTTTCGCTCGTCCTGCGCTAGTGAAGGTTCAGCGGCGTCTGTAAACATTCTCCTGACGTCACAGAGTCACAAATGGAGAACATTGCAGTTACTGGATGTAATGCCAGCTCTATGAGTACATGCTTCTCCTCATACTGTTGCCATCTGTGAGCACACAGAAACTATGGATCTGTTGTCTGATTCCAGTTATCAGTTATACTCCCATTGGCTGCAGGTTGGTCTCCAGCAGCCAGATTCTCAAAGGCAAAAATTCACCTGACGTTTGGTCAGAACAGAGTGGCCTTAATACAGAAAACAAGTCAACTGCACAGCTACAATCCAGCATGACTAACAGGCCATGGCAGCCTGTGCACACAGCCATACAAAGGAAAGACGTGGCCTATCCCTCCTCCAGCCTCCTCCACGATGGCGAGCTCCATCAGAACATACTGCTAACCAGTCTGTTCCCAGAAAGCCACTGGAGTGCTGTATGAGTGGGGGGGGGGGGTCCTTCTGGAGCTATGCATAAATAAATGAGAGAGGAGGGTGCTGCAGCAGAGTGAACCTGGGGAACCCAGCAACAGCACAGGAGAAGGGGGGGGGGACAGGAGGGAAACGGAGAGCGTTATGCAATTTCCATGCAGGCTGCAGTGCACTCTGTCTGGCCCTGGGGGCTGCAGAAAAGAGAGAGAGAGGGAGAGAGAGAGACACAGAGACAGAGTGGGAGAGCGAGACAGAGCCCATCACAATAGACGGAGCCCAGGGAATTCAACCATAATAAACCCCCACAGCGAGAGCCTCTCTCTGGACTCTTAATACAGGGTGCAAAGCAGACATAATGAGGACACCCTCCTTACTGCAGCTCCATCACAGGGATGGAGGAATGTGACTTAACACAACAACAGCAACAAAAGCAACAACAGCTCAGTGCTACATTCAACCAAAGGCTTCCTACAAGCAATAGATGACTATTCAACAAAGATGATTGTTTGTGTGTGTGTGTGTGTGTGTGTGTGTGTGTGTATAAATAATGTGTCCCTGCTGCTGTTGGGGTGATCCTCCGACGGCCTCTGTAACTATGGGGATGCTCCTAAAGCCAGACATGGAGCAGACAGTGTCTGTACAAGCTGGCTGCTGCTGTCTGGGTACACTCAGGCTTGACAACAGAGTGGGAGACTAATCTGCTTCTCAAAAGGACCACAGCGCTGCATGTCTGAGCCCATTTACTGTGAGGAAACTCTGCTGAGCACATTCAGAGCATGCTGAAGCTGCTGGAAGACACTGATTTCAGTCCAGTAGAAGATTCAGCTTGCTCATACAGGACAGTGACCTCTGTTAGCTACACTTTATGCTTTTCAAATCACTCTGCACACATGTAATCAGAACAGAGCTGACAACTAAAAAAAGAGACAGATTACCTAAATAAAGGCTGCAGCTGTCACACACATCCACAACAAAAAGCCTGCTTCATGACCATCAGACACACACAAAGCCAAACATTTAATGATGATGATGATGTTAACATAATTTATCTTCATGTATTCATTTGCAGTTGAATAGAGAATCAATACATTCCATACATCGTTTCAAGTCAAGAATAGAAAATAATAGAACATGCTTTGAAAACTGTCCTGTAGTTAGTTGAGCTGAAATATTGATTGATTATCAGTCGACTGACAGATAATAAAAATTTTGATAATTAATTAGACAGACAAGTCATTCATCTAACTTATCAAACATGAATATTTGTTGTTTCTTTGCTGTCTATGACACTAAGCTGAACATGTTTGTGTAACATTTGAAGTTATGTTATGTTATTTTAGAATAAACTGAATGAATGATGACAGTATTTCAGACCCAGATCAGATTTATGTTTATCTTATAGGCAGGCAGACTTTGACAAACCACAACATGATCAGTCAACTCATCATCTCAACAAAGACAGCCAGGAGGATGCTGCTGAACACCAACACTGAAGACAGGACTTCAAATGCATCATTTATAATAAACTACTCCATTACGCAGGTCAATGATATAAAGCCACAGACCAGTGTATGGACGTGGAGCTGCCACAGACACTGACAACAACGTGCTGATATTATGAGGAGGCAGCAGTCTCAGGTGTCAGATCCACTTGAAGAGCGGGCTGGAACACTTCTGAGAAAGCCGTCAGTGAAGCTGCTGTGCTGTCACTCGGCCACTTTTAGAAAGGAAGTTTACATGGAGCTCAACTAACTGTGACACTTGTTTTAGTCTGTGGCAGCTGATCTTTGAACGCTCACTGGAGTTTAAGCAACCCGAGCCTGTAGAATCCAGCCACAGCTTTTAAGATATGAGTTGTGTCTTTACCTGCAGCGGTCTCCAAACACACAGTTTCCTTTCTGAAAGAACTTGCAAATCATGGCTGCTGGTTTGCTGCTGGTCAGATCGTGCGAGTATCGACAGTTGTCTCCTTCTTTGCACAGACCATGCATGAAGTATCTGGAAAAAGAACACAGAGGTGCCATCACGTTAGAACGTTAACGGAAAACTCAGTTTGAAATCCGCGTCGGTCAAACTGAACAACACACACACTCGAGATAATCAAGATAATCTTAGCACGTCCACAACAAACATTCCCCTCATAACGTTAGCTTCATGCAGTGTGACTGACGGTGTGACATTCACACTCGGCTTCAGCCGTTGCTTGGTTCTAAAGTGAAAGTGTACTGAGTGAACAGTTGGACGTTAGATTTGAGTGTTATCATTCTGTTGTGTGACAGTCGTTCAGCTCGTACTGACATTACAGCCCGACATGAACGCCAACAGAGTCACTGGTTGTAAACGGAGCTAGCAGACTGTCGCTAGCTCAGCTGGCTCTGTGAGACCACAACACGGTGAACATAACAACACAGCTAGCTAGCCAACAGCTGAGCCGAGCCTCGGTAGACGCTGCTGTCAGCCGCTCACCAGCCGCCGTACCGCCGCTATTCTGCCGTCAAAGCACACACGACAGAACTATCTTCGACAAGTTAACACTCTGTCGTCCTGTCTTACCTGCAGGTTACGTGTTTGGTCCAACCTCCTGTTACTGGTGAACCCGCCGTAGACGCTACTGCTGCCTCCGCCATTGCTGTTTATGTTGAGAAGCTACAGCCGGATGTTCCGGACAGCTCCGGTCCAGCTCGGCTTCTTTCGCGTATGTACGGTTCAAGTCGGAGTTTATCGGAAAAGCTTGCGCTGAGCAGCCCGCTGTCCACACCGGGGCACCATAGTTACACTCACTCATGGTGATTCAAACACAGACTGACATCTAGGGGAAGATTAAAGTCACAGCTCAGTTTAGTTTCAGATCATACATTTGTGTTTGTAGGCTGTGCCTCTCACTGCACTGTGTGTAAAACAAATCATAACATTATGGAACACTTTTATCAAAGATCAAATAACAAACTAGAAAATTCCTAAAGAAATTTTGAGTGTGCCTGACTCTGGCCCCGTCGCCCCCATACATTAAGTAGCTGTCAGCGTGTGTGCGTGCTTGTGTGTTCACCTGGCGTACACATGCGTGGACATCACATTTTGGGTCATATTACCATAGTTCTGCTTACCTGGGGCCTAATGGCCACGTATGTGGACCCTTACACTACCACCTAGTGGTGTCAGAAGAGTACAACACACTACAGGAAAAATTAAAAATGGCGGCGAGCACAAGGGAAAGTTAGGCCCGGCACTCCAAACCAAAACATCGACAAGGTAAGAAGTCCAATCATATTTCATGGCTTATTCTTTTTTAGATATGCATAGAAGCATTGTAAGTTTGCTATGACATGAAGACTTTACAAAAAATTAGTAAAAGTAACGGTCTAGTATGCTGCTAAACATGATGTATACGTATGTGTACAGAGGGACTTAGCTTTGTTAAAAATGTTAATATGTTAGCAAAAATGTGCCCAGGAACAGCAGATGTAAATAGGCTTATAGCTAATTCTGGTGCAGCTAAAAAACTGTACATTGTCCCAGTGAATAAATAAACAAACAAACAAATAAATAAATACATATATACATAAATTACATGGATTTGTATTTGATCTTTTCATGATTTTATTTCCAGAGCGTTTTTCTGTGGAAAGAGCACTGGAGCTATTACTGTTACTTGATGGAGACAAGTCAGATTTGGATAATTTGACTGACAACGATGATGCCATCCTGGATGCTGATTATCAGCCCCCACCACGGGATCAAAGCAGCAGTGAGGATGACAGTAGCGGCAGAGCACAGCAGGCGACGTAAATGTTCTATTGTGTTTTAAGGAAATTCAGACCGAGTGTCCACATATGTGGACATAATTTTTCTCTAAAACTACACCATGTAAAAAGATGATGCTTAGTTTTTATACTTATCATGGTCCAATAACCCCAAATAGCAAAGAGAAATAAAAAATGCATATCAAACGAGCTCGGGTCTTAAGAGGTTAAGGAGAGATTGTTACAAAGCCTTTTGTCTTGTCTGTGTGTGTGTGTGTGTGTGTGTGTGCGTGTGCGTGTTTGTGTGTGTCTGTCTGTCTGTGTTTGTGTCTGTGAGAGAGAAGGATAAAATGGCCGACAGTATTATTATATTGGCCAACTGTATTATTGACAGTCATTGTTATTATACAGAAAGTTCAATAAAGTTAATCACAGTCAGGCTTGGGAGGGACAAGCTTTGGTTGCCAAGCAACCAGGGCCAGGTGGAGCCCACCAATCAGAGCAGAGCAGTCAACCGCAGTGGCTTCTGTGACATTTGATACCGCTGAGAGAGAGAGAGAGAGAGAAAAACCGCTGAAAGTACCCCTCGAACAAGAAGGCTTTTTGGCCAAACCGTAGTTCCTGTCATTGAACCGGCTTCACTGTGAGCATCCCGGCCAAGCCGGTCGTTTTGATACCTTTTTTGTGTATGTTCGACCGAAAAACATGCGGAAGAATAATAATAATAAGAATATTAAGTATGGGGAATAATATATAGTGTGTTTCAGGCACACTCAATAATAACTAGAATATTTGCATTTCCTGCTGAAAGTGCAGTGTGGATGCCCTCTGCTGAAATGCCCGATGCATCTGTGGAAATTTGTATGAAAAGATAGAATTGTAGAATATTTTGAAATCTTGTATGAATTTGTAGAACATTCTAACAAAGTGTGAAATAAGCTGAAAAAAAGTTGAGTAATCTTTCTACATGTGCCATATTTATACTATTTATATCTTTTAGATTTGCCACATTCTTTTCTTAGATATCTTTTAATCAAATCAAATCAAATCAAATCAAATTTTATTTGTATAGCCCAAAGTCACAAAACACATTTTGCCTCGGAGGGCTTTACAATCTGTACAGGGAGTGACACCCTCTGTCCTTAGACCCTCGGTTCGAGTGAGGAAAAACTTGCCCACAAAAAACCCTTTTAACAGGTAAAAAAGGTGGAAGAAACCTCAGGAAGAGCCACAGAGGAGGGATCCCTCTCCCAGGACGGACATGTAGCGTTATTGCTAAGTCAAGACGTACGGAGGCAGGAGCATATCGGAGACATACCAGCTGTTAGGTCCAGGAAACTCTCTTTATTGCTCCCATGACAACCCTATCATTCTAAAGTCACCTAGCAGGACTTATCTCTACATCTCTCTTTTCCAGTTAGTTTCCAAGAGAGACCTTACTTTACAAACGTCTGACTAGACATGAGGAAACTGTCCAATAAACACAACTTTTCTAGTTGTAACAATAAACCTTCATACCATTCATAACTGAAAATTCATCTAAATTCAAGCAAACTAAAATCTTTTCACTTCAATTCTTCTCTAAACTCTCTTCTAAACCAGTATCATAAAAATCACTGCTGTAAACATCAGATAATAAATAACAAATACTAAGTTAAATAATCGTTTTTTTTTTTTAAACACACATTATATACATTTCTGTCTCAAGAGCCCAGGCTCTTCCACTGAGTGAGGGAATTATTGTTACCCAGCATTCACTCAGGGTAGGTGTTCACATTTTCTCATAGTTCAAGCGAACTGGAGCAGTCCTGACTCTGACAGGATAGCGTCTCTCGTTCACTGGAGTGTGTTTGTGACTTAAGTCACACCTCTCAGGGGTGACGGATGTGTCAGTAGATCTAGCAGGATCTGCCGCTGGAGTGGTATTTTCCAATGACAGGTCAGGGATCTGTGCTCCGCCAGGCAATGTAACGCAGTGATGAACGAGTCAGCTGACTCGCCCGACTCTTGCTGCCGTTGATTAAACATAGCCCGTTCATATATGACGTTCCTGCAAGCGACGAAGTGAGCGTCCAACTTCTCTTTGACTGTGTGGTACTCACTTGCTTCATCAGCCGTTAGGTGCAAGGACGTTAGAATGTCTTCCGCCTCCTCGCCCATTGTGTAGATCAAAGCATTCACTTGATTTTCGTCTGCTTGGGTTTCCAAACCTGAAGCGATGCGAAATCTGTCAAATCGTTTGATCCATTTCGGCCAGTCCTCTGTTTTAAACGAGAATTTCTCCGGTGGAGCAACTTGAAACTGGTTCATGATGAACGCTGTCGATCCGTTGCCTTGGTAACATTGCTGTAAGCTAGTAACGTTGCTGTAAGCTCCGCGCAGCGGTTGTCAACACTAACACTAAAAACACTTTTTTAATGAAAAAAATAACAAACCGCCAGCTGACGACTCACTTGGCTACTAATTAACTTCTGACTAATTAACTTCTGACACCATGTTGTAGCGTTATTGCTAAGTCAAGATGTACGGAGGCAGGAGCATATCGGAGACACACAAGCTGTTAGGTCCAGGAAATGTTGCTCTCTTTATTGTTCCCATGACAACCCTATCATTCTAAAGTCACCTAGCAGGACTTATCTCTACAGACAGACAGAGAGAGAGAGAGAGAGAGAGAGGGGAGGGAGGGGGAGTCCCCCGGCAGTCTAGTCCTATAGCAGCATAACTAAGGGATGACCTGAGCCAGCCCTAACTATAAGCTCTATCAAAAAGGAAAGTCTTAAGTCTACTCTTAAAAGTGTTGACCGTGTCTGCCTCCCGAACCCAGAATGGTAGTTTGTTCCACAGAAGAGGAGCTTGATAGCTGAAAGCTCTGGCTCCCAATCTACTTTTGGAAAATATAGGAACCACAAGGAACCCAGCATTCTGAGAGCGCAGCGTTCTAGAGGGGTAGTAAGGTACTATGAGCTCTTTTGGTGCCTGACCATGAAGAGCTTTGTATGTAAGGAGAATTTTAAATTCTATTCTAGATTTAACAGGTAGCCACTGCAAAGAAGCCAAAATGGGAGAGATGTGATCTCTGATCTTGGTTCCTGTCAGAACACGTGCAGCAGCATTCTGAATTAGCTGCAAAGTCCTAAGAGACTTACTGGAGCAGCCTGATAACAAAGAGTTACAATAGTCCAGCCTAGAAGTAACAATTGCGTGGACTAGTTTTTCTGCATCCGCTTGAGATACAATGCGTCTGATTTTGGCGATGTTACGTAAGTGGAAGAATGCAGTCCTCGAAATATGTTTTATGTGGACATTAAAGGACAAATCCTGATCAAAAACAACTCCAAGATTCTTTACGGTGGAGCTGGAGGCCAGGGTGATCCCATCTAAAGTAACTAAGTCTCTAGAAAGAGAGTTTCTGAGGTGTTTGGGTCCAATTACAAGAACTTTAGTTTTGTCTGAATTTAACATCAGAAAATTGTAGGTCATCCAATATTTTATATCCTTAAGGCATGCTTGGAGTTTAGTTAACTGATTGGTTTCATCAGGCTTGATCGATAAATATAATTGGGTGTCGTCAGCATAACAATGAAAATTAATGGAGTGATTCTTAATAATGTTCCCTAGAGGAAGCATATATAAACTGAACAGGAGTGGTCCTAGTACAGAACCTTGTGGGACTCCGTGACAAACTTTGATATGCATGGAGGATTCATCATTGACGTGAACAAACTGAGATCGATCTAAGAAATACGACTTAAACCAGCTTAGGGCGGTTCCTTTGATGCCAATTTGATGTTCCAGTCTCTGTAAAAGAATTTGATGGTCAATGGTGTCAAATGCGGCAAGATCTAACAGGATAAGTACAGAGATGAGTCCTTTGTCTGACGCCATTAGGAGGTCATTTGTAACTTTGACTAGTGCGGTCTCTGTGCTATGATGCACTCTAAATCCTGACTGAAAATCCTCAAATGAACTGTTCTTATGGAGAAAGTCACACAGCTGATTGGCTACAGCTTTCTCAAGTATCTTAGAAAGAAAGGGAAGGTTTGATATTGGTGTGTAATTGGCTAAATCCTCTGGATCTAGAGTGGGCTTTTTAAGAAGAGGTTTAATTACAGCTACTTTAAAGGACTGTGGTACATATCCCGATAATAAAGACAGATTAATCATATCCAATAAAGAAGGGCTAACTAGAGGTAAAACATCCTTGAGCAGCCTGGTTGGGATGGGGTCTAAGAGACAGGTTGACGGCTTAGATGAAGAAATTATTGAAGTTTTTTGATGAAGGTCGATGGGAGAAAAACTTGTATATATATTTTTATATTGTATGTTTTACATTGCATGTATATTGCTGTTTGCACCAGGGATCTGAGGGAAACGCTATTTCAATTCTCAGTATGTACTGTACACATAGCAGCATTGACAATAAAGTTGACTTGACTTAACAAGTGAGAATTGTAGAATATTGTGAAATATTGTATGAATTTGTAGGATATTATAACAAAGTGTGAGATTAGCTGAAAAAAGTAGAGTATTATATAAAAACAGTGAAAATAGCCCCCTCTCTGCTCCCTCTGGCTTGTGTCAGTGGCAGGCTGGAGGTTGCCAAGCAACCAGGGCCATCTGCCGGGCCCTAAGTAGAGTGTGTGTCAGACTGACAGTTAGGGCTCCGCAGAGGGAGAGAACACGGCTGAAAACGGCAGAACCTACCCGACAGAGAAAGTCGTGTAGCGACCAAACCGTTGTAACTATCACTGAAACGACTTGACCACTAGTAGCACGAGGCTTTCCTGATCGTGTAGGTCTATAATTTTTGTGACTTCCGGTACAGAATGGATCGTCAGCACGAGGGAGAGAAACTGGTTTCTCTGCTTCCCTGCAGAAAAATCCCTCCTTTTTAACATGGGTGTTTATGGGGCTCTGGCAGAGGTAGCTGGTGCTTTGAAGCGCACACCGCCAAAACGGTAAGGCTGACAGCTTCACTAGTGCTATCACTGCGTAGGTAGCGAGTTTTCCTACGTTTTGATGGTAAAATTATGTCTGTAGCGCGAAATTTGTGGCCACGGGAGACTTTTCTGTTTTATGTTTTCACAGAGTGTCTCTCTGCTTCTTCGCTCTAGTGCTGACGTCACTCACTCTAGCAGGCGCAATACACACCCATTATAAACGCAGAATTTCAGTAAAAACCTGTTCAACTTTAAGCTTTGATATTTTAAAAACGATACGTAAAAGATGTTTAAAAGTTGAGTACAAGGTTAATAGTTTAAGATCCTTTGTACAATTTGGAGTTTGAATGAAGTCTGTAGTAGAAAGTATGCAGAAGCAGTAGTAGTTTAAAGTATAGTGGGTCTGTAGAGAGATTTGAAGATTTCCAATGCATTCTTATGGGGGAAATTTTGTAGAAAATATTGAATAGTTTGTACAGTATAAATAGTAGAGATTTGTAAAGTAATAGCCATCATGTCCTGAATGAGCTGCATCTGGTGATATAATTTTTATATTTGTAGGACAGGATTTGTCCCACAAATAGTGAATGCCCTCTGGGCACCCACACTAATAATAGTCATGGGGAATAATTAGTGTGGATGCCCAAAGGGCATTTCTATAGCCCAGAATTGACAAACCAAGCAGTGGCTCTTTGCCCATTTGCTACCATCGTCGTCCCTAAAACATTCTGGGAACTCAAGGGTGAGGCAGGACGGTTGCAATGACCAACATCAATTTGGATAGCACTAAATCCCACACACTGTTTCTTTAAAGTGCAGTTGGAAAAACACTACCGCATATCAAGTCCACAGGAAGACCACTAACAGCCTGGCATTCATCAGGTGTGTGTAAGTTTACACTGTGAGAGAAGCTGTAAAATGGTGGATATTTTTTTAAACATCACTACTCCTGTAAAATGACTCATTACGCTCTCAGAATTTGATCCAGTCAGTTCAACAACATTTGAAAAGTTTAGGTTAGCAGAGGGCTTAACAGGAAGTTACTGGCTTCGCAGGTGAAAGTTTCTGTGGGCCACATAATGCAAGGAAGTAAATTCAAATAAAAGACATTGTGCCATAGACTGTATAAAACATGGACATAGTCTCTGTGACAACACCCACAAGCTGTGTCTCAATTCAGGGGCTGCGTCCTTCGAAGCACGCATTTGAAGGCCGGTTACGTCACTACGCCGCGCGAAGGCTGTCCCAATTCGAAGGCTCCTTATAATGCGTCCTCCAAATGCGTCCTTCTTTTCCCTCTTTTTTGAGGATGCACCGGAGTATCCTCGCGGCCTCATATATCCCAAGATCCTTTGCGCGCCGCTGTTCAGTGCCGGGAAACAATGGCGACACCAAGCGACACAGCAAGCGGTGGTGAATTTACATTCAAATGTAAGTATTGGCTTTCATATTTAATTACTTTCACTTGTTACTACTTATACTTTTACTAAGTACTTTTTATTACTTTTATTATCCCTGCTTTATTTCCAGACTGTGAAACTGCAAAGTCTAGTTAAATGATTGGATTGAATAAAGAGCTACGTTTAGGATTATCAATATTATATGTTAGACGTCATTAGTATCATCATTATGATAATTTTTTTGCTATATTCGAACGCTTTTGTCTGTTGACATAGCAAAAAAAAAAACGTGTTTTACATTTCATTCTGTTTTAGGGAGCAAGGAGCAGACGGAGACACTAATTAAATTAAGGGGTCTTAATGACCACCTCTTCACAGGTGCGAAGCACTCTGCCACAGTGGGTTGGAGGTAAGACTGATGTCCCTTTTTGTAAATCTTTGCATCCCTGTGTTAATGTGATCTCATGTTTACTTTTTCTCTTGCTTTAGAACAATTCTGGAAAAGATGGGCCTGGAGGGGGAGGGTGCAGCCCCACCAGGCAAAAAAAAAAGTGGGACAATCTAAAAAAGAAATATAAAGTAGGTGCAGGTTTGGATTTGTTTTACCCATGCAAGTTACTAAATACTTTGCTGAAAATTGCTGACGTGATTGATTTCCACTGCCTTAGGATTGCAAATATCCAGGGACAGGGGAGGGGACAAGCGGGAAGCCCACTGCAGCTAATTGGCCCTGGTTTGTCCTCATGGATGAGGCATTAGGACAGAGGCCTTCTATTGCCCCCCCTGTACTAATTGCCTCCATCCCTGAGGACAAACCAGGGCCAAGTGCAGCAGTGGGTGACCACCAGGGGGAGGAGGAGGAGGAGGAGGAGGATGAGGAGGAGAGGCCAGCCAGGGCCAAGCAGAAAGAGGAGGAGGGAGGATGACCTCTTGAATCTTATAAAGGATGACATGAAGCTCCAGAGGGAGGCAGAGGAGAGGAGGGAGCAGGAGAGCAGAGAGAGGATGGACAGGCTCTTCTCTCTGCTCGAGAAAGTGCTTGATAAATAATTTTTTGTGTGTTTATTTACTGTTTTGTTGTTATTTATTTCATTAATGTATTTTATTTTATTGCATTGATTGTTATTGACAATAAGAATTTCTATGTTATTGTTATAAAATGAAAATATTAATTTTCACGCATTTATTATACAGGATTATTAAAGTATTTCTGATTTCTGATGTCTTGTCTATTCCATTTAGTACTACCAACTGAAGTCCAATTTATAACAGGATTTGCAAACGGCATAAAGTGTTACTGTTCAGGAACAATGAACAACAAGGGATTATTATATTTTTTTTTTATTGAACTATTTACAAATGAACAACTATTTACAGATTATTATCATTATACAATATACAGTAATAGGCTGAGCAGGAGTCCCTGGCAGTGCTGCTGGGCTGGATGGGATGCCACAATAAACCTTCTGTGGTCAGTGGGGCATCATTTGGGCTGGTATTCAGGGTGTTTGGGGGTCTGGTCTCCAATGTCCACCATATCGTCCATCAAGTGGGTTTGCAGGGCTGACTTGATCGACGGCTGCCATGTCACTAAGAATTTTTAAGAAAGAGGCAAGAATTGTAAGATATAATAATAATACAATTATTACACCAAACAAAACTACGTACAAAACACTTTAAAATAGGAATAATGGCTTTAAAATTATGTTACTTGCCTGCTGAAGATAATCGTGGTCAGGGATAACCTCCTCCAGGGCTGACACCTCTGCAGACAGCCGGTCCCGCCATGCAGCACCACTGATGGCCTCCAGCCCGGTCTCCCCCTCATCCTCTGGCATGGCGTCCTGCAGCTCATCCTCTGGGGGCATGATGTCACCCACCCCCAGGCAAATGTTGTGCAGGACGGCACATGCTGTTATGACCTGCAATGTAAAAACCTTATTCATTAATTGTGATTTACATCAGTAGCCTACTCAAAGGTAAAGTAGAATCCTGTTGTGTGATGACATACCTGAGGCACAAAGGTGTGATGCACCTCCAGCGCTTGTAGGAAGATGGCCCGGAACCTGGTCTTCATCATCCCAAAGGCACGCTCAATGATAGAGCGTGCCCTGGAATGATGGGCATTAAAGCGCTGGGGTCCCACACCTTGCAACGGCTGCTTGTAGGGAGTGATGAGGGGGAGTGGATGCTGGAGGCACGGGTACCCGCCGTCTGCGAGGATGAAGTGCCCTGGAGGAGGGTAGACAGCCTGTCTGTACAGTGGGCTGTGCCGGAGTACTCTGGAGTCGTGCACGGACCCCGGCCAGCCCACGTACACGTCCACAAAGCGGCCCTGATGGTCACAAACTGCCTGCAGGATAACTGATGCAAACAGTTTCCTGTTCAGGTAGCAGTGACCATCAGGGCCGCTTGGTGGCTTGATCCTGACATGGCAGCCGTCGATCGCTCCAGCAGCCTTTAAAAAGGCTCTGTGTCTTGCCAGCCCTGCAAACCCACGAGTTACTGCCGCCAGGTCTTCAGCGGTCTTTGGGAAGTTTATGACCTTGTGGCGGATGGCCACCACCTCCCCAGTAACTCGGTGGACAATACGGTGGACAGTGGAGCGCGGCATCCCAAACACCCTTGAGACCACCCTGTATGATGCCCCACTCGCCAGCCAGAACAGGAGCACCAAGGTCTCTATTGTGGCACCCCATCCATGTCTCCGATCCTGGGGGAGGAGGTTCAGCAGCACTGCCAGGGACTCTCTGCTCAGCCTGAAGTCCTGCCTGGTGTCACCCTGATTGAAAAACCTGTCCAGGACAGGCACGGCCAGATTTATCCTGCAGTACAGGGGTCTGGTCTGGATTGGGGAAAGGAGGGGAAGAACAGAAGAAGAAAAATGGTTAATTACACAATAGCTACATAATTTTAGTTAATAAGATAATTCCAGTTAAGTAATTTCAAGATAATTCTAGTTCATTTTATTGCTTTGATGGATGATGCTAAACCTGTTTATCGATCCACTTATCACTCTATCTAGGCTTCGCAATGTAGTTGGAATGACTCATGACACAATAATATTCAATTGGGGTCAGGGTTCTTTTACTATTAATGAATTGTTCAGGTTAGATGGCATTATGTGCCAATCTACAGTTTATAAGTCTAGCATTAACGAAATGTATTGGTATGTTAATTGCCCCTAACTGTTAACTAGCTAATAATGATAATGATAACATAATGATAAAATTACTATGGGATAAAATAACAGGTTTACCTCTCGGTCCCCTATTAACCGCAGATATACGAGCCGGCGGAGACGGCGGACACGGAGCCGCTTCTCCCCTTCCTCCACCAGCAGAGCAATTAAAAATAAGATGACAAATTTCTCATGAATGTCCATGAATACTTTCTTCTTTCTTCTGTCTTCTACTTTCTTCTGTTTGTTTGTTCTTCGTTTTCTCAACTGGCCACCACCTCCGGGAACGTCTATAAGTACCAACAGCTGCAGCAGGTGACGCAGCAGGTGACGAAACCAGGAAATGCTTCGGAGGCTAGACCGTCTCATTTAAAAACGGTTGATGCGGCCTTCGAAGGTCTCTCAGAAGGATTCGCCCTCGAAGGCCGCAGAGGCCGCGTCCTCCGAAGGATGCAGCCCCTGAATTGAGACACAGCTACAGTATGGTTGCGCTGGTCGTCTCCATCTTGCCAGTCCTGCCTCTGACACTTCCTGGCTAAAATCCAAAATCCAAAAATAGGTAAAGAGGTGGAGCCTGGTTGCTCAAACAAGCCACTTGTGATGAGTTCTATAAAAGTTCACCCTCAGTACAGTTGTCATGAACGGGGAAATTAGCTATAGAGACTAAAACAGTTTTTTGTACCAGGCTGTTAACATGTTTATTTCTGCTGTGAAGTTGGACATTTTAACATGGGGACTTATGGAGACTGACTCACTTCTGGAGCCAGCCTCAAGTGGACGACAAGAGGAACTGAAGTTTTCAGCACTTTCGTGTAAGCTTCTTCACAGCCACGAAGGTTGCCATGCGTGGGGCGTGGAAGTAAACCTGGAAACTGGAAAACATTTTTAGCATATGGTAAATGGTAAATGGACTGTACTTATATATCTCCTTTCTAGTCTTCTGACCACTCTTTTACACTACATATCTCATTTACCCATTCACACACATTCATACACTGATAGCATTGGCTGCCATGCAAGGTGCCAACTGCTCATCAGTTTTAGGAGCTAACCATTCATACGCATTCACACACCGATGGTCAGAGGTGGACAGAGTACACAACTTCACTACTTGAGTAAAAGTACAGATACTCCTTGTCAAATATTACTCCAATACAAGTAAAAGTAGCTTAGTCGAAATATTACTTAAGTAAAGTACTAAAGTATTTGCTTAAAAAATTACTTAAGTAAAAGTATTAAAAAAAATATCTCACGAAATACTATGATACTACAAGCTCATACAATTACGTTTAAAATGATCATCTACAATTTAACAAACATTAAGCTAGCTAACGTCAGTAGCTAGCTTACATACTGCGACGTGCTTTTTCAGGTTGGAAGACGAGTTTTTGTGGGCGGTGATATAATCCACTGTATGGATTGTATGGCATGACGTAGTACAGGTACGGCAATACGGCTAAGACAAACAGTTTATTTTCTCAGAATTAAAAAAAAAAAATCAGCTGACGTAAGCTCAAAAGTAGTGAGTAACGAGAGCATCAATAGAAATGTAGTGGAGTAAAAAGTACAATATTTGTCCTTCAAATGTAGTGGAGTGAAAGTAAAAGTATCCCCCCAAAATAATACTCAAGTAAAGTACAGATACTCAAAAACTGTACTTAAGTACAGTACTCAAGTAAATTTACTTCGTTACTGTCCACCACTGCCGATGGTGCAGCCTTCTGGAGCAATTTGGGGTTCAGTATCTTGCCCAAGGACACTTCGACATGCAGACAGAGGAGCCGAGAATCGAACCACCGATCAAAACGACACGCTGTATCTCCTGAGCCACATGAGCCCATGCACTATTTGAGGAATTCTCAATGACTAGGCACCATCTTTGGGTCCTGTATTCAGCTATATTACGTCCATGAGAGACCTGCACATAGGACAGCATGGTGACATGGCCTCACCACCAACCAAAGTGAATGGCAGACTGACCACCACTCAGTGTAACAGGAACAAGCTGGTAGTCAGAGCCAATCGAGCTAACCATGGAGCTATAGCCAGCCACGAGCAGCTGCTGTCAGTCTCTCTGTGTCTGGGCTGGACACGCAGAGAGTAACAACAACAGTAACATTAACAGAAGATACTTGTTTGAGCCTCAGAATGTCAGTGTGAACAGCAGCATTAATGAGTTTCATCACAGTCAATCAATCAAATTTTATTTGTATAGCCCAAATTCACAAAACACATTTTGCCTCGGAGGGCTTCACAATCTGTACAGGGAGTGACACCCTCTGTCCTTAGACCCTCGGTTCGAGTGAGGAAAAACTTGCCCACAAAAAACCCTTTTAACAGGGAAAAAAGTGGAAGAAACCTCAGGAAGAGCCACAGAGAGAGAGAGAGAGAGAGAGAGAAAGTACATTACAGTACAGTCATATATTATAGTTTACAGCTACAAAATCTGACTACTTTAAGTGATCTGTGGAAAATGATCACAGCTCTTTTATTTAACATCTTTATTGTCATAAACTCAAAGCAATGAGAAAGGAAATGGGAGATTCTCAGGCTCTCAAACTGCCCCCAGGAGAGGAAAATATGAAGTGAAACTAAAAATGTTTCATGTAGGGAAAATAAAAAAAAACAACAAGAGTTTGCTGGTGTGATCGTGCTGACCATTAATTCAACTTGGATCTATGTTTATTACTAACTTCCTCTTTCATTGTTAATGATTGATAAAAATTGTGAGGCGAGAAGTACCACAGGGTTAATCCAACAGTGTTGGCTCTATAAATCTGTTAAAAGCTCACCCACATCCACAAAGAGTTTCCATCGTCAGATAACAGGTTAATAAAGCTAAATGCATGGTTCAATACAAATTCAAAATTGATGGCTGTTTGGAGGAAAAACTGGTTACAACAGTGATCTCCCATCATACATCACTGTATGTACATCAACTACGTGGAAGTTTTAATCATTTCATTCTTCTGTGTTGATTGTCAGTTGTTTCAGTTGTAAATTTGTTGTCTGAAATATACAGACGACTGTTAGTCGTCATGGCATAATTAGTTTGGCCAGACGGTGACACTAGGCAAAAGTTCAGAAGGTCACAGGTTCCATCACAGTACATTTTAAAACAGATCCTCTCATTCAGTGGACTTTGTTGGATTTTGTTGGGTAATTTATCAACCTGACTGAAAAGATAACCAAGGACTGATTAGCCATCAGATATTCTGTGGACATGATGAGTTGAACATAAACACCTTTAATTTGATATATACTGTAATAAAATATTTATGTGTTCTCATATCTTTCAGATGTTAGCTTCTTTCCGTGATTATTCCTCTGGTGCCATCAAATTCAAATCAAATCAAATTTTATTTGTATAGCCCAAAGTCGCAAAATACATTTTGCCTCGGAGGGCTTCACAATCTGTACAGGGAGTGACACCCTCTGTCCTTAGACCCTCGGTTCGAGTGAGGAAAAACTTGCCCACAAAAAACCCTTTTAACAGGGAAAAAAGTGGAAGAAACCTCAGGAAGAGCCACAGAGGAGGGATCCCTCTCCCAGGACGGACAGACGTGCAATAGATGTCACGTGTACAGTCAACAAGTCAACAGAAACATTTTGTGTAATTACAATGAAAAATGACAATGGATTACAATGAATGATAAAATGATTACAGTAGCAGTGGAACCTGTGATAGAGATAGAGAGACACAGATGCACAGCAGCAGCAAATCATTAACTAAGTCACTATAAACTGTAATGGAGATATGGTAACATTAATGACAGTAATAATATATGTAGTGGACGTCATGCAGGACCACAGCAGCAGTCACGATCCACGAGAACCTGCTGGACGAAAGAGCACAGAAACTCCGGGAAGAAGTTTAGTTAGTAAGATGCATTAATGTACATGTATGACAGACATGTATGTTTACAGATGGTGGTGGTGATGGTGAGAGAGAGAGGGAGAGAGAGAGAGAGAGAGAGAGAGAGAGAGAGAGAGAGGGTTTTCAGTAAAGGGAGATGTGACTGCATCTTCAACCAATACCATGCCTGGCTAGGCATAACCCTGAAAGGAGGAGTCCCCCCGGCAGTATAGTCCTATAGCAGCATAACTAAGGGATGACCTGAGCCAGCCCTAACTATAAGCTCTATCAAAAAGGAAAGTCTTAAGTTTACTCTTAAAAGTGTTGACCGTGTCTGCCTCCCGAACCCAAAATGGTAGTTTGTTCCACAGAAGAGGAGCTTGATAGCTGAAAGCTCTGGCTCCCAATCTACTTTTGGAAACTATAGGAACTACAAGGAACCCAGCATTCTGAGAGCGCAGTGTTCTAGAGGGGTAGTAAGGTACTATGAGCTCTTTTAGATATGATGGTGCCTGACCATGAAGAGCTTTGTATGTAAGGAGAAGAATTTTAAATTCTATTCTAGATTTAACAGGTAGCCAATGCAAGGAAGCCAAAATGGGAGAGATGTGATCTCTGATCTTGGTTCCTGTCAGAACACGTGCAGCAGCATTCTGAATTAGCTGCAAAGTCCTAAGAGACTTATTGGAGCAGCCTGATAACAATGAGTTACAATAGTCCAGCCTAGAAGTAACAAATGCGTGGACTAGTTTTTCTGCATCTGCTTGAGATACAATGCGTCTGATTTTGGCAATGTTACGTAAATGGAAGAATGCAGTCCTTAAAATTTGTTTTATGTGGACATTAAAGGACAAATCCTGATCAAAAACAACTCCAAGATTCTTTGCGGTGGAGCTGGAGGCCAGGGTGATCCCATCTAAGGTAACTAAGTCTCTAGAGAGAGAGTCTCTGATGTTTTTGGGTCCAAATACAAGAACTTCAGTTTTGTCTGAATTTAACATCAGAAAATTGAAGGTCATCCAACTTTTTATATCTTTAAGGCATGCTTGGAGTTTAGTTAATTGATTGGTTTCATCAGGCTTGATCGATAAATATAATTGGGTGTCGTCGGCATAACAATGAAAATTAACGGAGTGATTCCTAATAATGTTCCCTAGAGGAAGCATATATAAACTGAATAGAAGTGGTCCGAGTACAACAACCTTGTGGGACTCCATGACAAACTTTGGTATGCATGGAGGATTCATCATTGACAAGAACAAACTGAGAACGATCTAAAAAATAAGACTTAAACCAGCTTAGGGCGGTTCCTTTGATGCCAATTTGATGTTCCAGTCTCTGTAAAAGAATTTGATGGTCAATGGTGTCAAATGCGGCACTAAGATCTAACAGGACGAGTACAGAGATGAGTCCTTTGTCTGATGCCATTAGGAGGTCGTTTGTAACTTTGACTAGTGCGGTCTCTGTGCTATGATGCACTCTAAATCCTGACTGAAAATCCTCATATAAGCTGTTCTTATGGAGAAAGTCGCACAGCTGATTGGCTACAGCTTTCTCAAGTATCTTAGAGAGAAAGGGAAGGTTTGATATCGGTCTGTAATTGGCTAAAACCTCTGGGTCTAGAGTGGGCTTTTTAAGAAGAGGTTTAATTACAGCTACTTTAAAGGACTGTGGTACATATCCTGATAATAAAGACAGATTAATCATATCCAATAAAGAAGGGCTAACTAGAGGTAAAACATCCTTGACCAGCCTGGTTGGGATGGGATCTAAGAGACAGGTTGACGACTTAGATGAAGAAATTATTGAAGTTATTTGATGAAGGTCGATTGGAGAAAAACAGTCTAAATATATATCAGGTTTTACAGCTGTTTCCAAACTTGCTGTATCAGAATGCAGATCAGTGCCTGTTGAGGGCAAGAGGTGATGAATTTTGTCTCTAATAGTTATAATTTTATCATTAAAGAAGCTCATGAAGTCATTGCTACTTAGACCTAAAGGAATGGATGGCTCAATAGAGCTGTGGCTCTCTGTTAGCCTGGCTACAGTGCTGAAGAGAAACCTGGGGTTGTTCTTATTTTCCTCTATTAATGAAGAGTAGTAGGCTGCTCTGGCACTACGGAGAGCCTTCCTGTATGTTTTAAGATTATCTTGCCAGGCTAAACGAGATTCTTCCAGTTTAGTGGCACGCCATTTGCGTTCAGAATTACGTGCCTCTTGCTTTAAGTTGCGAGTCTGCTGGCTATACCATGGTGCTAACCTCCTTTGTTTAATTATCTTCTTTTTCAGAGGTGCAATAGAGTCTAGAGTTGTTCGTAATGAGCCTGTAGTACTATCAACAAGATGATCTATTTGTGAGGGGCTAAAGGAAGCAGACAAGTCCTCTGCTACATTGAGACAAGTCATTGAATTCAATACTGAGGGAATCACTTCCTTAAATTTGGCTACAGCACTATCAGATAAACATCTGCTGTAGGAGTTTCTGCAGAAAGGCTTATAGTCCAGTAATATGAACTCAAAGGTTATTAAAAAGTGGTCTGACAGAAGAGGATTCTGTGGAAAGACTATTAGATGATCAATTTCAATGCCATATGAGAGAACAAGATCAAGAGTGTGGTTCAGACAATGAGTCGGTTTATTTACACTCTGACAGAAGCCAATTGAATCTAACAAAGAGATAAACGCAGTACTAAGACTATCATTGTGGTTGTCCACATGAATATTAAAATCACCTACAATAATTACTTTATCTGTTTTAAGGATCAAGCCTGATGCAAATTCTGCAAATTCAGATAAAAATTCAGAGTAAGGACCAGGAGCACGATATACTATAACAAATAGAATTGGCTGTAATGTTTTCCAGGTTGGGTGAGCAAGGCTAAGAACAAGACTTTCAAACGAGTTATAATTTAGTTTAGGTTTAGGATTTATTAATAGACTTGAGTCAAATATGGCTCCAACTCCACCACCTCGACCAGTACTTCGAGGAATATGAGTATTACAATGACTGGGAGGAGTGGATTCATTTAAACTAACATATTCATCCTCCTGCAGCCAGGTTTCAGTAAGACAAAATAAATCAATACCATAATCAGATATTAATTCATTGACTAAGACAGCTTTAGAGGACAAAGACCTGATATTCAAGAGTCCACATTTAATTATCTTATTTTGGACTGCTGGGGATGTTGTTTTAATTTTTATTAGGTTTTTATGATGAGCTCCTCCTCTGTTTGTTTTATCTTTAAATAATGTAGGTGGACGGGGGACAGACACAGTCTCTATACTAAAGGATTGGGTGGGTGGCTGCTCTAATGGAGGCGCAGAGAAGCGTGTAAGACTGCAGCTCTGCTTCCTGGTCTCAACTCTGGGTTGTCACGGTTTTGGTCGACTAATAAACTTGGCCATGTTTCTAGATATGAGAGCTGCTCCATCCAAAGTGGGATGGATGCCGTCTCTCCTAATCAGACCAGGTTTTCCCCAGAAAGGTGTCCAATTATCTATGAAGCCCACATCGTTTGCTGGACACCACCTCGACAGCCAGCGGTGGAATGACGACATGCGGCTATACATGTCATCACTGGTCACATTGGGTAGGGGTCCTGAGAAAACTACGGAGTCCGACATCGTTTTGGCGTATGCACACACCGATGAAACATTAATTTTAGTGACCTCCGATTGGCGTAACCGGGTGTCATTACCGCCGACGTGAATAACAATCTTACTGTATTTACGTTTATCCTTAGCCAGCAGTTTTAAATTAGATTCGATGTCGCCCGCTCTGGCCCCCGGGATGCATTTAACTATGGCCCCCGGTGTCGCTAACTTCACGTTTCGTAAAATGGAGCTGCCAATCACCAGAGTTGGCCTCTCAGCGGGTGTGTCGCTGAGTGGGGAATATCTGTTTGAAACGTGGAGCGGTTGGTGGTGTACCGTGGGCTTCAGTTTGGGGCTATGCGTCTTTCGGACAGTCACCCAGCCTCCCGGCTGCTCGGGAACTACCGGGGGACGGCTAGCTGAAGCTACCTTCGGTGGTACCGCACCGGCTACAGGGGATTTGCTAGCTACTGACTGTTCGGTGGTGCGGTACCGTGCCTCTAACTCACTGAGCCTCGCCTCCAAAGCTACAAATAAACTACATTTATTACAAGTACCGTTATCGCTAAAGGAGGACGAGGAGTAACTAAACATGAGGCACACAGGGCAGGAGAGAGCAGGAGAGGAGAGAGGAGAGCAGGAGAGGAGAGAGAAGCCATTGCTACAGCTAAGCTAGTTAGTGTGACTAACAGAAACTGGTGAAACTTTCGGATTTAAAGTGTTACTGAAGTTCAGAGACCTGTTCGTGCTCAAACAGAACAAGTCTAAGGATAGTGTAGAGATATGTAGATAATCACTGATGTGAGAAATATACGTAAATCTGTTTAGGTGAGCAGAGCAGAGAGCACCGTGGCAGTAACATCGATAACCGGAAGTGACAGAATACGCTTACCGCAAAGTGTCGCAAAGCAATTTCCACCATCAATAAGACAAACTTTTATTGGTTCATTTTAGAATCATAAAGCATCACTTTTATATTGTATATTATATTTGCAACTGCTGTTTTCAAGTAGGAACAGCCCTTCATGACAAGACATAAGCAACCACTGAAGAAGAGAGTAAACATAATAATAATAATAATAATAATAATAATAATAATAATACAAAACAACAATAGCAATAGGTTAAAAGCAATAAATCAATCAAATTAAAATAAAGCACAATATAGAACATAAAAAGGTCAGCTAAAGGCCCTTTTATAAAAAGTATGTTTTTAAATTATTATTATAATAATAATGCTGTGCGTTTTACATATGTACGAAGGATGTTAAAGTTGGAACAATGTTTCCTGTTATTTGTTGTGGATCACGACCTTTTTCAGCTTAGATATCAGATAGATAGATTTTATTGTCCTTACAAGGAAATTTGTTGTCGCAGTCCATACAGAGCCTCAAACATACATACATAGACGCACATATACATAGAAACACCACAACATAACAACAAGAATAGACATTCTATACAGCACATTTATCACATTTATACCTCCCTATCCTGTGCATACCACCCGCCCGTAGCGGTTACCGGGGTGCTTTGCTGAGAGATGCTATGGCAGAAGGTACAAAACTCCGGCCATAGCGAGCACGTTTACAGGCCAGGGACCTGAATCTGCGTCCAGGTGGAAGTATGAGTTGAGGGGTTGGCTGGGGTCGTGTGCTATACTGAGTGCTCTGCGTATAATGGCTGTATTGTTGAGGTCTGAGAGGTGCGTAGTGTGTGATGCGTGTCAGTGTGATCTTATTTAGAACTTAGTGGCTCTGTGAAGAACTATTTATTCCTACAAGTTCCCGAAAAGCATGGTTCAGCAGCAGCTCACAATTCTCTGTTTATTTGCATGTGATATAATAAATTAGCCACTTCCTCTTTCTTTACTTCCTCCTTTATGCACATTCAGTTCTCTCTAATTTGAAGTCTGGTGGACAGCTGTAGTGTATTGTTTCTTTCTGGGTAATTTAGCTAAGGCACAATCTACAGACAAACACAGCCACAGGGCCAATTTTTTGAATCACCCTGCTATATTTGATATGATGTTCAGAGGATCACCAAATTATAACAATTCATCCTGAAGGGAACATGAATGTCAAATGTGTCAGTGTGGAGTTTTTTTTTCCCAAATTCAAAGAATTTAAAAGGCACATTTTACAATAGACCATTAATTCTTGGTTCAACAAAAATCAGTCAGAGGTAATCTATCCCACATAGCTACTCCATATGACATGTTGGCCGTGGAGGTGGGGGGGGGGGGGGGGTGACATAGTAGATAAACGTCAGATCAATTACATCATGAGGATGAGTGTATCACTTTTTCAGATGGCTCTTAATAATTTTGGATTATCTGATTTCCTAATCTTATTTTAATCAAGTGACATTATAAATCTCATCACTGTGCTGTGATCGATGAAGACAGAACACGACTGTCATGTTTGCTACATTTACTGAACATTTTCTCAACTCATTTCCAGAACAAACTTTACAGCTGATATATTACTATATATTAGACTAGCCTCTGATACAAACAAACAGACTATAACATTGAATCAATGCCACTCTACAACTGCGCATTAGAACCCTCATGAAGGTAGGGTTTATCACAGTACTGTTAGGTTTAGCTTGGTGTACCTAAAATGTTGGAACTAAGTGTATAACATTTTCTTCTGTTATTTCCAGTAGGAATTTCTAAGCCACATTCCCACAGTGTGACAGTATGTTGCTTGGATCCCAGCAGTCAATATAGTGTAAACATCCATGGGCCCATACAGCGCAGTCAAAGCAGAGCAAACAGAGCAGGCAGCAGGTGTTCTTTAACCCATTGCTGTCTTTGTCTCTGCCTCCTCCGTCATTACAATGGTGTTGTTTGAGAGTGTAAGACCGTCCATTTGATCACATCGTGTGTTTTGGTGCACGACACCACAACACTGTCCCTGATATTGTTCAGACTCTCATCACCTGAGCAGACATCCTGTGCTCCAGGTTGGTCTCCATGGGGACAACACATCAGTTATGTCAGTGCACAGTGATCTCATGGTAAACACTTATTATGTCTTTGTGTCCACAGTGGAGAATATGAGTGATATGTGTGATCACACAGTGAACTGCAACTGAATTCTCTGTCAGCTGACTAATTTGATTGAGTGCAGTAAGCTCATTTTATTTATAGAGAATAAACAAAGAGGAAGACACACAAGTTATTTTTTCCACAGTTACAAAGGAGAGATCTGTATTCACACATAAAGCTGTGTTAAGGACTGAGGACACTAGCACACAGAAGCTGCTGTGTTTAGTTTATACTATACAAGGAATACAAGGCAATTCAGTTTTATTTATACAGCATATTTGATTAAATTTGACTGTAAGGAACCCACATCCACCCAACAGACATAATAAGACACAGAAAAAATACAAGTTTTCAGTTGACGTTTGCATGAGTTGTGACAGATGTCTCCTCAGCAGAGAACATGACAGGAGGTGAACCTGGCAGCTGAATGCAGCATGAATGATGATTGGTTGAAACAGCTCTGTGGCTCAGGTTGTTCATAACTCACAGCACTGGTGATTCAGTATGTGTTACAGTGTTCTACGTGTGATATGAAGGGGCTCATCTTACATTTCACTGTACAACCCTGTGTTGTAAAAGTGACAATAAATGAATCTTTTTTACCGTGAACTCCAGTGGTTGGATAAATATAGTGCAGTAAAAAGTACAATATTTCGTTATTATTTTTTAGGTATAATATAAGGGGCAGCTGTCAGGAAGTAGAGCTAATCAGATCCCCGGTTCGATCCCCGGCTCCTCCAGTCTGCATGTCGAAGTGTCCTTGGGCAAGATACTGAACCCCAAACTGCTCCTGAAGGCTGCACCATCAGTGTGTGAATGTGTATGAATGGTTAGCTCCTCAAACTGATGAGCAGTTGGCACCTTGCATGGCAGCTAATGCCATCAGTGTATGAATGTGTGTGAATGGGTGAAAGCACTGTAGTGTAAAAGCACTAAAAGGTGCTATATAAGTACCATTTACCATTTATCATAAGTTATTTAGAGTTCTGGAGGTGTCAAATATAACAGCTCAGTACAGAACAGCAATGTAGCAAATTCATAAAAGAATAAATATTTTCTACAGGTTCATAAGCTATAAATAACAATGCCAATAATGTAATTAACTCTTGACTTCTTCCCTCATTAAAAACAATGAGAAACCACTAAAGTTTGAAGAGAACCTGTTGCTTAGAATCTAAGCAGCAGGTGCTCTTCACCTCTTTCATGCTGTTATGGTGATCTAAGCTTTAGATCACCATAACAGCATGAAACAAGATGTTAGGAAGCAGTGTCTGCTGGGATTTTAAACTGATTATGTTTATGATTGTGTTCATTGCAGTGATTCTCTGTGCTCAGCTTGAGTTTCTAATAGTCAAAATCATGTTAAGGGGAAATATTCATGTCTGCAATTCACCAGTTCTAAACTTAAATTGACTAATAGCCTCCAGTCCATCTCTAAACTCTGACAGTGTTGGTGTGATAAAACCATCAGAAGCACCTCTCCAATTTCTGAGGTTTCAACTTGATCTGCCAGCTTTCATGGTGGCAGAGAGAAATCTATGTATCAATCAAGTCAATCTGTCATATTCTTGAATGAATCATCATATTCTGCAGCAAAGCACACATGGTTCTGAGAAATAAGATGTGAACAATGGTCTGCGTGTCAAGGTGTGACACATCAGAAGACCAAACACGTTGCTGCAGGACGCTGTGGAGCAGGGTGTGGACAGGGCGGGGTGCTAAGGGGGTTATATATGTGATCTGAATGCAGAAGACTTTAACTTGGAAACAGTTACTTGTAGAGAATCCAATGGATGTCCATTTCCTACTGATGAAATGTTTGTTTACCATCCACATAGCTTGCCTGCATATTCCATCTGCTGAGTCAGGTATGAGACTGAGAACAGGGTGGACCAGCACCAGCCCCCCTCCTCCTGTGACTACACACACTGGGAGACAGCTGTCCACCACGCCTGAAGGCAGACCGGAGAATCCTTCTGAGGCTGGAGCTGCACAGGGAACAGATACGAGCCCCTTTCATGGAGGTTTTAGAGGATTCACCAGGAGAAAAAACAGGAAAAGAGGCCACGTCAGGCATTTTGGGCGGTTTACCTCAGACACGGTGAGTGCTGATGTTTCAATCATGCTGATTTATTTTGAACTCAGACTCTGTTAATGCAGACAGACTGAAAGCAGTGAAATTAAAGGGTCAGTTCACCAACATAACAAAAAATAGAAAGTAGAAAAAGAGATTTTGATACATTTAGTTCAGAGATTCTTGATCACTGAACGTGTAAGTTGTTCACTTTTTTCCCTAAGCTCAGTGGTTATATTGCTGTTCAGATATAATTCAGGATGTACAGTTAACACATCACTGTTCATATGGATGCAACATTCAGCGTTGATTCAAACTGTCTTCAGTTCAGTAGTATGTTGACAGTATGTCTGTTCAAGTGCTGCTTTCGGCTTGGTACATATTTAAAAACTTACTAACATGTAAGCTGACAACAGTAAGAGGTGCTACACTGGTGAAAGATACTGCTGCTATTTGTTCAGTTCAGCTCATTCAGAATAATCAGACTAGCTGACAACTAAGGAGGACCATCAGGCCAAGGTGGCTGTTTGTGGGTTTGTGCAGCAGGGACTCGCTCCTGCAGTGCACGCTGCAAACATCTGAGACAGCAAGGACCATGAAGTTTGTGTCTCGTCTCAATAAATCATGTTGTAGCTCATATTTACATGTTGAGGCATCTTCTCTCTATTTAAAACCTAAAAAGCAAAAATAAAAATGTAAATATTAAGTTTTTTCTTGTTCACTGACGTGATATACAGAACAAAGTCATGTATGAGTATGTTCATGTACAAGCTTTGTATTAATACAAACTTGGTATGGTGGAAGATGAAATGTTAACCAACCAGCTGAAAGAAATTCTGTTGTCTGTTGGTCTTCATTGAGTGTGATATAAACCCCAACATAGAGGGATGTCAAATGTCATATTTAATTGTTTTCATAGTTCTTAGTAGTTCATGGTAATCTGTATCTATGGCTGCATAACCTGTAACTCCATGAAGTATCAAATATCTATTTGACATTCACTTTCTGCTCTTCCTCATTATAATCCCAATAATATCGTACCAATATTTTGTCTTCAGCACGGCTGCCATGGAATCGAAACAAGGATGTGCAGCTCTCCCTCACACTGCTCGGGATGCTTAGGACTGTACACCTGTAACATGAGCCTGGGGAAGTGCCAGCTGAAGGGCCTGTCACAACAAACAGGTACATGCTGATAATGGGGGTGATCATGGGTGTCTTATTGCTCAGCAACGGACAGCAAGATAGTGTGAGCAACACATGAACAATATAGTTATAAAAAGTTTGAGATCATCTCCTCTGATCTTAGTTATATTTGTCAGTTATGGCTAAACTAAATTTATATAAAAGATTTCAGGGTAAATAAAAAGACCATTCATTTTGGCTACAAACTGTATGCAGTAAAGTACAAAAGGAGCTGATGGAAGTAAATCTTTATTAACACCTCTGGAGAGTGAAATGAAACATCTCATGTGTTCTCAAGGTTTGTCTTTTGTGTTTGCAGATAAATTCCTCCAGACCCTGAAGGACGTCTAATCACCATCATACACTTCACTTCACTTTATATTATACATTATACATTATAGTGTATGTTAGTTATTAGTCAGTTATCCTGCATGTTCTCCAGACTTCACATGAACAGATCATTTGTCACTTATAATAAAATGTCTTATTATTATCATTGGACTGTACAGTGTGCTTTTTTGTCTGTTTTACAGTGTATATTTGTTAGTTTTGTTTGACGTCTATGAGGCAAATACAAACATAGTTAAATATACAGCTTGTGTGCTTTTACAGTTGTATGAAAAAGTTTGGGCACCCCTCTAAGATTTCATGATAATTTGCTCTAACTTTATAAAAGAATGAGAGATGTAGACATTTGAGTGTTTTCCAGACCAAAATTCTCAGAGTAGCATTACATAGTTTTATTATGATAAATTAAAATGTAAAAAATGGTATGTGCAAAAGTTTGGGCACCCTTTTAATCACATTGATTTCAAGACCTGTAGGGATTTATAGCTGACAGGTTGCAGCACAAAATTGCTTTGACTAGCTTGTGAGACCTTCAATTACAAAGACAGGTGGAACCAATCATGAAAAAGGCTATTTAACAGAGGCAATTGCTGGCTGTGCTTGTCCTAGGATCTTTTTTAGAGTGTGGCAACATGGGGGCATCGAAACAACTCTCCACTGACCAAAAAACTAAGATAATTCATTATCATGAATTAGGAGAAGGGTACAAGAAATTATGTAAGTAAAGTAAGGTTTTGGACTGTCTGTCTCCACAGTCAGAAATGTGGTGCAGAAATGGAAGGCCACAAGAACAGTCCTTGTGAAGGAAAGATGTGGTAGGCCATAAAAAATACTGGAAAGGCACAGGCGAAGGATGGTTAGAATGGTCACAGACAAGCCACAGACCACCTCCAGAGAACTACAAGAACATCTGGCTACTGATGGTGTAGTTGTTCATCGTTCCACAATCCAGCGTAGTTTGCACCAGGAAAAGCTCTTTGGAAGGCTGATGCACAAAAAGCCTTTCCTGAGTGTTCGTCACAAGAAGAGTCGCATGAGGTACACAAAAGCACATCTGGACAAGCCAGAAGCATTTTGGAAAAAAATACTGTGGTCAGATGAGACTAAGATAGAGTTATTTGGTCAGAACAAGAGGAGGTATGCATGGCGAAAAAAACACACTGAATTCCATGAGAAGAACTTATTGCCTACTGTGAAATTTGGTGGAGGGTCCATCATGTTATGGGGCTGTGTGGCTAGCACAGGGACTGGAAACCTTGTTATAGTTGAGGGCCACATAAATTCCTCTCAGTATCAGCAGATTCTTGACAAGAATGTTCAAGAATCTGTCACAAAGTTGAAGCTACGCCGGGGTTGGATTTTTCAGCAGGACAATGATCCTAAGCACTGTTCAAAATCCACCAAGGAATTCATGCAGAAGCACAAGTACAATCTTCTGGAATGGCCATCCCAGTCCCCAGACCTTAACATCATTGAAAATGTATGGATTGATTTGAAGCAGGCTGTTTTCGCACGGAAGCCAAGAAACCTGACTGAACTGGAGGCGTTTTGTATGGAGGAATGGGTATTTGGAATATTTTCACCACCATATCCAAAGCAACCACACTCCTTAGACATTTTACCTCACAGAAAAGTTGCTGGTCTACTGCTCTCAATGTGATTTAATTAAATTAAAATAATCCTCAGTTACAACATCCCTTTTTACGATTTACAGACGAGTGACAGGAAAGGAAAAGAGAGAAAAGAGGAATGTACAGGAGGGAAAAGAGGAACAGAGCATTAGTAGGTGATAGATTGTTCTTCAGAACACAGAGGATAAAAGTCCGAGCTCAAAGCACACAGCTGTCACCTAAGCTCCTGAAACTGACTGCTGGAAACTGAAGTCATGTCCACACAAAGGTAATAAGGTACTTTTTATTCTCCCTTACAGGTTTTTTCCACTGCTACTGCTTCTAAAAAGTTTGGTGAATGTTCATCATTGTTATGAATCATCACTCAAGCTCTTTGTTTCACTTATTTTGACTCACTGATTTTGGTGTTTCAGCACAAACATAGCAATTCTGATTGGGACAGTCGCCATTGTGTCCCTAATCAAACAGAACTGCATGGCTGTACAGGAGGATGACATGGGATTTAAACTGTGTGTCACATCGAGGCGAGGAGTGAAAGACCTCTCCAATCAAAATCTACTGGACGTTCCCTCAAATCTTCCCAACGACACGCAGTATTTGGATATTTCTCACAACTCCATCCAAAGACTGAACGGGGCTCAGTTTTCCGGACTGTCCCAGCTCTGTTGCCTGAAGGTAACTCACTGTGGCTTGCAGGAGATCTCCCCCAGTGTGTTCAGTCACACACCAGCTCTCAAAGTTCTCAATATATCTTACAATGACTTACGTATCATCCCTGACATTTCACTGAAACAGCTGAAAATCCTTGATTTGGCTAACAATCTGTACAACAGCTATCGAGTTCCACCATCATTTCAAAAGCTAACAAGTCTGGATGTGCTATCATTAGGTAGTACAGCTGCTCTGTCCATCCACTACAATGACTTTGATCCACTGATGAACATTTCTCTGTATCACCTGCTTTTGGGAGCAGGAATTCAGTGGCAAAACTATGATCCTGGTGCACTTGCAAAAGTTAAATCTCTCCAAAAAATTTCCCTTTTTGCATGTTTTTGTGGGAATTTCAGTATGTTAGAGAAAGTCCTTGTAGACCTGAATGTGACAGGAGCGACATCATTGAGATTCATCACTGTTTTTCCAGACATCTGCAATCTGACAGGCAACCCCTTTAAGAAGCTGAGAACAATGCCATTCATACAGAATCTGACCATAGAGAACACTTGGATAAACAGCTCATTCATGGAGGTGCTTCTGAAGAACGTGTGGATCTCCTCCCTTCATGACCTTGCATTTGTCAACATCACTTATCACGAAGATAAACCAGACGGGTTCCAGTTTCGCACTATTAATCACACAGTTAATGTTCACTCAATTACCTTTAATGGTGTGCATCATTATCAGTACAGTTACCCTACAATCAACATCAGCACTGAGGCCGTCTATAATCTGACTTATTTAAAGTTCTCTGGGAGCGGAATGAACATTTTACCCTGCAAACTCATATCTGCCCTGCCATCACTTGAGACGTTAGATCTGTCAGATAACCTCTTAAAGGATTTAGGCTTTTGGTGGTTTCCCTGTTCGAACACCTCCGTCTTCCCCAAACTGAGGAAACTGTATTTAAGCAAGAACCGCTTCAGCAGCCTTTCCTTTATCTCAGAGAAAACACATCAGATGAAGACTTTAGAGTCTCTAGACCTCAGCTTCAACTCCATTGAATTGGATAAGACGTGTTCTTGGCCTGCTCATCTTACTGAGCTCAGCTTGGGAAATAACAACTTGGGTAACAGCGTCTTTAAATTCCTGTCATCAAACTTTGAGAGGATTGACTTGTCAAAGACAGGAATAACAGCCATAACACAAGAGAATCTGTCTCAGTTTCCAAAGCTGACACACCTCAAACTCAGCTCCAACAGCATCCAGGTTATCCCTGCAGATCTCATGGCCCCAGCTCTGCTCAGTCTCTATGTAGACCAGAATGCTATCACATCTATATCCAGCGAGGTCTTGCCAAGACTCCCCAGGCTTCAGACCCTTAAAGCTGGAAGCAATCCATTCGTCTGCTCATGTGACTCCTATTGGTTCATCACTGTTCTTAACAAGTCTATGCTCCCAGACTGGCCCTTTGATTATACATGTAACACCCCACCATTGTTTGCAGGCCTGCCACTCTCTGAGTACAAAACCAGTCAGTTGTCATGTGAGACATGGCTTCAGGTTGTAGTTGCTTTTTCTGTAATAATAGTTATATGTATAGCCTTAGGTCTAGTTTTCTATAAATGTGACGGAGCGTGGTACATAAAGATGTTATGGGTGTGGATCAGAGTGAAGAGGAGAGGCAAGAAACACTCCAACATGTTGAAGAATGCATCATTTAGTTATCATGCGTTCATCTCCTACAGTCATCAGGACTGTGGCTGGGTGGACAGTCAGCTGGTGCCCTCTCTGGAAGGTTCTGGGTTTTCACTCTGTGTTCATGCGCGTGACTTCATCCCTGGTGACTGGATCATAGATAACATTATAAACTGTGTGGAGTCCAGCTATAAGACGCTGTTTGTCCTCTCCAAACATTTTGTCCAGAGCGAATGGTGCAACTATGAGCTCTTCTTCGCCCAGCACAGAGCCATCAGCGTCCAGCAGGACTCTTTAGTCTTCATATTACTGGAGCCCATTCCAGCTGACTCTCTGCCCAAGAAGTTCTTGAGACTTAGAAGTTTACTGAGGCAGCAGACGTACCTCGAATGGCCAAAAGATGAACGGAAGCAGCAGGTTTTCTGGTCAAGTCTTAAATCCATGCTGCATATGGCAGACAAATCTATGGTCCTAAAGGATGTGGCCACGGCCATTTCAGATGCAGTACCTCTGCTTTTAGACCATGAATAAGAGCTCAAAGATAAGTTCCCCTTTTTTCAAGTCTATCTAAAAACAATACTCACATGGATCTGTAAGCACTGCTTACAACACTTTTTGGTTGCTGCACTTTTTCTGTAATGGACATAAATGTTGCCATTTGGTGCATTGCACCAGAGTTAGCCTAAGGCTAATTTTCATCTTCAGTACTCTGACAGGTCATGATTAAAACATCCATACAGTAACAGAACAATACTAAACACACCAGACAAATAATAAATGATACACATATCAATGCATTCCAAAGATCGGCCGAAGCTACAGTAAGCTGAAGCCAGTCTGAATAACGTGATAAGTTTTACATTATAACGTGACACTTTTGGACAAACTTGACAGTTTAAAACTGTCAGTACTGATTTTTACTAATCAAATATATTTCATGATATTTACTGTATGATCACAGTTATCACCATTTCTCTTTATATATAATCAGCTGAATGATGACAACACACAAAACTAATGGTGTATATTGGTGTTGACAGTCAGTGGTGATCAGTTTGGGTTGTTTCTGTTTCATCATCAGGGAAGCTGCTCCTGGGACTCTACTGAGGAGTGCACTTTTATGTCAGTCTAGAATATCCTAGATCAACAACTTCTATTCAGTGACTCAAACCCTCAGTCTCACTGTACTGTCAGTAGATTATTTACCATTAATTATATTCACATACTTAATGGCACTAGAATCTAGAATTAATATTTCAGATGTGTAAAACAGAATTGTATATATTTTAATTAGATGTTTCATATAACTTATTAGCAAAAGAAACAAGTTAAAGTTAAAGGTACATTAGTGTTTTGCCTAGTCATGAATTAGAGATATATGCAATGTAACTGTCATCAAGCTAATTAGTTAATATGCTTTGGTATTGAGTCAACAATTTTATTGTTGTTTGGACTGGTTGTTACAAATATACGTTTATGATGAAAAAGAAATATTCTGATTTTGGTGTCAAATGTTTCAGAATTAAATTCAGCTCAGCAGAGAGATCATTTGTTCTGTTCTGTCTTCGTGTCCTCTGTTTAATTTGAGCAAATGTCTCCACCTACTGTTTGTAATGACACTTAACACATACCAGAATGAAAGAATGAATTAGAATGAGACAACAGGAAGCAAATATCTCTTTTTTAATCTATATAATCCATGATAATAACTGTAGCTCTGCTCAATAAAAATACACTTGTATTTACAGAAGTTTTTATTCTAACTACATGCTTTGTCCTTCTCATACAGCTGCTGATATCATTTGTATGGAGATGTTTATACACAAGGTATCATATAAATCCATGTAAATAATCTAAATGTTGTTGCTGTTAGCTTTATATAAGTCAGTGTACTGGGCCCTGACATTCTTAACATAATATGTAGGCTTATAATATATGGTACCACTTTGTATGAGGCCTAAGCGGTTATAAATGTTAACAAACCATTTATTAACACTTCATACACGTGTTATAAGTCATTTTTAACTTTTGTGTTGTGATAAGCACTTTGACTACTGTTTGTCCTTAACTAACTAACTAACTAACTAACTAACTAACTAACTAAATAAATAAATAAATAATAATAAATCTTAAAAAGCAAATATTTATATATTGAAATTATTAAAAATTGCTGACATTAATCAATACTTTTGTTTTTAAACGTATCTTTTAGTTTTAGCAAAACATGTGGACAACAAATACGTCAGTGGGGACTACAATACCCATCATTCCATGCATGCAACATCAAGATGATTTGCGCCGACTCACTGAGTTGTGTAGTTGCCCCTGTTCTCTCCTCCTTTCAATGTAAGATGGTGGTTTGTGGTGTAAGTAGGTAGCCAGCACCTTTATAAGCTGAGAGGAAAGGCCGATTGTTTCCAGAAGACTGCTGCTCCTGAGCCCCGCACACGGCAACTTTCTGTCCGGAGTTACTGTCCCACACAGGCGGACTTCAGCCTCAACATCCTGGAGAGGAATCTCCAGTAACACATAGGCAGGGTGAGTATCCAGACTAACAGTTGTCCCAATTAAAGCAACGCCATAAACTCGGCTCTGCACTGAATCATCATGTCCTCTGGAGGACACAAGTTACAGAGTTAAGCCAAAGCCTCGTACAGTTGTCAAACGACAGCTAGTCTGCCAGAGGCGCTGCTCCGGGATGAGAGCCGAGGCAGCCTCACTCACGTTGGGTTGGTATATCGCTTATGTCGGGCTCTGCCGGCGGAGGGCAGGCAGGCAGGCAGGCCGCGTAAACTCCTCTTCCTGGCACACTTTTTGTGCGGACCACAACTTATAAACAACACACTAACGTGACAGGAGGTGTCCGTGTCTGTTGATAACTTTGGCGGGGTGTTTTAGCGCACAGTGAGCGTTGTGTTCACGGCACAGCAGAGCACAAGACAGGCTGTCTATCCTTAGCCTACGTCATACAAGTCAGACAGTAGCTAGCAGCATTCCAGGCAGCCGGCCAAGCCGGTGTCTGTTAGCATAGCTGCTTAGCTTAGCCTCGCCCGGCAGGCAGGCAGGCAGCGCCCCGCTGAAGTGTCACTTCATCGGTTACATGACTGACAACAAAGCTGCTTCTAACCTTCGAACCAACACGGCGTGTAATTCTACGCGAAGTATGTGACAATCACACAAGTACATGGGCTTGTTGTGTCTTTACATTTCAGCTGAGAGCGCAGTAAACACAGCTCACAAACTTTGCATCTTTACCCGCAGTTTGTTTGGCGCAGTCAGTCAGTGCTGTGATCATATGATGACGAGTCAGTACCGGTGACATGACAGCATCAGTAACTGTTGATTATTTTTGCTCTGGGCTGTACAAAGGTCCCCACCTTTGGCCTTAACACCAAAACAAACACCGAGTTTTTCCTGACTGTAACGTTCGGTGTCAAAGGTTGTCAGCGGCTGGCTCAGCTGGGAACAGTGCGGTTATCTGCCACAGTTCTGTGTTGATACTGTTCTCATCAGACTCACCCTGCTCCTGAACTGTTCAGCCTCAGACACAGTGCTGTCACAGGCCTGTGATGGAGTTTTACACTCTTCATTGTATTGTCCAGTTTGAATTTTTCCTCTCCTCTTTTTGTAATCGTAAGATTTCACCCTGAATTTAAAGCTGCTCTGAAAAACTCTTAACTATCACCACTTTCTCTAAGTAGCATTTTTAGCCTCATTTAGCTCGTTGTTTGGGTTTTATCAACCTGCAAACTCCACTCTCATGAGCATCACGTTCCAGCTGCAGCAGACAGCTGTTTTCTGATAAACCCACTGTACCCTACCTTCCCAGCTGACAGACACACTTAGAGACTTAGCTGATGAACAACACAGGGGAGCATTCAGCAGATGAAGATCTGGTGATGACCAAACCAGAGCTAATTCCTCTGAAACCTCCTCAGATTGTTGCTGAGGAATCCATGTTCAACCCTTTGGTATCTGTTTGTGAGCATAGAGTATGGAGAACCTGACAGATATGAAAGCCAGCATTGATTTGGCGTTAGCCAACGTTTAACATTTGAGTTCTTTTGTAAGTGGACATTGAGTTCTGATTTTTTTGTTAAAGGATTGTTACTGAATATCAGGTATTGTATCTTCACTTAAACAATAATCAGACATTGATGCAGCTGTGCGTATGATGCACCTATGATAGTGTCATTCATGGAAGTCTTGTGTTGCTTCCTGCTTTTTGTGTTGGCAGTGTCTGACTTGTATTCCTGTACCAGTGTCTGGAAAGTCCCTCCCCCGAGGAGCTGGGTCTTTATGTTGCTTTATGAGCATACACACAATGCATTTGAATCAATCATTAATGAGAAACAGTCATAACTGCATTATAGGCAAAGTCAGAGTGAGCCTCCCTCTTTGTGCTTCATTTGTATCAGTGTGGTTCTGTTGGTGGGTGTCAGTCGACAGGACCTGTGTGCGGACAGTTTGGTCATGTTGTTGAGGGTAGCTGACATGTTCGAGGCTCTGCCTCGTTCTCTGAATGAAGGTTCTTCCTCTTTCTCTTCACTGCAGTGCAAAGATGAATGTCTTCTCTGTGAATGTCGGCCCATGCTTTGTGTGGCAGCAGCAGCTCTTCTGTCATACACAGGATGAAAATTCAGTTTGTCATGTTCAGAGGTCAGCAGGGACAGGAGGACCTTCTACAGGCTGTTCTAACTCAAGTGCAGTCCACATCACAGCAGTAACAAGGACAGCGGTAAATGATACTGTTGGGATCACGTTCAGAGTGATTTGATGACAGTGTGGTGGTACAACACAAATCACACTTAAATAAAGTGTCATTTTACCTGAGACATAGTGCCAAATGGTCTTTAGTGCTGATGAGGCCTCTAACATGTGCTTGGTCCACACTGATGTCCTCTTTTTTTAACAAAGCATGAATAAAATCTGTCATGACTTTCTGGGTTTCTTTGTGTTCCTCTGCACAACGTACAGCAGTGAAAGGTCGTCAGTATACGTGAAGCTGCCGCCACATGCTGTGTTTGTGACCACTGTTTACAGAACGTTATCGTTCATGACTGTGGACATTCACATCGTTTGTTCAAGAACAATAATTGTTGGTTGGTTGCTCTGTTTGCACAGGCCCGATATTACTGATATTTGTAATCATTTCAGAGGTCGTTTGTGGTCATAATGTAGTCAAACTGTAACACATGCTGTTGGAATCAGCACAACTTACTCCTTCCTGTGTAGTGTCAAAGTCATCCAGGTGATGTTGTTGTCTGTCTCTACCTCCATGGCAACAGTGAACTGTTTTTGTGCAAATGCATCAAAAGAAATAGAAGCTAAAATAAATGCTAACCCAAAGTTATTTTCCTCCATTAAAACAAAGAAACAGGAGTCACCTAATCCACCAAAATGTACTTATCTTTGATTACTTCTCTGTATATATTTGACAGAACTAATGCTCAGAATGTCTCCTCTGACATTGATATTTGCAGTGTTTAAAAACCTGTGATACCCATGCCACCACTTTTCTCTTAACTGTTCCAGAACATGTTGACAGTTCTGCATAGCGCAACCTCTGAATAACACGACACATGACATGCATAGTGATTGTAAAAGAGTTAAGACCAAGCGAAAGCAGCCAAGATTCAACAGGTTAACCTCCCTGTCGTGTCTGTTCTCCAGTCATCATCCACAGAAGTGACAGCACGCAGCAGACCAGAGTTTAGTCACCATCCTTGGTTGTAAATTTAATTTGACATCATGTAGACTTTTGTTGTGTTGTGTCTTATATAACACCTTTCCAGTCTTCCAACCACTCAAAGCTCTTTTACACTACATATCTCATTCACACACTGATGGCATTGGCTGCCATGCAAGGTGCCAACTGCTCATCAGTTTTGGGAGCTAACCATTCATACACATTTAGGGTTGCGAAATTCCGGGAATTTTCAAAGTTCATTCCCATGGAAACTTTCCATGGGAATTAATGGGAATTAACAGGAATTTATATAGCGCCATATCATAACAAAAGTTATCTCATGACACTTTCTATACAGAGCAGGTCTAGACCGTACTCTTTATAATATTATTTACAGAGACCAACAATTCCACCGTGAGCAAGCACTTGGCGACGGTGGCGGGGAAAATTTCGGAATAAACTGGGAATTTACAAAATTGAAGGTTGGCCCTTAACAGGGAACTTAAATGTAGTTGGTGAAAATATATTTTAGCATAATCTTGACTAAAACAACCCGATTTTATGCAGGTACACTTGAATATCTGCTATTCCTCAATCACATGCACATAGCACACTGCTTACTGCAGGGCTATTGAGGCCACGCCCCCTACCTGCACAGGTGATTTCTATACCTGGACCGCACTTTAGAGCCCAGAGCACACAGAGACTATTGAAGACACACATTTGAGCTGGTGGACTACATAATATTGTTCAATAAAATAATTCAAACTTGATAAAGTTCTACTGACAAATAAATCTGTTGAAATGTTTTGAATTGTTTTATTTTGCATGTCTGCTTATGACAAAACAAAATGTTTAGATTAATGTTTGGATATGATACAGTTTGTTTAAATTACCCCCAATTTACACTTAATTCACATGAATTTCAATAATTCCCATGGATGTTTTTGATTTGGAATATTTCTAAAATTCCCCAGTTTAACTTCCCATGGAAAGTTTCCACCCCTTTGCAACCCACATTCACACACCGATGGTGCAGCCTTCAGGGTTCAGTATCTTGCTCAAGGACACTTGGACATGCAGACTGGAGGAGCCGGGAATCGAACCATCGATTATCTGATTAGTGGACGAGCCGCTCTACCTCCACAGTGTGCCTGCAGCGAATTCATCAGAGTTAATGCTGTTACTACATGTATATAGATAGATAGATAGATTACTTTATTCATCCTCGAAGGGAAATTAGGTTATAAATTAATTAATAATAATAATTAATAATAAATTAATAATTCAATTAATAAATAGAAATTAGTATATAATATAATTAGATATTTATTCAAGCATTTTAAATAGCTGTGTCCTTTCTCTTAGTACTTACAACTCTTAAAGACTCTTCTCTGTTCAAATATTCATAAAAATAGCTGATTATCAAACTAATGAAGAGTCACAGCCCAAATGTGACATTATAAACCTGCCCTTGTCTTTCTAACATGGCTGCTGTTTTTATTTGTATCTCCGTTGAGGTCTTTGTTGTTGTCACGTCTGGCTGATTTCTTCAGAATATGTTTCATTTCAATAACAATATATATATTTTAATATCTCATTCAATCAATCAATCAATCATATCAATACCTGACTTCAGAATAGAATAACTTTGCATACTGTTTGACCTCTGCCAGCTGTATGAGGTCATCAGTCACATGACAAAACAAGCAGGTAGTATTTTTTATTTATTTATTTTTTATTGAGCTGGTGATTTTTAATCAAACAGACCTCAGAACTGTTTTACCTGAATCCACCCAACATGTCCACAATCGCACCAGGGGAAAAACAAATGTCCCTCGTCCCAGGTCTCCGTGACTCCAGGTCTCTATGACTTTAGGTCTCTATGACTTTAGGTCTCTGTGACTCCTGGTCTCTGTGACTCCAGGTCTCTGTGACTCCAGGTCTTTCTGACTCCAGGTCTCTATGACTCCAGGTCTCTATGACACCAGGTCTCTATGACTTTAGGTCTCTATGACTTTAGGTCTCTGTGACTCCAGGTCTCTGTGACTCCAGGTCTCTGTGACTTCAGGTCTCTGTGACTTCAGGTCTCTGTGACTCCAGGTCTCTGTGACTCCTGGTCTCTGTGACTCCTGGTCTCTGTGACTCCAGGTCTCTGTGACTCCTGGTCTTTCTGACTCCTGGACTCTGTGACTCCAGGTCTTTCTGACTCCTGGTCTCTGTGACTCCAGGTCTTTCTGACTCCACGTCTCTGTGACTCCAGGTCTCTGTGACTCCAGGTCTTTCTGACTCCTGGTCTCTGTGACTCCAGGTCTTTCTGACTCCAGGTCTCTGTGACACCAGGTCTCTGTGACTCCAGGTCTCTGTGACACCAGGTCTCTGTGACTCCAGGTCTCTATGACTTTAGGTCTCTATGACTTTAGGTCTCTGTGACTTTAGGTCTCTGTGACTCCAGGTCTCTGTAACTTCAGGTCTCTGTGACTCCAGGTCTCTGTGACTCCTGGTCTCTGTGACTCCAGGTCTCTGTGACTCCTGGTCTCTGTGACTCCAGGTCTTTCTGACTCCTGGTCTCTGTGACTCCAGGTCTTTCTGACTCCACGTCTCTGTAACTCCAGGTCTCTGTGACTTCAGGTCTCTGTGACTCCAGATCTCTGTGACTCCAGGTCTCTGTGACTCCAGGTCTCTGTGACTCCAGGTCTCTGTGACTTCAGGTCTCTGACTCCAGATCTCTGACTCCAGGTCTCTGTGACTCCGGGTCTCTGTGACTTCAGGTCTCTGTGACTCCAGGTCTCTATCAAACCACATTTCCCTGCTTCTCCTGCTTACTTACTCTGAGCTGATGAAAAGGGTCAAACCATCAAACATCAGGTGTGGACAGATGGAGCTACAACAACTCTACAGGACTGTTTTACATGAACATGTTCCACTCTGGAGAACCATGTCAATCTTGAGAAATACAGTGACATCATGACAAAGACAGCATTGAATTGAGGTAAGGGCCCCATCCAGAGCCAAAGCTGCCTTTTGGAAACCATATAACACCGACAGAGCGAGACTGAAAGCTGTACCTGCTCTGTACCTAAACAGTAGACAGCAGTGTCTAGTCTAAACTACTGACTACTACTCACCCACATTCTGATGAGAAGCTGGTTCTCCAGTACATCAAAGACAACGTGGATAGAAATAGACGGCAGACAACTGGGAATGGCAGTCGCTCCTCTACTCCTGTATTGAACATCGGAGCCTTCCAGGTACACTGCAACCCCTGACATGAAGAGGGTGGTGCACAGAAGACAACCTGTGGAGTGGAGCAGGTGAACAGTTGCTGGGATCGCTGTTACGGTCTCCCCACCCTGGTAAAGAAAGCTCCCAAACAGCCGTGTTACCATCAGACAGAAGAAGAGCGATAGAAAGCATCTTGACTGCAAACATTGTGAGTCTGTGCACAGGCTGGGACGCTCCAACAGCTGTACCTAAATGATGAGCACTGACTTTAAATGTCAGTAACCTGCATGGATCCATGTTGATTCTGTCAGACAATAAAATGATGATTAGATCAGCATTACAGTGCAGCAGGTATGAGACAGATCACTGTTAGATGTCTTACAACAGAAATAGAAATGTAAACAAAAATGTAGTCCAACTAAACTGTGTCTGTATTATGGAAAGTACTATTGCATGTGTGCCACCTAGTGGTTGGAGGACTTTCAGGAGCCGGTACAGCCCCCTGAGCTGGTGTATGGATGTAGACATTGTATATTTCTGTATGTGTTGTAGTGGCTGTGAGAACAAAGCTTCAGCTCCTCCAGAAGGGAGACGTGTGAGGTCAGTGTCTGTCAGAGAGAAGTGATCTTTCAGACCTCTGTAGCCTGCTCCTCAGCTCTGCTTGAGGCCAGCACATCTAGGCTACATTAACGTAACACACACCAGTCTCTGACAGTACACAGAGAGCAGTCGAGTTGCATTGTGGGTAATGTAGGAGCCAGGTGTTGACAAGAAAGAAGACTGAGCTTTCTGGTTTGCACACCTGAAGACCTCGACCGCTGATCTGAATGATGGCTTTAGCTGATTTGGTGTTGAAGTGAATATTTCTCTCTCTGTCAGCTGTTATGAGGTTGTTATGGATGTATGAGCCCAGCACCTGCAGTAATGCTGGCCTCACTAAAAGTACTGTTACTAATTTCACGGCCGACATGCAGTGTGCGATTCAGACTCATCTCACGCAGCGGCAGCCGCCTGCAGAGCGGCTCCCTGAGCTGAGCTGCTGCAGGAATCAGTGATGACCATACATGTCCAGCAGGGAGGAAAGGGTAGGCTGGTAGAAGCACCGCTGCTGCCCATCTGGACTTCCCCTTAAAAGAGAGAAGCCTCAGCTGACTCCACCCCTCCACACACACATGGTATTTTTAGCTGTCATCCACTCACTCCCTGCCCTGCTGCCGGGGATAGACACACATGGATATGCTGGGTACTTGATCAGTGAGAGGTGCAGTGCAGGGAGCTCTGACATGTTGAAGTTGTTGTTGGTTTTATGGAAGTCTAGCTGTCAGGCTGCAGGTGTTCACTGTCTTAACAGGTGCCTGTGTTGGCAGTGGGCTGTCCATCAGATGACGGCGTAGCATCTGTCCCATCATCCACAGTCCTCTAAAGGGACATTAAGAAGTTTAGATTTAGGAGTACCTCTCAGCTCAGAGAAAACTTTATTGAGGTGGTGAATCAGACCCAGCTTTTGCCATGGTGCTATTTGCTAACCACCAAAAATAAACCACCTAGTAGCATGTGAAGGTCATGTGATTTTGTTGTCAAAGTAAGAAACTTAGAGGTTTCTGCTATTATGGAGACGTCTTTGGTTCACCCCTCGTACTATATACGTCTCCAAGCACTTTGTTCAGAGGAGTTGCGTTTGTTGGATCTTTTCTGTCTCTTCTCTTTGGTTTCCTGTGGTGTGATGCCAGAACAGACTGGATGGAGCTGTGGTGAGTTTGCCACCACAGGATTTTTTTTTTTTTTTAGACCACTGAAGTTGTAACCTTCTCAAAATGAATTTGAACCATGGTTGCCTGTAATCTGAAAACTATGACAGTGGACTTGTAATTTTAATCTTTCTCTTTAGTTACTACCAAGGTAGGAACTACACTTCCCGGGGTCCTCAAGTCAAACATTTCATCATCATATAGTTTAAAGCAGGGGTCTCAAACTCAGCTCAGGGTTGCCAGATGGGCGGTTTTGCAATCTATTTTGCGGGCAAAAATGGGTTTGGGCGGGTGGATAAAAATTGGGCTGGTTTCGGATCAGTTCGGCGTGTTTTTGTAGCCGAAACACGGGCACTTCAGATCCTTCTTCCTGCGACCCTCTGTTCAGCAGGCAGCAGTCTCACTCACTCATTCACACACACACACACACACACACACTACAGCTCTGGCTGACGTGCCCCCTAAACTCACAACAGACACTCCCACTACCTTCAGCTCACTTCACGCACGCCGGCCTGGCGATAACGTAGCTTACACACCCACAGAGACCCGTTATCACCGAACTGGACAGCAGCCGAGAGATTTCTTAGGTTAGGCTACGTTATAAGTCAATAATCAGTAAGGGTGACGATATGGCGCGTTATATCCAACACAATCAGGATCTAGTCTGTCCTTAGCCTACAAAATAAAGTTTGAGAAATGTCTGCATGGAGCACAGCTGCTTACAGGTGTGCAGCTTACAGTGACAGTTTCCTCATTGCTACCTGAGCCACCATCCGATCCTCCCTCACTCACGTCCTGAGTGTCCTGGACATATCCTATATTCTGTTATTCTCCTCTTTTCATTTCTAACCGTCCCGTTTCAGTTTTTGCCTGTACACGCCCGGTGTCTCCGCGCGCTCACTCGCGCCCGATTCACATATAAAGGTAAAAATAAATGTGATAGTATGAAAACCTGAATAATAATAATACCTGAAACCCTTTTTTTGTGGAGTACTTGATGCGGCCCAGCCTCACCCAGACTCTACCTCCAGTGGCCCCCAGGTAAATTGAGTTTGAGACCCCTGGTTTAAAGGGTCCTCTGGGAAACCCCCTCAGAAGTCTGCCTCTCCAAACGCCAGCTGAACATCCTGCTAACAGACAAAGTGCTTCAGAGTCCAGCCATGCATTAAAGTAAATCAAGTGTTGTGAAATCACCCAATTTCTCACCAATTAAGCAGCAGCAGCGTCTGCCTGCAGAGGTTTCTAGAACACTTAGACTGATTCAAACCAAGTTGAACATCTTCTCTGCAGCCCTCTGTGACACAGCTTCATTAACTCTCGTGGTTGTGAGTCACAGTGAATCCGCACATCAGTGGCTGGAAAGCAGCACTTACAAGTCATTGTTTGACTTTGTGTAATGGAATCTAATAAGCATATCATCATAACAACATACTAGTCATACTATCGTTAGTACAGTGGTGGCCAAAATTATTAGAACACCTGGCAGATATGAAAATATTGAGCTTTTTTTGCCTCCAAAACTTGATTTCATTTTATACTGTTCATGAAACATGCAGATGGTTACTCTGAGCACAACAAATATCAGATGAAGTGAGTCCTACTGATTTGATCCACTTTGAACTTTAATATTTAGTATGTCCACCTTTGGAGCAGTTAAAGCAGCACATCTCTCTGGCATTGTGTCAATATATTTCCTGAGAACTTAAGCCAAAGGCTTTCCTTTGAATGTACAATACATCTATGCCAGGCCTGGGCAATTAGTTCCACAAAGGGCCGGTGTGGCTGCAGGTTTTTGTTCAAACCAACCAAGAGCACACAGTTTGACCAATCAGCTCTCTGAAGACTGAGATCAGTTGATTAAATGACTCAAGTCTGGTGTGCTGCTGCTTGGTTGGAAAGGAAACCTGCAGCCACACCGGCCCTTTGTGGAACAGATTGCCCAGGCCTGATCTATGCAGTTTAATTTGCTCTATGGGGTTGAGGTCCGGACTTTGAGGGAGCCAGTCCATCATTTTCAATGTTTCAGCAGATTCCTTCTGTCACAGGTAGTTCAGACAAGTTAGAAGAATGTTTATGCTCATTGTCCTCTTGGAAAATAAATCCAGGCCTAATAAGATAACTCCCAGATGCTATTCTGTGTCTCACCAGAATGCTGTGGTATACTTTCTTATCCATGATGCATCAGTTTTCACTAAGTCACCTGTTCCTGAGGCTGAAATGGCCCCACACCATAATACTACCCCCTCTGTGTTTAACTGTTGGCAAGAGACACTCATTTTTATATCTCTCCCCCTCCCTCCGTCTTCACTTGTTGCCAGACTGTTCAAACTTCAAACAACACTTTATACCAATCTTCCTTTGTCCATTTCTTGTGTTCTTTTGCTAATTTCAGGTGTTTCACTCTGTTTGTCTTTCAGTAATGGTTTCTTTGCTGCTATTCTGCCAACCAGTCCTTCTTCACCCAGTTTCTGACACACACTTCTTGAAGACACTGTTGCACCATTAGTCATTGTGCCGTTGATCTCGTCACGCAGTTCTCATGAGGTCTTTCTTCAGTCCTTAAGACTTAAGAGAATTTTGAGAGCTTCACTTGTCTGTCTGAAAGTTTTTTTTTTTCTACCTCTCCTCTTTTGGTTCTGGTGTGAATTGGTGGCATCATGGCGGTCTAAAGTGACTTTACAGTGTTTGGACTGCATCTCAAGGCCAGCTTGTTTATTTGTTTTTTTTGAGGAAAATGACCTAAATCTCCTTATGATGGCTCTATTCTATGGTTTATAGAGCACAATGATGACATTGTATATTTCATTGGTTTTATGGGTATTTTAATGACCAATTCAACAAAAACAACTGAAACCTCTTAAACATGCCAAGTGTTCTAATAATATTGGCCACTACTGTATATTATCTACTCATTTGGATGAATCAGGCTTTTAATGCTTCATGTCTGCAGTTACATAGATTAGATTAGTATTTGTTTTAATGATTAATCTGCATCAAGACGAACACTAATCAGCTGTGTCTCAGTTCAGACCCTTGACTGGACCAGACTGTTTACGTTTGTAATTGCTGTGACAAAGGTAAAATCATTGTTGGCATGAAAACAAACAGAGAAATCAATTCATTCATCAAGACATTCCATCACAAATGAAGCCTGTGATAATCAGTCATGTGACTCAGGTGTATTTATCACACCTGTGAGTGAACCTGAAGAAGCTGCAGTTGTAAAATCACAGACAAAGACAAATTAGTCACGCAGTGTCATTCTACCACCTCGTCTGATCTGAGGTCAGTGTTCTGTGTTCTCTATCTATAGTTTATTTCAGGAAAAAAAAATCAAGTCTAATGGAGTGATTTCATTTGAGCTGACCCTCAGCATGGTTGATGCTGGACCGCTGGCCTGTCAGACACTTTGGTCCTGACATGTCCTGAGCTGGATGGACATCCAATGTATTTCTGATTCTTTGTGTGTTTTGGCACACCTGAGTCAGCACATTCAGTGATGACATACAGTATGTCATGTTCCATCTGTTCAAAGAATGGTCACTGTGCTTCTGTTGCATTAGCATGTTGCAGTCATACTACAGCAGGGCTGTTGATCCTCAGTGGAGCCTCTGCTACAAACCTGTTGCTGAAGCCTCAGACTTTTTTTTCACACTTACGTTGTAAACAGAACAAGACAAGAACGTTAACACAGCAGGTCTTCCCTGAAAAATACCTCCATCTGTATTTGAACTAGAGGAGAATGAGGACAGCAGCACACCCTCCTCTCCCCTCCTTTCTGCTCCCTGCTCCACTGAACGGCAGCAGTCAGCTCCTTGTAGACCAAACTTTGGACCTCTTCCTCTATTACTGTAGAGAGCCAATCAGCACAGACGTTACACAGTGTGTTAGAGTTTATGACTGAACTATGACCAGGACACACACCGATGATCCTCAAAAGAACTGAAACATCTTCAGGTAGAAGCTGAGACTTCACTAGATGTCACTAAATCCTACACACTGGACCTTTAAGTGTGATGTTCGCTTCCTTTAACTCTTTTGATCAGTCTGTTGTACATAGCTAAGCTCCCATTCCTCTCTGTTCCAGTCCTGCAGTTCCTCTGAAAGCTGACCATTCCAGCGGTGAGAAACTGTATGATGTCCCGGAACCCCGACGTGAAGGACGACTCGATGGAGTGCCCGCTGTGTATGGAACCGCTGGAGATCGACGACGTCAACTTCTTCCCCTGCACCTGTGGATACCAGATCTGCCGCTTCTGCTGGCATCGAATCAGGACAGACGAGAACGGTCTCTGTCCCGCCTGCAGAAAGGTAAACCTCTGTCCTGTCTGAAGCCTGTCCAGCCTGGTGCAGTGACAGAAACACATTCATTCATCTCATCCATGCAGGCCTTAATGCTCACTTCTGATTGATTGCTTTTGAACTTACATTTTATTGTTACCGCCTTTACAGTATTATCTTTACAAAATTTCCAGCTGTCTTCATATCTATTCAGTTTCAGTGCTAGTACAGTATTCCGGTAGGATGTATGTGAAATCCAATATGTTGTGCATACACACATTATATATGGTATACATACACACATATAAAAAATAATGAAGGAGAAGAAAAGCTGAATAATTTAAAGCCAGAGTCCAGATGAATATGTTCATATTCATTGTTTTACAGTCCAGCAGACTTGAGTTTACAATGAAACAGAGAAAATCCAAACACTTTGTCCATCTTTTGTTGCAGTGTTGATGATTTTTTTTTTTTCACCATGTAAATAGTATAGATCGGAGAACACAGTGGCATCACCAAAATGAAGTGTGATGAGCAGTCTGACAATCAAACCATCAGGTTTATTCAACGTTTTTCACAGCAGCCATGTTGACATGAAATGGTAAACACAGGTGTTGCCAAAAGGGTTGCAAAATTCTGGGAATTTTCAAAGTTGGAAACTTTCCATTGGAATTTCTGGGAATAAACAGAATTAAACTGGAAATTTACAAGACTGAAGGTTGGCCCTTAACAGGGAACTTAAATATAGCTGGTGAAAATATATTTTAGCATAATCTTGACTAAAACAACCAGATTTCATGCAGGTACACTTGAATATCTGCTACTCCTCAATCACATGCACATAGCACACTGCTTACTGCAGGGCTATTGAGGCCACGCCCCCTACCTGCACAGGTGATTTCTGTACCTGGACCACACTTTAGAGCCCAGAGCACACAGAGACTATTGAAGACACACATTTGAGCTGGTGGACTACATAATATTGTTCAATAAAATAATTCAAACTTGATAAAGTTCTACTGACAAATAAATCTGTTGAAATGTTTTTAATTGTTTTATTTTGCATGTCTGCTTATGACAAAACAAAATGTTTAGATTAATGTTTGGATATGATACAGTTTGTTTAAATTACCCACAATTTACACTTAATTCACATACATTTCCATAATTCCCATGGAGTTTCTGGTTTTGAATATTTCTAAAATTCCCCAGCTTAACTTCCCATGGAAAGTTTCTGGGAATTTACCAATTTGCAACCCTAGTTACCACTGATACGGATGATATGATACAGTTCCATTCCATTCAGGTCATCAGACAGAGTCAGGGTGCTGCTGTGGTGCATGTTGGCTCATTGCTGCAATAAATGGAACTGAACCCGCATTAGCTAATTGGAAACAGCTGTGTTGACCCTCTCTCATGTCAAAATGGCTGCTGTGAAAATGTTTGTTAGAGAAAATGAGTGTGAACAATAAACCTTGTTGTACAGTGAGAGGTGATCACAAACATTCACTTTGAGCTTTACCTCCATATGAAGTGCTTTACATATTTTGATATGAACTGATCACCTGACTTCTCGTGTTCATCGACCTGTCAGACTTTGCTGTAGTAGTGATGTCACATGTTCCCACATCTCAGAAATAAACTGCATGAACAGAATTGAAGAACTAATAGTTATAATGGTTCACTCCAGAAAAAGTCAAATCACATAGTGGACACATTAAGCTGCAGCCTGAATGCATCCTCTGACACATCTGGGACAGGATCAGCATCAGACAGACGGACTCACACAGATGTTCTGAACAGCACAGACTGTATAATCTCTGACAGTGACAGGGTGAATGATATGTGTGTTCTGCAGCCATACCCAGAAGACCCGGCGGTGTACAAGCCGCTGTCACAAGAGGAGCTGCAGAGGATAAAGAACGAGAAGAAGCAGAAGCAGAACGAGAAGAAGCAGAAGATCACAGAGAACAGGAAACACCTGGCCAGCGTCCGAGTGGTCCAGAGGAACCTGGTGTTTGTAGTGGGGCTGTCTCAGAGGCTGGCTGACCCTGAGGTGAGATCACACACACACGTATATATGATAAAGGACATACTCGTCTGATGTTGAATTTTTGGTCCAAACTGTAGTGAAGCTCTCATGTGTAGCAGAATAGACATGAAATGAATGGTGTGTTATTGTGCGGCAGCAGTTCAGTCTGCCAACATCTCCCACATTCAGCAGGCCCACAAAATAACAGCACCAGTGTGGTGTCAGTGCCTGATGGCGTCAGTGATGACGCTACATGCCATAAATATCCCTGAAGATATTAATCATCTTTCCTGTGTCAGGCTGTTTGAAAATAAACACAAGACTCTTTGAACCTTGAAACCTGGGAGTGTGTGAGTCCACGCTGCTTCTTTCAACTTAAATAAACTGTCAAATGAGAAGGACTCCCTTTCTGGGGTACATGCTGTTAACACCAAGCACGTTTAACTGGGCACACACATCTGACTCCATCCATTCTGCCACAACAGTTCATCATCATAGATAGCATTATAAAGCGGATTCATCATTTCACACATGTACCTAATATCAATGTGACTATATTGACAGGATAATAGGGAATTTGGTTACTTATTTTACTTTATTTATTTACAGAATATGGAAGAATTGAATATAATATTTATATATCAGTTTTCATTAGTGTATAGTCACCTGAAAATAAGAACTGTTATGTTTTTGTTACCTTAGAATGAGACTTTGACAGTATATCCACAGACTCTGCAGGTCTTCTTCCACACAGTCTGCCATGATCTCTACAGTAGCCCAGAATGAACAAACTAAACAGTGGATAGGACCTGTCTTGCACGTTTCAAAGCGATCTTAGTTTCTCTTTAAAAAAGGGGAGGACACGACACACACACACACACACACACACACACACACACACTGTATTGTAATGTCAGTACAGATCAGGTACATGCAGTAATACCTGATGGAGGAGGTGGAGTTTTCCATCAGTTGTTGCTAACAGAGGCGGGTCACACACACTGTGGCTATTTCCAGGGTCGAGACAGTTTGAGTTCAAATCTGGGTGCAAGTATCATCATGACTCAAAGTCCAAGTCATGACCAAGTCCATGCTTTAGATTCCTGCGATGGATTGTGGGAACATGTGGGTGCAGCAGAACATTCTGTTTGTGTGAGTGCTTACATTACAAAAAATGTCTTTCTTAAAATTTTGGTCTGAACTTGTGCACTAAAGTAATAAGGTGTGACTGAAGCTATACTGTGGGGTTACTTTGTGTGTGTGCACACAGGAGGAAGGTCACACTGCATCGTCACCTCTGTGTTCTCACTGACAAGATAACACGAGAGCCGAGAGAAAATGCTCCTGGACTTGTTTGCTTCTGTGCCTTTGTGTTTTGCAGGAAGAGGGTGGGAGGCTGGGCACGGTGGACAGCTACAGTCACACAAAGGCCTCAAAGAACCCCCCCCATCCAGTAGATGATTCGTGTTTTCAGGCACTGATGTACAGAAAAGTTTCTTCTTGTTGAAAGGCTCCTTTTGTCTCAATCCCAGTGAAAGGTTTAGGTGTTAGACTTCCTTCCTGTTACACAAACTCAGATTACCTGAGGGCCACTGGCCAGGATTCTGAGCTGATCACCTTTTCCCTCTCATCTCCCTCTATCATATCCAGCAGCTTTCTCCTTTTTTAGATTATTTTTGGCGTTTAGCCTTAACTTGCTGATGGTGTAGACACGGTGTAGAAAGAGGTGTAACAATTAGGCCATCAGAGCGTCCCAGCAGCTTTCTCCTTGCAGGTCAGACAGCAGCAGTCATGATCAGCTCCATCTCGTGTTCAGCTCTCAGGTGCACTGCAGCTGGTCAGAGCTTAACACAGCTGAGACAATTCTTCTCTCATTTGGACCCCATTTTGTTTGTGTTTAACAGATTCTAAAGAGGCCAGAATATTTTGGGAAGTTTGGAAAAATTCACAAAGTGGTGATCAACAACAGCACGTCATACGCTGGTTCACAGGTGAGGCCTTCACAGCACACAGCAGAGTTCACAGTAGAGTCAGAGGGGGGGCCTCCCCAGCCGCACTGATGAAACTAGTTTTTAACGTCAGCTTTGTCTCTGTCTTTTTTCCCAGGGGCCCAGTGCCAGCGCCTATGTCACATATATCCGGTCTGAAGACGCTCTCAGAGCAATCCAGTGTGTCAACAATGTGGTGGTAGACGGCAGAACACTGAAGGTAATCCTAAAGACGAGAGTAGACACGAGAGAGGGCATCATAGAAGGTTCACCAGCTGAATATTCATTTACTGTTGAATCTATTTTGTGTCTCACAGGCTTCCTTAGGAACAACAAAATACTGCAGTTACTTTTTAAAGAGCATGCAGTGCCCCAAACCTGACTGCATGTATCTACACGAGCTGGGGGACGAAGCTGCCAGCTTTACAAAAGAGGAGATGCAGGTAAGTTCAGAAGACACTGAGAAACTCTTTAAACTTGTCAGAATGTGCACACCTTCTTCTACAAACCATGATCATCATCCACCATCATCATGGCATCTCGAGGTAGTCTAATTACCCCTCGGACGCACTGCACGCGGAACCGAAGCGCAGCGCCCTGGAGCGGAGGCAGTTTCAGATAGGCGCACATGTTAACCGGTCTGCCTGGTCGCATATCTCGCGCTGTGGAGCGCAGTGCACGCGGCTACAGCACTTCGTTCGGCGTCTGTTCTATTTTTCACGCTCGCTGCGAGCGCCGTCTGTCAAGCTGGATAGACCAGATCGTACCAGACAGGAAGTCGGGCACAGAAAGGCGAGAGAATCCGGTCAATTTTCAAAATAAAATAAATAAAATGATGATTATTGAAGTTGTTGATGTCCGTCTATCAATATTTGACCGTTGCGTGTGCACACGGCGCACACACACACATACACACACACACACGGTACACACGGAGCAACAGAGAGAGGTAGGCAAGGGCTTTCCGGAGGACACCAAAAACAACACACAACACACATCCATACAGACAGAGACATATATCCTAGAGAGAGAGGTGTCTGGAGTCTGGACGACTGCTGTCGATGTCTGACGGGCACGGAGAGCGGAGGAGAAGTACGCTCCCAGTGCGACCAGCCAAGCGCCCGAGAAGGCGGGCGCAGTACGCGCGCACAGCTTCCGCGTGCAGTGCGTCCAAGGCCTAACTTATTGCAGCAAGACTGTATATTTCTTTAAGTTGCCTTACATTCCTTCTTTCATTCCTCACAATATACAGTACCACTGTAGTGCTACCTTAACAAAACAATCTGTTGGTGTTTGGTGTTGCTGTGTCTAATCTGTTGTTTTGCTTCCAGGCAGGAAAGCATCAAGAGTATGAGCAGAAACTACTACAAGACCTCTACAAGATGAACCCGACCTTCCTACAGAGCTCAGCGGTGTCAGGGGACAAACCAAAGGGCAAAGGCAGCTCTCTACAGAGGTATTCAACACCTGCCTCGCCTGTGCTAGTCTCTGTGTGTAGTAGACATTTGACTTACTAACCTTCTTCATTTCCTTCTTGTACTTGGTAATACATAACACGCTCTGTGTGAAAAGTTTTTCTATTATTTTTTTTAATATTCATTTAATATTGTTTTTTATTCTTCAAAAATAACTACAATAAATAACTACATGGCTTACATCACTGGGACTTAAATATTAATAAAAATGTGAACAGTAGCACAGCTTGAGTTCAGTTTTGCCTCTTTGCTCTGCTGTCGTAGGTCGAACAGCTCCAGTAAAGATGGCTGGCTGTCATTACAGCCGTCAGGGAGGGCGATCAACGGTCTGTCATCAGACCACAGGAAGAGTCCGCCATTGGATGGCTCCGACTCTGAACACTTGACCCCTGAGGGGCCCGAACCTGACCTCAGCCTTGGCCCTGTACCGGCCCTCTCTCCTTTCTCCCCAAACTGTGACCTTGCTAGGTAAACCAGAATGTTATCAAATGTACAACTGTGCACTCATGTCATCAATAACACTGCAGAGTCATTTCATATTCTGTATGTATGGTGAATTTGTTCATTTTGACCCCCTCAGTGTTTTCTTGCCTTTTATTCATCATTTGTTCATCCTGGCCACACCCACAGCGTTCATTCATGAGCAGCTTTTATAAGACTAATAAGTTTGCTGTAGCTGAGAATTGACGCTGGCACTGTCAGATGGCTGGGTAAATATAATTGCTACTTCTTTTAAATGTTTTGCTTTTATTTTACAGCCCCAGCAACAAACTGCCAGAAATCATCAGTATAGGGAATGGTGAAACCTCACAACTGGTAAGAAACGGACATTGGTTGGACATTCTGCAGGATTTGTTATTGCTGTCAGTAATCTTAATAATCTGTATCTGCATAATCTTAATCTGTCTTTAAAATAATCAGTTTGATATGTTCATATGTTTGGTTCATATATAGTATGTGCTGTAAATAAACTAGATTAAAGTCCTAAGTGGCTCTCCTTCTCTTATGTCCTGCAGCTCCTGGGCAGTGACTCTCCGTCGCCCCCTCCTGGCCTCAGTAAACCCAGTCTGGTGGTTCCCATCAGCGTCACAGGCCACACAGTTCACTCCCCGTTTGAGGCGGCTGCAGCAGAATCCCAGTCGCTGTTCTCAGACAACAGTAACTTCAGGCATCCAAACCCGCTCCCCAGTGGACTGAGCGGCTTCCCCCGCTCCCCACACAGCAACGCCGACTGGCCCACTGCACCAGAGCCACAAAGCCTCTTCACCTCAGGTGGGAATAACAGCCGTGTGGTGTATAAATAAGCAGCCTGTCTATACAAAGTCTCAGACTGTATGATGTAACAATACAAAACAAATGTGGATTACAGTGGTACAATAGTGCAGGCGGTAGATTAGTCATTAAGTGTGAATGTATCAAATGTTTTCCAGGACAAAACATAGAAGATAGATGATGAAACACAGCAGCTCTTTGAAGAGCAGATCTTTAGTGAAATGAAACTATACTAAAGAATGAATCAAGTGTTGGCTGCCTGGCTCTGCCACCTGTACGCTCAAGGCAATCCAGACTCTTCTCGTCTGTTGTTCCCCGTTGGTGGAACGTCCTACCAGTTCCTACCAGATCAGGGGCGTCCCTCTCTACCTTTTAAAAACCTCCTGAAGACCTCCAGCTCTTCAGAGAGGACCTCCTCTGCAACACTACCAACAACTGGACATGATAAATCTACACCTTTAAGAATTGTCATAGCACTTGCTGCTGCTACGCTTTCTTATCACACTGTACTTTGATTGTTCCCTTCTCTGCAGTCGCTTTGGATAAAAGCGTCTGCTAAATGACTAAATGTAAATGTTTGGACATGTTGGCAAGTAGTCACATCACTTTAGATCTGTATTGACAAGGAAGTAGTCACATGATAGTCATGGTACACAATAGACAAAAAGAAGAATAATACAGGCGAGACAGTACACATTTTTCAAGTTCTCCATTCAAAGCAGAGCATTGTGTAGCTTTCAATGTATAAATCCAGGATTCTCTTTTAATCGGTCTCTACCCAGTATTGAGTTTTCTGTGTGGTCCATGGCTCACATCTTTAATGAACTGCAACTGCCGTGCTCAGCGTCTTCATAAAGTAGAGCCAATGAGGTTAGCAGTTCTTATAACATGTTGGCAGTCATGACATCAGTCTGTGTTTTGTTCCCCCAGTATAAAAACTGATGCAGTTTATCAATGACTTGATGTTAAACTTGCAGCCTGATATTCTGTCAGTAGAGTATCACAATGAATGTATGTTGTATAGGGGCGTGATGAGTCTTCATCATTGGTAGGTAAAGCTGTATTAGCTGTCTCCCTGCTTCCACTCTGCTGTATGAACACTAATGTAAGTACTGTTATTCGTCCGATAATCAAAATGGTAAATCAAGTGAAATTAGTAAGAGTAACTGAACTATTCCACTCCCTAGTGGAATATCATTCGCTTTAGAACAAAATATTTAATGTTTCAGTGTGTTTCTATCACTGATACTGTGTGGATCTGCTGGATCGACCTCCTTTTCCCATGAAATGTGACTCCTGTCTACAGTTGACCACACACAGGCCAGCAGACAGTGCCTGAGGAACTCTGAATTAAGGCGTTCAGTGTATCAATGATGAATCGTTCAACAGTGAACTGTGTGTGTGTGTGTGTGTGTGTGTGTGTGTAGATACTATCCCAGTGTCATCGTCCACAGACTGGCAGGCAGCGTTTGGCTTCGGCTCGTCCAAACAGCAGCAGCAGGAGGATGACCTGGGCTTCGACCCCTTTGACATCACGCGTCGGGCTCTGGCTGACCTCATAGAGAAGGAGCTCTCTGTTGAAGACAGCTTCAGCTCCTCCATGTCTCCCGGCTCCTTCCCCCATAGAACTCACGGACCCCTCCTAAACAAAGGCCTCGGCCCCCCAGGAGGGTTTCGTCTCCCCAACCACCTCCCATCGTCTTACCACTTCTCCCAGCATCAGCACCCTCACAGGGGAAGCTACAGCTCCTTCGGCTTCCCCACTCACCCCTCATCATCATCTTCATCCTCCTGCTCCTCCACCTCCTCCTCCTCAGCATCTTGTGGGTCTTGGATGGGTTCCACCTCCTCACGCAGTAACTTTGTGCACTTGAACCACACGGTCAGTCCAACAGCCTCCACCTCACACAGCAGCTTCTTGGACTTGACGGTGCTGCCGGGACATCACAGTACTGGGCTTGGAGGAATCCCCATCTCAGGTAAATCTGGATCAGGGAGATCTGACCCGCATGCACATAATGCTGTCTAACCTCCATTGTTAAAGTTTGACATGATTTTTTTCACATTATTGGGTCACCTGACTCCCTTGAAGGTAGGGAGACACAGTCTGTTCAGCCCTGTGGAATATTTCTAACACACCTACTTCAGGACAGCCAACAGCCAGCCTGGTGAAGTGTGTCAGTGCAAACAGGAGAACACGTACCAGGCGGTGTTTGAGACCTTACCACATGTTTGCTTCCGTTCATATTCATTCATATGATTTCGCAGTATACTGCTAAATAACTGTGACCATCTAGAAACAACTAGTTCAAGACTAGAGATCATTATAGTGCATTGCATTGTGGGTAAACGTATGCTCATTACTTGACCACTTGGTGGCAGCACATCGTTTACTGTAGCATTATTGTAATACAGCAAAGAGGTTTGTTTCTGAGCATCTCTTCATCAAACACACACCTCTGCTGCTTCCTGCTGAACTTCCTGCTGCTTAATGTAGCCGCCATGATAAGAGCTGTTTGAATTCTCTAACTGTTAAGGAAAGGAGCTTCAATGCTTCCTTTATTATCTCCTTTAGCATAGGATACACCGGACCATCCTTTACGAAAGGAAAGGAGGTAATGCCGTCCCACAATGCTTTGCGGCAGCGCACTGTTCAGTCTTTCACAACCAGACATAAAAACATCAATGTGTTTAAACAGTGCGATGGAGTCTGCAGCAGTGTTGTCCACGTTTATATTTCCTGCATGAAACAACACTGTAAGAGTGTACAGGGAGATGTATCTAAGATGAGCGTTTTGTAGTCCATCTTCTGAACTTTGTAGTTTTACCACAGATCACGTCAATAACATTCACCGTCGCATAATGACGTAGTCTAAGTGTAAGAGCTTCTCCTAACTCCACATGAATTCTCCTTCACACTTTTCCTTAAACTCGTGATGTTTTCCATCGAGGAAAAGGAAAAGTGGTTAGGAAAGGACTTAGGAGCTAATTTCTTTGACTATTCGACAGTATCCACAGACCTCTGCTGCTTTCTGCTGAACTGCCTGCTGCAGGAAGTCATCAGTGTGTCATAGTGTTGTCCAGCAGGAGGACTCTGCCTGTAGCTTATTGTTATTGTTTATTTTTCATTGATTGTCTTCAGTCTCATGTTCTTCCTCTCTTCTCTCTAAAACTAGTTTTTCATCAGTTCATTTTTGGTTTAGTATCATTCATATATATTCACCAGAGCAAGTCTCCACACCTACTTGACCTGGAAATAGTCTTTGCCTGCCTTGTTTTATTCCGGTGTCCAGTGCAGAGCACACAGAGCACAGGTGGGAGGAGAGGCACAAACAGAAGGATGTTCACTCAAATGAGGCAGCGCAAAAAGAAAAAGAGGCCGAGACACTAACTCTGCCCATATCCCATGGTGCTGTACTGGAAACTGGGTCTCTCAAAAAACCGTGTCTGTTTCTCACACTCCACTGCCACTCTGATGATTCTTTCAGTGAGAACAAACGAAATACTTAAATGAGCAGCAAAGATGCTCATTTAATGCTCAAAATGTTAATAAACCAATTTGATAAATTACTTTCCAACCAGCAGATGTGCTTAAATCTGCATTACAAACCTGTTGTTGTATGTAGTTAAAGCTGGAACAGCAGTTATGCGTGATTCTTACAGTACCTGTCGTCTTTATTTCTGCTGCTGTTCATTAAATCTCTCAGGATACACAGCATGTTGATAAATCTCTGATTTGAGAAGGGCTGCAGTCAGTCTCATTCAATCCTGTAGGAAGAGCGCTGGGCTTTACGGGCTGCACATTGGCCCAAAAAGACTTTGATAAGCTCTGCAAAATGACGTACTGATTTAACGGTCAAAGTTTGAAGTTTGGAATGTGTAGAAGAGCACAATGAAACATATTATCTCCATTCAAGTTAGCAGACGGCTGGAAGTTGAATTTTTGGGGGTTCACGTGCCACTGAGCAGCTCTCTGAACCGAGCCCAGCCTCCAACACTGCATCCAGATCTCAATACATCCATGATGCTGTTATACACAGCCGTCCAGTGTTTACCTTGAATAAATCACACACACATGGCAGCAGGCTGCTGCAAAATAACCATATACACATCAGAATGATGCAGGAGACGTTAGATTACAGCAGCTCATTAATCCCGCATGTCATTGACTCCTTTTCTTTTTAGCAAAAGTGGCATTTCATGTTTTATTCTTGAAATGAATTATTATAGAAATGCTGCAGAGTGTAAACTTCCCCAAATCCAACAAAGAGCAGGATAGAGTCGCTAATATTAGCCTAAACCTACATACAAAATAGCACCCAGTACTGGCTCCCACAAAGGAGAATACTACACAGTGGATGTGATGTGCCACAAAATAATGTCATTGGGAGGAGCTGCTTGGTTAGGTGGTAAGCTCGTTAGTCACGTATGCTAACAAAAACAGCCCCACACCAAATGAACAAAAGTGTGCAGAGGTGTCTGCATACTTTCCACCATATGTAGTGTACAGAAATAGGACACTTAAACCAGCAGCATCTTCTCTCTCAGGTTGTTATTGCCCACTGCAATGATATCATTAACAGTGTATCAGTAAATGACTAATGTTTTAAACAGACGATGATGGTTGCAGAAGATGAGGCTGCATTGGCTGACAACCTTCCTCTGATAGCAGTCATAAAAGATATCTACGGAGCCCGTCTGGTGACATGGGTAGAAAAAAAAAATTCCGTAGCCACGAATTAATAACGCGTGGGAACGAGATCCTATTCCGTGGCCACGACTTGCTTAATGCGTGGGAACGAGATGATTATTAGGTGGCCACGAATTAATAACACGTGGCCACGAGAAATGTTAATCATTTCATCAGTGAGACTGTTGACTTTCTGGCATCAGTAGCTTCAGCCGCAAACATGGACAAGTTTCATCTGATTTCGTTTCTGATTTTATTTTAATCTAGGGATGAATTACAATGATATTCTTAAATCACTTGCGGTTAGACATTTTCATTCATACAATATGTCCCGGAATAGGATCTCGTTCCCACACGTTATTAATTCGTGGCCACAGAATATTTTTTTTTTCACCCATGTCACCAGACGGGCTCCGTAGATATCAGCTCATTCCGTGGTAAATAAAAGGAGCGGCTAACGTTGGATAACTCGGTTCAAACTGATTTTGACTGAAGGCTCTTCTCCGCTTCATGCATTAAACATGGCGGTACTTATTTATCTGGGGATGCAAATGGCAACATAGGTGATGATGTTAATGCCAGCCATGCTTCTCTGCCTGACAGCCTGATTAAAACAAAAGAGAAGGTGTTGGTGAGGGCGAAGCAAGGATCACTCCAGGTGTTTTGTTTCTTCTTAATCACTCGTGTTTTTTAAAGGTTAGTGCTCGACGGTATTTTATTCAAAAGCTTCATATAATTAATGAAATATTCCTTTGACGTCATGGTAACAACGTCTCCAGACCTGTTGTAATAAATAATACTTTAATGGCACTTCCAGAGTTTCTTCTATGCCTTAGCCATCTTGGAGGAAGTGAGCTGTGGGGTTTAATGACTACGTTGACTAACAATCATTCTGTCAATTAGTATTTATTATTCATAGAGCCATAGTAACTGGAAATGCTGTTGTCCTCATGAGGCTTGCTGTCTGCAGTGTCTCATTAGGCAAAGCTCTAAATGATTCCAGCTCCAATGCACGGCACCGCCACACTGCTTTGGGGCTGCAGGACAAAACACAGCAGCTGAATAATGAGCCCACTGCTGCAGCCTCTCAGGACTCAAGTCTACAGATCTCAGATCTGACTGACCTGGGTTCATTTTGACCACGGTTGTGGAAAAGTTGATGTGATCATTGGATTGTCTGAGCACATTTTATATTCAAATTCAATTCAAATTATTGTTCATTGATGAAAACATAGCAGACTTCCATTGAATAGTTGAATAGTCTTTTCCACACTGGTAGGAAGAATACAGTTGTGGGGACACTTTGTATGCTATGTTTGATACAACAATAGTCAAATTTAAATCTCATTAATACTGACTCAACACATGTCTGTGCACAGAGTGTCAAAAACTGGCCTTTCAGTTTCATCATAAATCATCCTGATTTAAATTAAATTGTTGCCCGTCACTCCTGACTCCAACTGTGACGTTTTAATGTAAAATGTAGCGTCCATAAAACAATTGAAGCTACACCTAGCTGTCAGGTAAACTGAGCCACCTATAGTGTTATTAGGAGCATTTGAAGCTTCTAATTCTTTCCTCATTAAATTTACTCTAGCTGTGTTGTCACACTGAACCGCAGAGGCCGTGTTCAACTACCAACAGCCCGATGTTTTCTTTCACTACCTGTCCGAGTCTGCTGAGGTGTTGGCTGGGGAGAATCCACGTTTTGTTAAGTTTCACATTTGTATTTCAGAGTGCTTTCACACCCCAAAGAATACTAAATAACAGTATCCACAACAGAAACAGTCTGTTCACTCTGCTTCTCTTTGCCAAGCAATACAGAAGTATCTGCTGCTGTACCAGCAGACGTCAGAGTAGCCTCTGTCCTCTTCATTCATCCTTTAGTAGTTTTTCATGTGTAGCATGAAGGGACTAGAGCTTGCATTTTATTGTGCAACCCGCTGTTGTAGCATGATGCAGAGTGTTTTCATAGTCAAAGCATGTCACGATGATATGTGTTTTCATTCTCAGTGTAAACCTCACATAGACCATTGGAGTCTCCAAGTGGCTTGCAGTGACATCAGACAGGTTTCACTGTACTGCATGTGGATGTTTAAAGAGCTGCAGGTCTGAGTGTCTAACCGAGGGTGGAGCCAACACGATGAAGTTTGTGTTTCAGCTGCATTCACACACAAAATCCAGTAATGTGTCTCCTTCCTGCAGGGTTGTGCAGAGGTGTGGCCTGTTAATGGATGCATTAGAATGTAACCGCCATGAAACAATCATAGAATACACGCTGTTCCCTCTCTTTGTCAGGGAGGGGGGAACAACTTTTACAAACAGCAACCGTATACGGCCCTGTGTTGATCAAGTGTTGTCGATCGAGTCGAGTATTTGAATTCTACATAGAGCTATAAATACTGTATGCATAGTGACCTCCCTCTACAGGGGATTGAAGCCAGTTCATCATTTGAGCATCACGACCACTGTGAAATGACTCGATGCACCATCGCAACTTGATCCATTCAGCCTGAATAGGAAAGCTGCGTGGTAAAATCATTTTATTCTCAATCAAGTAAGCGGAAGTTAGCAGAAGTCTCTAGTGCGCATGTCCACATTTCTTTATAAATCCATGCTACTCATTCATTCGTTCATGAATTCATTCATTAATCTCACAGATTTTTTAGGCTGATGTCATAATCCATGTATTTGAGTGTTAGAGCTTCCTGTCTCCCTGTTTCCACGCAGAAAACAGCACATGTGTAGAGAGTTTAAATGTGAAAGAGTGGCAGGACGGCCTCAGAGCACTTTTACCCAACATCAACATCAACTTTGGAGGACTGCCCAACTCCTTGTCTTCCTCATCGTCATCCTCCTCCTCATCCAGTGTCAACCACACAGGGCCACCCGGGGTTTCTGGGAGTGTTTCTCACGGTCTCTGCTGGGACAGCACAGCCAGCTGGATGGACCCAGCCATCATCAGAGGTAAAAGTCCGGTCCTGCTCAGAGCCACTACATTCATGTAAGAATCTGAAGACGAGCTTTTATGGAGAGTATCTTAATAGAGATGGGGCTAGTAAGGTACAAAAAACAGTTTTGGTCTCTATAGCTAATTTCCCCGTTCATGACAACTGTACTGAGGGTGAATTTTTATACAACTCACCTGTTCAAATTATATTAAGGCTTAAAGTTATGCAGAATTAACAGTGTGGCTGCTTTGATTGACAGGTGGGTGCCGTTACAGCTTATTTGAGCTCCCAGGCATCATTTGGCCCACTTCAGGTCCACCCATTATCCACGTCTTTGCCAATTTTTAGATTAGCTGGGAGGTGAAAGAAGCAGGACAGCCAACATGGCGGCGGACAGAGCCACAGATTCTGATCTTCAAAACAGCTCTTCTGAAACCTGTGGGTGACGTCACGCATGTGCTGTCCATTCTTTATACTGTCAGTGACGGCCATTGGCTGGCTTCGTCTGTCGTGTGACTGTTGCCATGCACATTGCAAACTGCAGTTCTGAGTATCCTGCATTGCTTCTTGTTAAAATAGTGGCTTCGTCCCTATCCATGACAGTGACCCTCTTTACCTTTGTGACGGTGGGACCACTGTCTGCCATAGACCTACAACTTAAAGCCCACTGTGCCACATGCAGATGTGCAGGGACAGTAAATGGGGGGCTGTGTGCTCTAAAATAGAGACACAAGTGAAGAAGAACTGACCCAAAATCAGCATATGAAAATATTTTTAGTTGGATCATTTTACAGTCTGATCTGTGACAAATGTTTCCTATGACCCCAGAGGGTCTGTAGACAGAGTGCTGAAATAAAGTGACACTTCTTCTTCATTAGTCTGCTTCTAAACAGAAATAAATTATTGTTTTTGGACTCATCTCACCTCACCACCTTCCAGCCCACATGTTCCCAGCTGCTGCTGTTACTACTCCCAATTCAGACTGGGAACCAGAGATGTTCTCTGGTGGTAGCTGCTTAAACACACAAGATACTTCATACACGGGTGGATGGAGCTCTGGAAATGTGGTGGACCACTTCATTCCAACCTACAGTATCTTTGACCCATTCATATTTAGCATGTCATCACTGCTCAGACTCCAGGCTGCAGCCATAGTTCCATAAATATTACCACTGGAGCATGAAATAGTTCCACAGAACAACATTTCTAAAAGTCAGTAACATGAAATGAATTTCCTTTGTTGAATACAAACACAGGCTGTCCAAAGCCGAGTCCTATATCATCCACGTCATGATGTCATGATGATGAGCCTTTAATTATACTTGTAGAAGACCTCACTGTTTTTTGGATGCTTTGTTTGTAATGGTGAATGCACAAATATTTTTTGGTATACTGCTGCAGATTGGTCTTGCCATGAAGTGTGACTATTTTTTCCATGTGTGTCAGAGACACATGGTATTCTGTAGGTAGTTCATTATTCCCTCTAATCCCAACCAAACTGTTCCCTCTCCTACTGGCCTGAGGCCCGTCTTCAGGCAAATCAGGCCGAGGTTGGGAACCTCTTCCCAGCCTGTAGTTTATAGTCTAAACTTGTGCTATTAGAGAGGACATGGGTCCATTTGTAACCCAGTTTAAAAGATCTGTCATTTTGTCTGATAATTGATGTTCAAAACCAGCTGATACAACTTCCACAGTAGAGCAATTTCAATAAAAATGTGACTTCCACTAATTATTAGTTTTTATTTTGTTTTATTCAGCTTTGCAGAGCCTCTAACTCTCTTTTAGCTAATTGTTTTGGTTTAACAGCTCTCAAGGTTCCTCCTCAGCAGCAGGCAGCTGTTCTCAGTGAAGATGCAGCAGACAGCTGACAGACAGACAGACAGACTGAGAGCAGCTAGCAGCATCACGCTGTCACTCTGCTGCTGTTAATAAAGGCTTCAGTGTTTCCACAGGGAGGCGTGTGAAGTGTCCTCAAGTGATGTTAGAGAGAGAGTGTACAGGTTTGAAGATGACCCATCTCCAACTAAACTGTCAGAAGTCAAATTGCATTGTGGGTAATGTAGGCCAGGTTTTGACAAGAAAGAAGAAAGAAGAAAGTGAAAGAAAGAAAAAAGAAAGAAAGTGTGAAATAAAAATGAAAAGTTGTTTTTCATTGTGAGTCCCTTAAATCAGTGAAGGACTCTTAAAACATCACACATCTGTGATGATGTAATTGCAGTAAATTTTAAAATTTTAAATAATTTAAAATTTTTGAAGAGATGATAAATAAAAACAAAACTGAAAAATAGTTTTTAGTATTTTCAAATCTTTTCACATGTTGTATGTTGTTGCCTCGTCCTCTGCAGGTATGCCGGCCTCCAGTGGAAACAGTCTGGACTGTCTTCATGACGACAATCCTCCACACTGGCTCAAGTCCTTGCAGACGCTCACAGAAATGGATGCCCCATCCAGCATCGCCTCACAAAACGGCCCCTTCGGGAGCCAGCCACCCCCCCACAGAGCTGGTTGGGCGCACTACCCGGCCCCCACCAACCAGTTTCACTCCCCACCACCAGGCTTCCAGACAGCCTTTAGACCCGCAACACAGACCCAGGCAGACCTGCTACAGAGTGCAGCTATCGACCGCCACTAGGGACTGTCAACACACACACACACACACACACACACACACACACACACACACACTGAATCAGCAGATACAAAACTATTAACAACTAATAAGATAATCTAATATTTTAATTTCTTCCTCCTCCAGATCTTCTGAGCTCTTGTGTTTCTGTTCTTGGTTTCTGATGGTTGTTATGAGTCTGGTCTAGGCAAGCTAACCCAGCCACACCACACTGCCTCATCATTTCACAGAGTACTGCAGAGACAGAAGCAGAGTCACTCATCATGTGCACAAAGTGTGTTTGAGAATAAGAACAGCTGACTGATGTGATGTTTTAAGAGATGATTGAAGTCAGATGCTGTTTCCAGAGAAGTCATCCTGATACAACAAGCTGCATGAGAATCAGACAGGAGCGCTCGCAGCTCGCCAATATAAATACAGATGACACATTTTAGAAGGTTTCAGTGACAGTGTGTGTAGCTCAAAGGCTTTGCTTCTGGTCTGCTTGTGTTTTAGGCCTTAACAAACATTTCATTCTGATTGTACCTGTATGATAATATGTGACTATTAAAGTGAACTTGAAGTGAAACAGCACATTGATTTGGACATTCTCATGAAGTAGATAGTACTGGAAGCTTGGTGAAACAGTGACTGACTTTATGTCACTAACAAACAGTTGAGACAGAGGCTGTCCTCGTCTCTTTATGGACACTTTAGTCTACTGTACCGGAATCCACTGATTCCACTCGTGTCATTTCAATGGGAGATAAAAGCTGGTGTGACCGAGCCCTTAGGCGCTTTAAAGATTCCAGATGTTTGGCACTTCTACTGCAAACGTGAAGAAAGTGCAGACTGCAGAGGGAGCTGTGTGTAGTGAACATACCAGACCTCTGAAGACCCCTCCTCAGCTCAGACGGGGCTAGAGGCTCCAGGCTACATTAGCCGAAACTAGCATGTATATATAAATAGATGATATAGGAGTGCAGTGCTAAATCAGTGGAGTGGTCTGAATTCACAGGATCAAAGATGTTGTGGAGACATTGGAAAACAAAATCTCAGCCATGTCAAATGTGAAGAGCTGCAGAGCTCTCCACTGCAGGACTTGAAGATGGATGCAGTTCTGTTAATAGCACAGTGGGTGTGTGCATTCATGGATGTTTGACATGTATAGTCCTTGCAGAGCAGTAAATGGGTTTGAATCTGTGCCAAAGACTCAAAGTCTTGCAAGTCAAAAGTGTGCTGTGGACTCCTTTTAAGCTGCTTAGTGAATATTCACTATGTGCCCAGGAGATCTTCTGGCCAAACCTCTGTATCAGAGGGTTGAAGGTAGACAGACGGGTTTATAGCACAGTCTGCCACTGTGTGGCGCTCACTGTCAGCTGTCTGCAGAGACCTCGCCCATTGTCCCAGATTTATGTGACGGCTTAAAGCCTCAACCGCTCGACTGATGATGACATTCGGGGGAAGTCACTGTTGTTCTGTGCTTGTGGTTTTAGATATTTAAAGAGTTCTATTTAGAACATTTGAAGAGTTTTTAACTTGATAGGGCTGCAGCAGGAAGCTCTCCTGAATCAAACACTTCATGTCACAGGACTCGTTTCAGAAAATCTGTTGATTTTTGAGGCGTGTGCGTGTGCTGGGATAGCAGAGCTTCAGACCAGCTCAGACCATCAGTAACATGAGGTTTACATCAGGCACCTTTTATCATCAGAAGCTTCACTTTCTAATGGTCCTAAGTTGTATTTTTTCACACGGTCCTGACAGCTTTCATAAATCAACAGTGCATCAACAATCCTGAGGATTCAGTCGCTGATGCAGCCTAACGTGTTTTCATAATGTTCAAACATGTCAGTGAATAGCTGAGGGGGTCACATCTCTCTAGGTCTGGAACATAAAACAAACTAAATATCAAATAAAAGAGAAACTCTGAAGTGTTTTTGCTCCTTATTTCTCCTCTGCATTTGAAATGAAGCTCAGTTCACACACTTTTCTTTTCCATATGATAAACAAGTCATGGAAACAAGTCATTCAGCCCAAACTGGGATGATTAAACTCTCCAGTCCCTTCACGTGGGAACTGGTTTAGAGCTCATTATGTCTGCGACATGCTCTCAGGGTTTCCTCTGAGGCTTCTCTGTGGTATACCATCACATGTCCTGTATAATCATTTGCAAGGACAGACGTCCAATGAGGAGGCAGCAGTTTGCAGATGCAGTGAGCGCTCATACTCTGCCAATAATGTGCTCATATTCAGTAGTGACAACATACAAACTTATTAGCTGAGCAGGCCAACATGATACTTAAATTTCAGACACACTGATTGGTGTGTAGACATTGGTTTGTTCTGTTAGACAGCTGTTTGTTCGAAGATCTTTATTCATATCAGCAGTACATCCATCTCTGCCCGTGGTGATGAAGAGAAACTCATCAAGGATTCTTGGCTCGGCTCTGTGGAGGAATTTTTCTTTTCTCTGTGAATTACCAGTTATTTATTTACACAGTTCGCCTCCCCTCACCCTCCTGGTGTCTTTCACACATTCTGTCACCAACATGCACAACAACCAACAGCATTAGTAAACACACCGACGAGATTTATTTTGTGATTTTTACATTCCACAGTTGAACATTTCCTTTTTTTCTCCTATGTTATGTTTATTCAACAGACACATTACTGATGTTAAAGGTTGATAGATCAGTTTAGTTTCTGATGATCTGTCCACAAAGGAAGCTGCAGTATCTCTGTCCTCGTCTTCATCAGCTCTGCTCTGATGGAGTCCTTTCCTGTGTGCTTCTTCTCTGCTGACTCAGCTTTTATTCCTTCTGACGTCGACCTCGCGTGTAACAGCAAAGTCTTTCAGTTTGTCTGTGAACGCTGCAGATATTACTCCACACGTTTAGTCTGTACCTCTGACAGGGCGTGGTGTGGTCACAGAGCGGACTAAAGTCATATATGAATAAAACAATCATTTGTGAAATGTTTAAAACTCAACTCATTATTATGAATTTTCATAATAACCCTTTTCTAGGAGCTCATGACTTTACATTTCAAAACGCTCTTTCTCAAAAGTCTGTTTTTGTTTCATAATGGCATTTTTACAGTCACATGACCACGTCCTCTCACTTTGCAGCCAATCACATGTCCCCTGTTAGCTCCTGTTAGCTCCTGTCAGGCTGCTGCTGCTGCTGTAAATGAACACAGACACAAAGTTCTGCTGCTGCAGCAACATCTTCTTTTGTTCACTTAGTTTACCGAGCTGCACATGCTGCCTACATCCAGGGCTAACTGGAGCTAGCTAGGTAGCATGTGCAGCCTTGCTAAGAAATCTAAAAAGTTATGTAATGAAATCAAACGTGTCGTTATGAAAAGTGTCATTATGAAAGACAAGCTGACTCTTCAAATGCCTCTAATGAAATAAAAAAAGATACAGTTGAGTTTGAATAATTACTTCAGCTATTTCACTCTCTATTTCAATTGTTCTCTCTCTCTCTCTCTCTCTCTCTCTCTCTCTCTCTCTCTCTCTCTCTCTCTCTCTCCATATATATCATAGTATTGAACACTTCAGGGTTCCAAGTATGGTAAGTTATGGATGTCATATAGGCTGTTCCGAGCGATCATTACTGTGGTGACATCTCAGCTGTAAATTTGCTCAATTAAACCAAATCAAATGAAGCTGTGATGTATGTGAAGGACTTTTGAACAGGAGATGTAACCTGTTACTACACAGGTTGTAATGCATGAAATGTTTCATGTTTTCAGATGATAAAGTTTAGTTCAGCCGCTCTTTAACTTCCGCTTTGGAGGAAAAATAATTGGTCTCTCTCAAAGAAATCACAGACTGCAGGTGTGATGATTTTCATCACTCTGAAACTTAATAATTGATAATGATAATTCCAGTGAGGGTTTAATTACTACACAGCACGTCACATCTGGACCCTGTTACAGATACAACCCTGTTGTTTTTTCAAAGCCTCTGTCTGCTTATTAGTATCCTACATAACGTCAGTCCTCCACCGGCTTAGTCAATAACTCCTCTCACACTCCGTATGCCATGAACTTAATCTTAATCATAATCTTGCTGTCTGTGTGTGTGTGTGTGTGTGTGTGTGTGTGTGTGTGTGCGTGTGTGTGTGTGTGTGTGTGCTCTTGATGTCCAGTAGAGTTAAAATCATTTTCTGGTCAATTGATTTAAAAAATATATGATGACTGCAAAGTGGCCTGGTTGAACTCAAATATTAATGGCACTCATGGCTCATATGGACGGCATTAATAAATACATTGTGTAGAATTAAAGAGCAGCTGTGGTTTCTAATCAGTTTTAGTTCATTATGTTCAGGCAGCAACTTCATTATTTCATTTTCTTCAGACTCCTGATAGTCATCTTTGTTTTTCAGAGATAATGGTTTGATACCTTATTACCTCAGGAAATGCCTTTCAAACAGTTAATTCATAATCAGGACTTCATTATGTCATGACTGTCTATAAGATTAGATTATTATAAGATTATGTGTTGGCCTACCTATGCAGTTACGATCTGTCACTTCTGCTCTGTCACTTCTGAGAAGCTCAGGCTCAGAGGATAAAACACACAACATGATGTGATCACCAGAGAACCATGTCTGACGTTTAGATAACGTTACACTTACATCATTATGAAAACATGGACTGTGTGAGTGTTTTCATTGATCCCTCTGAAGGTGTCATCGCTAACTGAAGAGTTTCTTTCAGACTGCATCACAAATCTATAATAATCCATGTTTTGTGTGACATTACTGAAATAATTCACAACAACAATTTCTAAATTCATCCTGACTGAAATATTTGTGCATTCAACCAATTCTACAGCGGACCACCACTACAGAGGGAGATGCTGACTGATGTGTGTAACTGCAACCAGTCATGGGCGAGAGCAGCTAATAGATCAGGGAGTTATTTAAGGTTCATCCTAGTTTATCATAACTTGGGTCTTATTTTTATAGTTTTATCACATTTGATGATTAGATTCAACTCACTTGGTTGATTTCTGAGGTCTGTGAACACATCACTCACTCAACAAGTCATGAAACACCAACAGTCAGCTGATCAGACAAACAAACCAAGAGTTTATGCAGATTATCTAAAGCAGTGTTGGGCTCTAATCTGACAAGAACACACGACATCTACAGCCATACTGTATGAACACTAAGGGCTGAATTTTGAACATGAAGTATTGATTTTATTGATTTTTGTTTGACAAATACAGAGCAGATCATAAACTGACGGTTCATTCATCTGTAGTCCTCAGAGTACATGATACATTATATTCTGACTTCACTGTCTGGAGTGTTCGTTTGGTTGATGACTGAATCGTGACAGGAAATCATTTGACCTGATCAGTTTAGAATTAAAACAGGCAGTCAGGCGGTGCTGAGCACACACAGCACAGGTACAGCTAGGTTAACCACGTCCAAAGATGTTGACACTCGCTGATCTAATTGGGATAAGTTCTCACAAAATAAGACCCAAGTTGTGATTAAGCAGAATTATCCTTGAACAGATCCCAGTTCAGGTTTTGTTTCTGAAGTTCTGATGGAGGCTGACTGTACTGTCGCTCAGCTCTGACGTCTGTGCCTTCATTTTAAATGCCCTGTTTATTGCATTCTTATCAGCTTCCCTAATGTGCATAGAAGTATTAAAGCCCATGCTATAGTGTGTATTTTGATTTCTGACAGGATTCTTAGCTTGTCTTCTTTAGTCTAGACGTCTTTCCACTGAGTGGGGTGCCCACAACCTTTTTAACCTTGTGCTTTGATACTGTACTGTTTACAGAGACAGTCCTGTCAGGTCTTTGCTGTTGGTGAGAGAAAAAATAATAGCTGGATGAAAACCTGTGTGCTCTGAGACACAGCAGATCTTCACAGATTCACGGGTATGAAAGCCGGAGCACGTTCTCATCAGATGCAATAACTTAAGCCTTCCACAGTCGCTCAGGGCAGCAGTGCACAAATTTGAACATGCTGCGCCTCCTTGACTCCTCTTTATCTGCTGTGTCTGCTGGGGATCTCCAGAAAAGATGACAAGGCAGAAGTCAGTTGGGTTGAACAGGATACTACATCTTTCCATCATGTCTTTCTGTTCAAAGCCCCTGCCTTCACACATCCCCAAAGGCAGGGCTCCACTTTGTCATTATGATCATTTTTTACAACGTTTTTCTATAGAGAATGCAAAACAACGCCTCCTCACACACTCACACACGTTTACCTCTATGACTAGAATGGAAAAAAATCAAACAAACACAACATTTGCTCTGAAGGAACGCTCAGTCAACAGTTCGCTCACAACATGACGGGTTCAGTAAAAAGGAAAGTACACTTTGACTAAAACAGGAATGCGTGTATAAAATGCTAAATGGCATATGGATCATAAGACAGAATGGAATGCACCTACACAAGAATGAACATGGTTCAACATGACAGCTCCTGGTTGTCTCTTCTCTGGAATATTCTGTACAGTAATGTACAACAGTGGAGGTCCCGGTTCTCCTCGCTGCCCCATTTGTCCAAAGTAACTGGAGGGACCTCAGAAACACTGAAAGTTAACACATGGCCACTAAACATGATCCCAGCCCAGCAGGTCACATGGTTTCATGTCTGGTCCATTCCTTCATGAATCCACGAGAAACTTCTTCACTTGATCGTAACAATCTGACCGTTTCCCTCCAACACTGCTGATTCACTGAGTTCTCCACCATCGGTTCATAGAAGTTCTCATGTTGACCTCACTCACTATCCAAAATGTAAGTCTTTCAGCATCTCCACAGATTTCCTTTACAACCTTTCAAGGTCATGGTCCATTTCATCGTCTGCCCCACAACAACAAAACAAGCACAACTTCAAATTTTTGATAATATTTCTTTAGTTCTTCAGTTTTTTGTTATTTTCAAGATAGCAGATCATCAAGACACCCATTTTTAAACACACACACACAAATTAAAAAAAAGATCTGTAACCAGGAGAAACTGGAGATGAGCGGATGGATGAAGACATTGAACAGTTTTTCTGTTTGTTTGTTATCAATCTGTGGGTTCAGTTGGGTCTTCTCAGCTTTAGCAGACGGTGCCGTTCTCCTGTCTGGACTTGGGGCAGGTGGATCGGGGTATAGGCTGAACGGAGGGAGCCAGGGTGCAGAAGAATCCGGCGATGAGGGTGAGGCCGAGGCCTCCCCAGGCACAGAACATGGACCAGCCGTAGCCGTGGCCGATGTCGTCAGGCAGGCCGTACAGGTTCCGTGGGTAACGGGAAAGCTCGAAATTAATACCAGCAACGCAGGTACAGAGGGAGATGATGCAGAAGGTTCCTGAAACAACAGAAGACAACATGAAACATCAGAAACAGAGGAACCAAACCTCTAATCCAGACCTGTGACAACCCTGACATCTACTGGTGAAAAGGAACTAGTGAAATCAACTTTTTGCCAGGTCACGTCAGTCACATATGATCATACCAATATGTTTATATCAGGGGTGTCCAAACTTCTTTTAAAGAAGGCCAGATTTGACAATGCGAAGATTGCACAGGGGCCAATACTAACAACAAATCTAAAAACCATTGTCATTTTTCATTTTTCATTGTAATTACAGAAAATGTTTCTGTTGACTTGTTGACTGTACACGTGACATCTATTGCACGTCTGTCCGTCCTGGGAGAGGGATCCCTCCTCTGTGGCTCTTCCTGAGGTTTCTTCCACTTTTTTCCCTGTTAAAAGGGTTTTTTGTGGGCAAGTTTTTCCTCACTCGAACCGAGGGTCTAAGGACAGAGGGTGTCACTCCCTGTACAGACTGTGAAGCCCTCCGAGGCAAAATGTATTTTGCGACTTTGGGCTATACAAATAAAATTTGATTGATTGATTGAAAAACCAGTTCTTCCTTTCTTTCACATCTGAAGTCAGATAACAAAGAATACATTGTATGGAATACGTTAAACTTGCAGTTTGATACAAATCTCCTCATGTTCATTTTAAACATGACTTATTATGAATAATGCAAAGTCTGTTAACATTAAACTTTAAAACATATCACTCTTGATCACTGAGAAAGTAATATTTTGTGTCACATCTACAGGTACACGAGCAGTTACTGTATGTCCTTAGACGTTAACGTTTAGTGCATTAAATTTTGCTTCGTTATGTCAGCCAAAAAATCTAAATCAGGCAGCCATACAGTATCTGACAATTATATTACATAAATATATTATAAAAATGTATTATAAAGACGAAGCCTTGGGTCGCATGAAATCTGACCGCGGGCCGTGATTGGCCCCCGGACCGGACTTTGGACATGCTTGGTTTTTATCATACTCCTCTGATTTCCCAGATATGTTGTTTATAGCTGTTCCAAGAGATGTGATGAACACAGACAGCTTATCAGACAGGCAGGTGTAAATTCTGGTGGAATTTGGGGGTTACCCTATCCTTCCTAAAGCGTTAATGAAACTATGGTGGAAAGGCCCTGTTCAGTGTTTGTCTGTTCTGGGCTGTTGTGGAAACATGGCAGACTCTGTGATGTAACAAATCAGAATGATTCTCAGTTTCACATGTAATGAAGACATATTTATGCATATTCTATTCTGTAAACAGAGATTGATAAATGTGACACACTGGACCTTTTACCATAAACATTTCCTCATTATCTTTCCTACAAAATGTATTTGCAGGCTTTTTCCAGCTCAGTGTCATTGTTTATCCTGATGATTCAACCATTAAAGTTTCAGGTCCATCAAGTGTTGGACATGTTCCAGTGGACCATCCCCTGATACTGTCTGAGCATTCAATGAAAAGCACTTTTACTTCCAGAGCCCTGGCTGCCTGATACAACCCGACCTCATCACTCTGGAGGAGAAATTTGTCTCTCTGCTTCTTCTTCTGCTAAATCTTTTCCTGGATGATCTTTGAATGAAACAGTGTATCCATGAAAACAGGCCTCAGTCTGATTCATCACCACAACAAAAACAAAAAACCAGGAGACATCAAGCAGAACCACTGACCTCCCTCACTTTCAAAATGTTTTTGTGTGTCGTCTGAATGAATCTTTATTTTGGATGATGTTTCATAGAAGCAGTTGGATATGCAGCCTCTAACTTTGGCCTCATTTCGGGGGCTCTGTGACCCTGTGGGCTGCTTCGCTGTCATTTGGCCGCTGCAGACTGACCCAGCCTATTTCTTGTGCCTTTACTGCCAAGCAACATAATTGACTTTTTAATTGCCTGTTCATTATACAACTGTAGGGCACAGCACTAATCCAAGGCCCATCATAATTGAGTGTGCAGTTGCCTCCTGCCAAGCCTATTGGTGTGTGTGTGTGTGTGTGTGTGTGTGTGTGTGTGTATTTATTAGCTACTCCTGACTCTCCACTGGCAGAAAGTGGGACACACAGGGTTGTGTGTGTCACTGGATTTGCACACTCATATATTACACTTTACTCATTCATCGGTCTAAATCACCTCCATCAACACTGATGAGAACATGCTGCTGTTTACAGTGTTTGACCGTACAGTATGTAATGGTGGTTTCAGCCATCAATCTTCTGTTTTCAGTCATACATAGGAAGATATTTTGGCTAAATATCAATACTGATGTTCTTTATGACAGTCAAATGTTCAGATGATGGAAGTAGTAGCTCTGTCCAAAGTTAAAAAATACAACTCTCAACATTTCTGAAGCTCACTGTATGACATGTCGTATCAGCTTGCTTCAAATCTGAATCCAGCCAGAATTGAACCTTTGTGTCTCTCTTCTGTTTCTAACTAATGAAGCTCTTTAAATCGCCCCAGAAATAGACATAAAAAGAACAATTATGATGTAGTTTGGAAATGGGACACAGCTTCCTGAAGTCACGTTGTTAGGTTTGGTACATCATGTCTGTAGAGACACCAAAAGCTCATGCATGGCGCTAAAGCCAGAGCTGCTGCACAAAAGTACTGAGCCAATGGAGAAAGTGTTCAAACTGTTTGTGCAGATGAAACAAACCAGGTACAACGTGTTAGTCAGAGAGCTGTTGGTGGGTGATTTTTAAAATTTTAGACAGAGCAAGCCTCACTGTTTTCTCCAGCTTCATCTTTATGCTAAGCTAGGCTAGCTATGTCCTGACTCCAGGTCTGTGCTTAAAATACATTCATTAGATTGATATCAAACTTCTCATCTCATGCTCAGAAAGAAATCTTCTGTGTTGATTACACTACAACAGAAATGTTACCACCAGCGACATGACTAAAGAAAATCCAATGTTATCGTCTGAATGAAGAAAACAGATCTATCTTAACCTGCTCCTTACAGTATTAGGTAGTGATATTAAAATCAGTTTTAGTTGTGTGTGAATGTGACTCACCTCCCATGAGGAAGAGGAGGCCAGCCACATACTGCATGAGGCCTCTGTCCCAGCAGCAGCCGAGCACGCCGATGATCCAACCAAACAGTATGATGGCCACTGCCATGCCCATGAAACCTGCTGTCATTCGCCGCAAGTCTGACAACAGACACAAAGGGAGAGTGGTGAAACATCAGCACGACACACATTTTAATAGACAGTGAGTGGTGTTGACCGATGAGTGTGCGTTGGTTGCAAACAGTCTGCGTGGGGAGCAAAAGCCAAAATGCAATCTCATAACTCATTGATGATGATGACAATTTGTATTAGCTTGGTTATCTGCATTCATATACAGATATCTGTTTATAGAGATTAGCAGGATTGTGTCTTTGTTGCTCATTAGACTGCAGAGGACGTCTTGGCCCACATATCTGCTGGCTACACCAGAGGCCCAGAAACATCAGTCATTGCCTCCAGAGGATAAATCGTCATTAGACGATAGCCAATGGGCTCCGACATCGCTCTGTGTTCGGTTCAAATGAACAAGAGGTGCTTGTTATGCATCCACAAACTGTTCACAGTAAAGATATTATGTCATCAAAGTTCTCCACAGCTTTGCACTCAGAGTCTAATTACCGCACACTTCAGTTTTGATTGACAAGGTCACTTTTCCATCATATTAAACATTTCATGTAAGTGCAGGTTTATTAATGTGGCTCATTCTGTGGAGGCGACACTGTGAGGACAAACAGAAAGAAGAGACAGATAGTCTGAATAAGGCCGGGCTCTGCCACAAGGACATGAGCGCTCTGCAGGAGGGTAATGGCACTGACAGCGTCTGCACGACTGCAGAGAGGGGCTGAAATACGAAGAGGACAACAGAGGAGAAAGAGGAAGAGCTTCAAGCAGAACCCCGACTCTTGTTTCCCGAGTAGAGTAGAATGTCATGGATGAAGTGCTCTGTCGGGCAGGAGGGAGGATGGGGAAAGGAGGGAGGGAGGAGGCCTGGGGCTGGCACGGGGAGAGGACACCATGTGGTGGGGCGAGAAAGGTCAAAACATTTGGCCTGAGAGCATAAATGTAGAGCAACAGAAGACAAAGCTGCTCTGATGTCATACATGCTGTACATGTTCCCTTAACCCCTTCATACCCGACACACACCACACTGGACATGATGCCCATAACTGACCAACAAATGTCATGACACCAGCAGACAGAACAGGAAGTGATGTAAAAAAAAAAAATCTTTTGCATTCATTGACTAAATTAGTCATATTAACCAGTTCTTAATGCAGTTTTATAACTAGGTTCAGGAACAAGGACCACGCCTGGTGTACTTAAACACACCTTAATCCCTTCATCCCTTCTTCCCTTCATCCCTTCATCCCTTCATCCCCTTCTTCCCTCCTTACATCATCTCGGTGATCTTTATCCATAACATGCATTAAACCTGTTTAAACTTAAATCCATAATGGCGTGGTCCTTGTTAGTGAATCATGATTATAGATTATAGAAGTAAACTTAGTTGACTGTTTGATTGTTTGTGTATGAAGTATGATATCACTTTCATCATAATTTATTATTTCCTAGATTATATAAATGTGTATGAACAGAAAATAAAAGCTCTGTATATATTTGCTTGTAGTTTTCATTGAAGAACTTTGAAAAGTCAGAAGACACATACTGTAGTACAATATATTATTAAATTAAATGAATTCACATTAATTAAAAGTGTATTCTTCTATTTTTGATATTAACAACGTCCATGAAGAGTCCCTCTAAAACTCAACTATACCAAAAGCTCAACACATAAGGAGGAGGTTGGGGTGGTGAGGAGGAGGAGCTGTTGGCATGAGCATGTGAGCTGAATAATGGTGACAATAAGAAATGCATGCAAGACTTAAAGTCCGTGTAAAGTCAAATTAAATATGTGTTTTGAGTTTGTCAGACTAAAGAAGAAAGTTTTATTAACCACCCAGCCAAATTTGAATGAGTACAAATAACGACAAGTTTATGAAATTAGGTGTCAAAATCGGGAAAACTTGAATTCTCAGCTCCAGGACTGTGGGGTTGTGTCCTCTGAACCACTCTGGGCGAGTTGAATGAATCTCTGTCTCTCTGTGTCTTTCTCTCTCTGTCCAAACGTACATAAGTCATGTATATCAGTGAAACGCTGTCTGTTGTCACTTTGTGGCAGGTGTCTCTCTAACGTGATTATGTTAGTACACAATGTAAAATCACGTTACTGTGCACTAAGTCACCTAACGTTACTGTAATTACTGTATTATTTTCAGGTCTCCATTAATATGACCCTTCACAATCCACTTCTTCTTCATCACTTCGTTTTTTTGTAAATTGAAATAAAGTAATGGAACTGTTGTTCAAATTCTGGCATCCAGGGAAGATGCATTTTCGGGATGTTGAGGCCTTAGCTAGCTAGCAACGGCTGTACGTATAAGTGTTGCAATTCAAAAATGAGCGCGTTGCACTGAAGGCTTTTATACAGTTGCGCTGGGGGGGCGGAGGTGCTCACCGCGTGGCGTCATGCAGTCTCGTTTTTAGGACCGCCCAAAAAATCCTGGACTGAAAACTGGTGAAAAACAGTTTGAACCTCTAACTCCACATTTCAGTAATATGTTGTTCAAAGTCTTTCACATGTTTTCAGCAACTATTTTCCAACATATTTAATGTATTTTGAAAGAAAACATGGAATTGCCTTTACACGGACTTTAAGTGAACTGACAACATGTCCTGTATGTGAGCTGTGGGCTAAAAGATGGTCTGCCTGGAAATTATTGTAAAAAAATACTGCACAGCTAAATGGACTTCTCCAATATTCTTTATATTTAAAAGCAACACACTGTGTGCCTTCCTTACATGTTTAACTTGAAAATGTATCATCATAAAATAAAACATTTTATTTCAAATGTTAAAATCTTAGTGGGATGAGGATAAGAAAAACTTCAGCTCTGAAGGGGTTAAACAGTTGAGGTCGGTCACAGCATGACAGTGTTGGACAAAACAAGAATCACAGCTGACAATAAGTGCATGAGCAGCTGAGGAAGCATGATGTGTTAAACACAGGCAGCCTCCTGTGAGCGTGAAGAGGACACAAATCTGTCGTCCCACCACTGAAGGATTAGAAGAAAGAGGTGGCCGGTGGTTTGACATTCAAATGCTGCAGTGAAAAGTGAAGGTGTGGATGTTGTTGATGCCCAATCCCATTTTTCACTCTGAAAATGTGACGTCTTTCATGAGCATGATAGAGGAGTTTAAGCTGTGTGTGGAAAATCAGCATTTTGTGTTTCTCTAAATGAATTCACTTCATTCATTCATTTGTTTAACAGCACAGTGCTGATGTGAAGAAACCAGGGTGTTGTATGAATCACAATATTTTATAAAAACATGACTGGAATCACATTTAGTGAAGGGGTAAGATACAGAGGGGCTGGACAAATGTAGCTTTAGTTCTGTGAGGTGGGTGGGAGTAAAAACACTTTAAGGTGTACTGAAGTGTTGTGGTATTCACTAACGATCTGAACTCTGTTTCACTGCTGGATAGAACACACCTGCAAGCAACCTACGTTTCAGTCAATTAAAGGTCCACTTTATCAGATTTAGGGTGCTCTGTTTACAGAATATAATATTTATAACTCTGTTTTCATTAGTATATAATCGCCTGAAAATATGAATCAGTGGTACCTTAGAATGAGACTTTTATATCTGCAGACGCTGCAGGACTCTACAGACTCAGCCATGTTGATCAACCATGTTTCTACACAGCATAGAGACAAACTAAACACTGGGCCTTTTGCAGTCTTCACACGTGTTGAAGCCACCATACTTTCTGCCACAGTGGACCAGTGTGTGTATTACATACTTTGGCATGATGATGGCATGAGCAGGTTGAAATTCAACACACACACTGGTCCTTTAAATCTACTGTAGCATGAGCTATCTGTCTTCTGTAACCATCCATCCATTTTCTGTAACAGCTTACCCTCATTACGGTAAAGTACCCTTCAACCAAAATTGTGTCAGTTGCCCAAAATGACTATTTTAGGTGTTAATGATGCTTAATGCAAGCTATTCTCATATAATCCTATGATGCTGAAGGAATATAATATCTACACTGTTGTCCATAAAGTTGGAATCAAATATTTTGACCTCTTCTCTTGAAATGATTGTGACAATGTGATTTATTCTTGATAGATAACATGAATCTTCTTTAAACCTTATTGATCGATCTCTTCCAAACACATCACAGTGCAAATGAAACCATAATTAACCTGATGTGTAAAAACAGGAATAAGAAGAGGAATGTGTCTGAAAACAAAATGATTTTGATTCCAACTTTATGGACAACAGTGTATGTTATTCATGTTCTCTGTGTGTGATCTAACCTGTAGCATCACCATCATTTTCAGGCTGTCCTCAAGCTATTTCTGACATATGCAGATGCTGATGTCTGAGCACGACTTTATGAGGAAGGAGCCCATGTAGAACTCTCTGTCAGGAGGCCTGTCAGTCACACACTGTAACCGTGGTAACCCCTGGCCTTTACAGTATGAACTTGGTGGAGGCTGTCAGTCAGCGACACTGGCGCTCATGATTCATCTTGCAGAGCATACACACCGTCACACATGCTCTTATTTGATTTAGATTCTGCTTTCTTTGAACTGCTCTGATACAACATAGAATATATTTGAACATTTCTACATTTCTACTTCATGTGTGATTCAGACAATGGACAGATTGATGAATCTTTGTGTTTCAGAATCAGAATCAGAGTGTGTACACACACAAGGAATTTGCCTGTTTCTTTTTCTGTTTGTTTTAGCGTACAGAGTTAGCGCCACCCAGAGAGGAGAAGTTTAAACAGGTTGTGTCCGGGGTGGGAAGAGTCTGCAGAGATGTGTCCTGCCCGTTCAGAATCAGAATCAGAATCAGAATCAGAAAAAGCTTTATTGCCAAGTACGATTTGTACTTGGTGTTGTTGGTGCATGACAAGCGTTATCTAAACATAAACTATTAAAAACAAATTTAAAAATATGACAATATAAATATATATACACAGTATGTTTTTAAGAATAAAAAAGAGCACTACAGCTGGCAGTGCTGGTAAGTACCAGTCAAATGTTCACAAAGATATTTTAAATATGCAAGTATAAGTATTACAGAACAAGGAAGTCCAAGCTGAGCGTTAATGTAACGCATAGAGTAGTGGATGCTATGTCAATGTGACATGTAGAGGCATAGGTGGAGTGTGAAAGAGTGTCAGGGGAGGCTCCGGGCCTTGTTGATAAGGCTAGCAGCAGATGGGAAAAAACTGTTCTTTTGGCGTGTGGTTCTGGTCCTGATGGACCTCAGCCTCCTGCCAGAGGGAAGTGTCTCAAAGAGTTTGTGACCAGGGTGGGAGGGATCAGCCACAATTTTTCCTGCATGCCTCAGAGTCCTGGAGGCGTACAGTTCCTGAAGAGACAGAAGATTGCAGCCTATCACCTTTTCTGCAGACCGAATGACACGCTGCAGTTTGGCAGTGGCAGCAGCGTACCAGATGGTGATGGAGGATGAGAGGATGGACTCAATGATGGCTGTGTTAAAGTGCACCATCATTGTCTTTGGCAGGTTGAATTTCTTCAGCTGCCGCAGGAAGTACATCCTCTGCTGTGCTTTCTTGGTGAGGGAGCTGATGTTCAGCTCCCACTTGAGGTTCTGGGAGATGATAGTTCCCAGGAAGCGGAAAGACTCCACAGTGTCAATTGTGGAGTTACAGAGGGTGATGGGGGCAGGTGAGGCTGAGTTCTTCCTGAAATCCACAACCATCTCCACTGTCTTTAGAGCGTTGAGCTCTAAGTTGTTCTGGCTGCACCAGGCCACCAGATGGTCAACCTATCACCTGTAGGCGGACTCGTCACCCTGACTCTGGACAGGTATAAGTCATGGATGGAGGGCAGGCTGACACAGATGATTCTCTCTGCAGTCCTGACTGTCTGTTTCTGTCCTTTTGGCCGATCCAAACTACACAGTGATGGAAGAGCAGAGAACAGACTGAACAATGGTCAGTCTGGCAGGTTGAGCTTCCTGAGCTGGGAGGAAGTACAACCTCTGCTGGGCCTTTTTGATGATGATGTCTGTGTTATGGAAGAATGATCCTATTTTTATTCAAGACTGTAGATTTTCAGTTTGAGAGCATGATTTTATTCCTTTTCAGTGATACAGCTCCTTCTTATGCTCCTTCTCCTTCAGATTTATTCTCCTCATGCTCACATTTTGTGATCTAAAGTCTGCACGCTCAAATCTAATGTGCTCGCACTCAGAACAAGCACGTCCTCTCAGGTTGAGGTATCTGCTCAGACTAAAGGATGTCCCTCCCTGCGCTTAAAATAGTGTGTTTCACCAGCCAATAGGGAGACAGCTAGAGTGTGGACGGGTGCCGTCTTGGGTGCGTTTCTTCGCCCTTTTTGAGCGCTCCGTAGGGGCGGGTATATGGTCTGTTTGTAAAACTGCTTCTCTCTTAAAATACACCAATTTACCATATTAGCCAGCTATTTGAATCGTCACCTATTTAAGACGCCAGCTTATTTATGTATAACTAATCTTAAGTAATCCTAAAAAGAGTTATCGTAGTTTAGATTCTAATGTTATATTAGCAGGATAATGTTACAACAGTTGAATGGTTAAGTACACTGCTATCTGTTGCATTTTAAACCATGGGATGCCGGTTCGCATCCCGGCCGCCGCACTCTTGCTGCATGTCATATTATGATTTTAAATTGAAATTAATAAATTACTGTTACAGTAATAGAATCCGTGTAACCAGCTGATTCTCTCATTGAAACGTTTAACAAGAGATGATGGGTAAGTAGGCTAGGCTACGTGATTAAAAAGGTATAATGAAAAATACGCTATGATGATAATGATTTGAGGATTACATTGGTGCGTGTAATGCAGTGTATTACCTTCACCTACTGTACTACTAATTAGTTAGCCTATTTACGCTGACACCCGGGGGTCAAAGCCAGGGGGCGCATAATTAGGTTAGTGTTGGGTGTGTATGTTTTGGTCATTTCCGTTCAGAAAAGGATATTAAAAAACAAAAAATGAGTGGTTATACTATACTGTGTTGGTCTCTGAGATTGTGAATCCCAGAAACCTGAAGGTTTCCACAGCAGACACAGTGTTGTTGGTCATGGTGATGGGCGGCAGGATGGGGGGACTCCACCTGAAGTCCACCTGGGCTTTATTTCATTCATTTGACTTATTTACACTCAGTGGTCCAATGAGCATTTAGAATGACACAAACCAGTCTTCACTTCACATGTTTTAATAAAAGGCTAAAAGGTAGCTGACACTGATGTAAGTCAGTATGAGTTGTTGCTCCACTTTCAGCAATATTTCCCCCCCGCTCTGCAGCGTGACAGTCCTCTGTCAGGTCAGATTAACCCTCAGCGTGTTCTCTGTCAAGAGCCAGATACTGCAGGTCACTGTGGACTGCACGAGTTTAAGCATTAAAGATGACAAATATGGAGCAAAATCCCCTGTGGCCAACTCTAGAAGAAGTGCCCTCTGGGTAACGATGTCCTGTGAGTCCACAGCATTGCCGCCCCTCTTCAGCATGAATAAATGTGCTGAACCACATGTGTGAACACAGATGTGCATGGGCAAATATTAGAGCACAAGAATGCAGTTGAAAGGGCAGTTGGTGGTAATAATTGAAGAGTATTAGCAACCTAGCACATGTGGTCTCAGAATGATAAACTTGATCCAATATAATATAATAAACCATGAAGAGTATAATGTTACCACCACTGCTGTGTTGATAGAAATGTAATATTTACTTAAGAACATGTTAATGTTAACATGTTGAGTGAATAAAACAAAACAAACATGAAATACAACATGTAAACTAGACAGCTTTGAAGTGAGCTAACATGCTAACACACAATATTAACATCCTGATGTTCAGCAGGTAATTCATGCTCATCTTCTTAGTTTGGTGTGTTAGCATGCTAACCATTGCTAATTAGCACTTAAAACCAAGTACGGAAAAGTCTTTTAAGTCTTTGTCTGTCTGCCTGTCTTTGCTTGTCTTTCTCACCAAAGTCAATACATCCTGAGGAGGACATGTGTGTACTACATGTCATGGAAACCCATTAAGTAGTTGTCAAGGCATTTAGCCTTTAACCAGAAATGTCAGCCTCATGGTGGCACTAGAGGGGGATCATCATTTAGATTCAATGGACTTTCACACAATCTTTCACACTGGGCCACAGTAGTGGACCAATCAGCTGACATTCCTGGTCATAGCAGCTCATGTACATTCACCATGAGCTAGGCTCTGCTCGAGGTTTTTACCTCTTAAAGAAGGTTTTTCCTTGCCAGCATCGTGAAGTCTTTGCTTATGGTGGGAAACGTTGATACAGTCTAGACCTGCTCTACATGGAAAGTGTCATGAGATAACATCTGTCATGATTTGGCGCTATATAGATAAAACTTAACTGAACTAAACATGTATTTTTAATTTTTAATGGTCTTTGCACTAAGATAGACTAAACACAGACGTATTTCTGCATTACACATACAAGATAAAACTGATGCTGATCATCTCATCTGACTGAGGGTAAGATAGCAAAAGACACATTGTCTACAGCAAACTCAGTCTGCTCTAAGTGTGTGTTGTCTCAAGCTTTCCAATCACTCAGATCAATATTGCATACTGTAGCTCAACACAGACGTAATATGGACAGACAGAGTAGATGAAACAAGGGGTTTCAGGGCTGGAGCTTTCTAAGGACTGATGTCAGCACTTCTCTGACATGCAGACTAACAGGATGACAGGCTGGGCTGTCAGTCAGTGACTGGGAAGAAAGCCAGCAGACAACTTTAACTAAATGCACTTTTTCTGGCCAAATTCTGTGCTGACACAAAGTGTGCGGATGCATATGCTCAGTGACAGGCCAATCATTTTAAATGTCTAATCACAATTTGGTATTGATTAAATGATTGAGATATCATTTCTATAACAGTAAATTTGATACTTTTAGTAGTAGTAAGTACTGATGTCGATGATACCTTCATATTAATCATGTACAAATCAAATTATGCTAGCGTAGTCAGGAAGGATGAAAGTACTAATGTGGAGCTGTTCCTGTTCTTTCAGCTTTTATACAAACTTAGAAATTCAACACAACCAATACGACTGTACACACAAGTGTAACAGGCACAATCTTCCAAATTCCTCCTTAATTGCACAGTTTACGAATTTAGGAGTTTTTAGGAGGATTTAAGGAAGACAATTCTGCCGATTGCTTCTGCTCATAATCAACTTTGCCTACTTGCTTAGGGACCATAGATGGCCCATTCCACTTTTTGAGTCATTTAGAGTAGGATTTAATACAAGCACTTTGGTGCAGACTCTTTCAGTTTTCTTCCTCCACTATCTGAAGTGAATTCTGCTGGCAGTACTGAATTCCCTATTTGGTCCTCTGAGCTGTCTTTATTTCATCCAATACACTCCTTTCTCTTTGGCCACAGTGCTGTTCAACAGACAAACTCCGCAGAGGCCTGGCAAAACTCCCCTTCTACATCTATCAAAGGATTCAAATGTTCTTTCAGTATGTCTATTCTGTTAATGCCAAGCATGTTTGGAACAGTTTAATATATGTTAATTGGGCAACGGAAATTTAGGTAACTGGGCTATACATCCCATTGGACACAAAAAAACATCTCATATTGTTAGTACCACTGTAAAGTCCTAGAAGGACCCATTTAGATCTGAGGCAAAACCTGAGATTATTTTACTCGAAGCAAAGAGTTGACTGATGTGTCCACCTTTTCAGGTGACACAGAAGATCCAACCGAGGAAACAACTGTCAATGTACACCAGTCCAGGGCAGCAATTCAGAGATCTGCAACAAGGCCAGAGATGTTGGGCCACAAAGTTCTAAATACTAAAGTTGTTCTTTGTGGCTTCGTCCTGTTTGGACCAGATGATTGTTTGTCGGAGTCATGGCTGGGGTTAGGTCTATGACACTGAGCACAATCATCTTTGGTGACCCATTTGACCCATTCAGTAGTCACCTTTGGGAATCTGGCAAAGAACTGCTTCATAGCAATGTCTTCCACTCTAGGAGGTGGAAAGCTGTTGTTTCAGCTGTGGGTTCCATAGAAGGGCTAACATAGACAACAAAGTGTCTTTCAGGGGTAACAAGTCAAAAACACCTCAATGTTTACCACTTGGCACTGTGGTGAGGCTTTCAGTGTGGTTACTGAAATAGTCTGTAAAGGTGCTGACAGATGGTGCCACCAGTTGCCAGTTGATCGGGAGAATGATCCTTACCTAACCCTAATATGCATGCCTGCATTTAAACAACACACATATCTGGTCATCATAAAGAACTGCTGGCAGGAAATTGTGAGGTCATTTGAGTTACGAGCTGAGAACTCAAACTCATTGCATTCTCAACATGACTTGGTTGCATTTACACCTGTACTGTCCATCTGTGATTGGATCACCCAAGATGCACGTTAATGCCAGGTCTAAACAGAGCCAGAGTGAGCACATCGACACTGAGCAGCTTTGGTAGGCCCAGGTGAACTAGATCAGCTGACAGACTCTGCCATGTCAGCCAGTTTCCTGCTGAGGTTGGCCAGGACAGCCTCTGAGACAGTGGGAGGCACATCACAGTATGTTTCTGTTCTGAAAAGTACAACAGGACTGCACAGGTGCATGAAAGGATACGGCCCTGCACTAACAAAAGTAAAAATCTTTTACTACAAGAAGTACAATTCTGCTAAAGTAGAGTGAACTGCTAAGAAAACAGACACCGTGAAAGCATTTCCACAGAGACTTTGACATCTGCTGCACCAAACAAAGTGTGGAAACATCATTAACGGTCTATGAATAGAAAACATATCAAATGTTCAGTCTGACATCCTGTGTTCAGACTGTCCTATGACGACTGAGTCCAATACAGCTGCCGACCTGTTGCATCTACACACAGGTTATCTCCTGTTCATGGGTCACTGAGCATTGTCAGGTTTGATGTGGCTACCTCACTGAGAGATGTGTTCAGACCCTGATGCACAGTTTGATGCATGTCTCTGCAGTTGTCAGCCTGTCTGTCTTGGTCTGTGGATCATAGATGGGTCCTTGCAGCGGTCAGAATTCAGACAAGCACACAGGCCTGTATTGGTTGCAGCTGTCAGACATCATCCATGCCCCTGCATTCGACTACATTTCACCTCCCCTGGATGTTTGAAGGCATGGGTGATGGACATACCCCAGGTTATACTGTGTGTCTACCTGTGAGAATTCTCTGTGGAGAGCAGAGCACTCAGTACTCTGCTCTCATGTTATTCATTTATCACATATTTTCTGACATTTGGGATTCAGGTACAACAAGCCTTCAATTAGAGACCACGTCCACTACTGAATTTAGAAAATGACAACTCCCTGCAGACACTGGCAAAGCTCACTGACCTTCCAGAAGAAAGAACGAGCCTTAGTGAATGTTGGAGGAAGAGAAAGGTACAAGTGGACTGACATGCTTTTTATAGGTATGAACATGTTACCTCCTCTGTTGTCTGAGTGGTGATACAGTATATGTCTGATCTCACAGCTAACTTAACTTAATGAGGACGTTACGCATATATGTACAGATATTTTTTAGATGAGCTCTCTGTCCTCAGCATGAACCGACTTGTATTTCAGGTTTGTTGCTGCTTGTTAGGTTCAGTCAAACATGAGTCAGCCATATAGAAACTCTTTCAAACAATCATTGCTCAAAGACACAAATATGCAGTTTACAATTGAGTCGATGTTACATGTGATAAACAGTTCAATACAAGTTCAAGACAGTGTTTGAGAGGAGTGAGGAGGGAATGCAGTGATTTGCATCCTGCCACAACCTAGAAGACAGTACCGGTTCTGGTCCAGGCTCTTGTCGTCTCGTGCCTATAGACAACTGCAAATCGCTCCTGGCTGCTGTGCCTGCATGTGCCATCCAAGCTCTGCAGCTTATCCAGAATGCAGTAGTGCCACACCCTGCACTGGCTACTGGTAACTGCTGGAATCTGATAAAACACTGGTACCTTAAAAAACGTCCAAATGAAACTCCATGTCTTGTTTCTAAATGTAGCACGCATGCAGTTCAGCATATCTGCAGTCTTTGGGTTGTATCCACATGGATGCACTTGTTTTTAATCACTTTGGATAAAAGCATCAGCTAAAATGTAATGCAATATTTATCTATCTGATGTGTCTAGCCAATGGATTTACCAAGGGCCAAATCTAAGATAAGCCTTGGAACATGAGCATACGGGCAATACCCTGTCTGTTCTGATGTGAAACAACAGGCTGTTTGTCTGGAAACAATGTGGGCCATGCCATATATCATATCATACCCACAAGAGACCAATAAATCATTGATTCAATTGTCTGTTAATCTCAAAGGAGAGTCATCATTCTTCCAGAGTTTTCTAAAGGCATTCTAAAGAATTAAACCACATTTTTTCTATAAGACTATAGAACATTTCTACATTTCTTGGTGCCAGTGAAGGTCGCATACAGAACTGGAATGCTAATTTGACACCTGAATGAAGTGTTGACACTGTTCAGGATGTTCATAAGAATCACCACAAGTACACTGCCAGTACAAAAGTGAGTTTGTTTTAAATGGGAACAGGAGCATGCTCAGTTTAACAAAACATAGAGAAGACTTGTAGTGTCTTTGACTGTGAATGTTGCTGTCCAGGGTTCTGGAGAGCACCATGGACAGCAACATTCCAAATAGAAGTGTGTGTAAACTAACTGTACATTCTGTTCTGACAGACGCATGTAGTGTTTGTTGAGTCACAAAGGAATTTAATTTCAATGTAACATGTTTTTTTCATTTCCACAAGGATGCTCCCATCATCATTTACAATTATGGAAACTTCTTACCATCTTTAGCCACAGACCAGCAGAACACAACATGAAGTACTGGTTGTCAGAACTCCATACTGGTGAGTACCAAACCAATTTAGATACTTAAGCAAAGGCAACAAGGGAGACCGTACAATTAACCGTGCTTGTAAAATAAGATCAGTTAGCTTCAAACTGTCTTCTATCCTCTTCATCTGAAAGGGTCAGTGCGTGTCAAACTGATCCTTCTCCACAGATTTGTTGAAACTGTTGCAGCATCTTGGTGACTGATAGTAAAAGAGCAGTTAAGACTCCTTTAGTGAAGCCAGCTGTCAGTGTTCTTCTGTTACATTTCAGTTGTGGGAGTCATTGTCTTTCTTTTTCCATTCTGTGCTTGTGTGAGAGACAGTGGAAGTGGCCATAAATGAGTGAAATAATGAAATGTTCAGTAGAACAATAAATGTCCTAACTGTGGCTGAGAATACGAGGCACAGATGATCAGAACAAGCACTGACTTCAAAGACAAAAGCTCACATTGAATCCTCGTGATTACTGATGCTACGTGGGAAATGACTGTGGATAATAACTGTGCTCATTTGTTTACTGTATCAGCATATAACAGGCTGCTGTCTGTCTGCTTTTCTCTGCTGCTTAATAGCTTCCATTGTGCAGCTCTCTACTGCAATTCCCTTTTAATTATGTTCTCTGCTCCAGGACCAATGGCCCAACGAAATGTTATTTCATAAAAGGGAAATGGCTTTTGGTGCCTGTGAGGAAATGTTATTTTCTCAGTCAGATAGATGGAGAGGAAAATGTCTGTAACAGCTGAAAGCTTGGCTGTTAATCAGCAGTTTGCTGCTTTGGATACTCTTCCACACTGTTAGAATATACAGTACAGGAGCAGATTCTCAGTCAACTGTTGCTGGAGATCTTCTGTCCGTGACTGGGGGCAATTTACTTTTTGTCACACCCACATCTGCCTCATCCTGCTTTAACTGTGACTTGAATTCCTACATATCCCAGACTGCCTCTCAACACCCCCTAAGTTGTGGTGTATGGTCATATAAAATGAACTATGTTGTGTCTATGATGATGTATGACTTATCCCAACTCCTGTATCTGCACTGCACTCTGTTGACTGTAGAAGAACCTCAGGAGAACCTCAGGAGAACAAAGCCTTATTTTTTGTTCATGCGAGGAGTAAAAACAGACTCCTTCTGGAGCTTCTGGAAACATCAGGATGTGATGTCACATTGTCTGCATGTAGCCAAGTGACCACAGGAGAAAGAACAACCAACAAACAACCACAGGTGTGTTAGTTTGCAAAAGTCTTTAAGTTGTCAGTTTGACAACAGACAAAAGCCATAATGTAACCATCAAGTCTGCTCTACAGAGGTCTTGTTGAAGATATTGAAGAACCACCTGAAAACTTTGACCTGAAAAAGTCAATGGTACATCAAACAACCAGTCATTGAAAGTTGCTTTGTCTACCACCATGCAGCAGTTACTTTTATAATGGTGCTCCCAGAAACAAATAAGTAACTGCCTGAAAAACACTCACACAGTGACGTTGTGGTGATGACCCAAAATATGTTTAATAGCGTCTGTATGAAACAGAACAAGCAACTGTTACTTTAAAGGATAATTCTTTTTAACCGCATCTCACTGGCTTGTCATCAAGTATAAAACTTTAGTTCTGTGAACTAACCCCATGACCACTGAGCCATTACTCAATTCACTGATGAAGATCATGATGATGATCAAGATGATGAAGATGAGATATGATTTAAAGCCCATCAAAAAAGTTTGACTGACAAAGATTATTTTGTAAAAATAATGTTCAAAAGGTCAAGAATGAACTTCCACTGAAGATGACTGGAGAAATATTTGGCTAAGACCACCAACTCGAGAGCCTGGTGAGAATAAGATTTTTTTGTGACTCCAAAATTGAGATTTGAGCAGCATGGTTTCCAGGGACACTTTCAGGGAAATGGTGGCGACAATGTGGACAATGTGGTGAACCATGTTCATATATTCTGGGCCTGCCCCCTTATTCAACCATATTGGCAAGAATTTCCTGAAGAAATATGGACAATCTTTGGACTAGAATTTTTCTTTTGTTACACTGTACGTGGGTAAAGTCCCAGTTGGACTTATGGCCTAGGACAACTATCTTTATAAAGTACTCTTGGCTGTGAGCAAGAAGGCCATTACATGAAAATGGCTCCAGACAAATCTACTATCAAGGAATGACTGGATCACAATTGTTGAAAAAACAATATATGGAAAAACTGACTTTCTCCTTAAGACTACAGGCTGAGCGATATACAAAATACTGGGAAAGGTGGACCTCATATTCTATGGGATGTAACTCACTGCCTGTGTGAATATACATTTCATTTTGCACTAATGTATGGCCCATGTCAACCTTGACAACCTGTCTGTTTATTTTATTGTTGAAAAAACCTGAAAACTTTAAGAAAAAAAAGAAAAAAAGAATGAACTTCCAAACTCAACTCTGCTTTTGTTTTTGTAGTCTTGTCATCATCATTTCTACTAATGACAGACTTACAAAAGTAGCTGAGATGTGGAAACACGACGGCATCGTCATGGTCAAGAAACACCAGCAGTCAGGCATGCGTGGTGAAATGACTTCTCAAGATGTGGCTTTACCGCATTACAAATTACTGCAATGTCAAGGATCACATCTGTGCACATGTTTTTTGGGATCAGAGAGTGACTAAGCGTTTCTGATGAGAGATGTTGGTGAAGGAGAAGGCTGAGATTTGCTGAGCTTTTGCTACTGTAAGCATGTGGTCCTGTCACAGAGACTGCCTGCAGCCACAGCTCGTTGGGGAGGAGGAATAGAGCTTAATTTCATTACTCCATGTCAACTGCCACTGGGGAGAAAACAATGGAGTGGGAAAATCAAATTATGCAAGATAGCAGGGAGGAGGGAGGAGGGAGGAGGTGAAAGTGATGGGGATGAGCTGGCAGCAGCAGAGCTGATGTCTTTAAACATATGTGCTATTTGCTGAGGAAGCCCCTCACAACATATCCTGTGGCTTTTGTGGCACCGTAGTGAAGCCTTGTTCTTTCCTCTGGGGTGGGGGCCATATGGGTGATTTCATGGTGTGTCAGTCAGCAGCAGTGTGAGCACCCCTGCAGGGTGAGTCAGGGGCCTCGAGGGAGCTGACTGAGTGCATGCAGAGGGAGGGGCAGACCGAGGAGGGACAGGGAATTATCACTGACAGCCGTCTCCTGGAGAGCTGCTAGTTGGAGCAGGATTGCTGGCAGATGAGAGTGTTACTACAGAGGCAATTCTCTTATCAGCTGTCCATCACTGTCTCCATGGCAACAGGAGATGGAACTCCAATAGACCTCGATATGAGACATAAACTTTAAAACATTGCCATGATGTGATAAATCCTCATTATCATACCAACTATAAGAACACAGCTATTGGTCCACATGAGGAGGCAGTAGTTCAGTCCAAAGGGACTTGAGCAAAGAACTGAAACCCTAACTGCTTGTAGGGCGTCGCTATGTGGTTACACACTGTGTCATGTTAGTCCTGTGTGTGTGTGTGTGTGTGTGTGTGTGGTTGTATTTCAGGCATATATGTGTGAAAAGGGGATTTCATATTGAGGGAATAATAAAGTTAATCTTCTTCACATATTTGAATACGTTTATCCCACCATGCTCAGCAACCTTCACAGACCTCTGCCAGTTTGATTATGAGACATTTTGAAGTGAGGATGAGAGGAAAACTCACTGGCTCTGTCTCTGGCTGCTGGTCTGTATGAATACACCTTAACATTGCTGTAGCTGCCTAATAGATGATGAAATGCTTCTGATACCACATGACCACAAAACCCAAAAAAGTCCTGAATAAAAAGAGCTAACTGTAGCAGCTGTTAGCTAATGTTAGCTTAGTTTGTTAGCCAGACTGCCTGGACTGTGAGCTCAGAGCACCAGGGAAGTGTTAGTGTTTGTACCATAGCAGTTTTGTACCACCGGGAAGAAGAGGAGGTTTACAGGCCCGGGACACGAGGGGGAATGCTGACGGGGAGTTGACCCGGTGTCCTGCCAGAAAGGGAGCTTGGCAAACGGCCAATGTAAGTGGGCTCAGCAGCCTCTATGGACATCATGACAGAGGAAGAGACCAAAAAGGACGTTGACAGAGGAAGCTAAGAAGAGAAAAGGAGAGAATAACTGTGCCAGTGGACAAGAGTAAATCTGGGACTGACTTTTAGTGGTTGGTGAGAGCTTGGTGAAATAAAAGGCTGAAAGACAGACGCCGAGCTGGGCTGACTGCTGTTGGACTAGTCAGTAATATTAGCTGACTGCTATGTCTGCTGTTGGTGACCTTGTTGATGTTTGGCTGTTAGCAAAGTTGTCGACTCGCTAGTTCTTGATCATAAGTAATGTAATCAGAACAAATACTCGAGTACAGCTGTCCTTAGTTACCACAGTAGGATTACACTCTGAAACTGGAGGCGCTAAATCGCAAAAATACCAATTTCTACACAATGTTGCTTCAATGAAGGTCAGAAATTTCAATCAAAGGATGAAGAGATGAAAATCGACAGCTTCTGCTAAATGAATTCATATCTCAAAGCATGTGATGATCATAAAACAGAGAAGGAAACCTACTGGCAAAGAGAAAAAGAAAATAGTTGAAATGTGGTGCCTCAGGAAGCCAGATCCCTCCCTGCCAAGCAGTATGACATATTTCCTCTGTTAATATACAATAAGATTCTCTTTCTAAAAGGCTGTGAAGAGAAGAAGCAGAGGCGCAGACAGCCAATCACTGCACACCATCATTAAAGTGTTGGTTCTGTACAGCGCTGTGTTAATGGCTGTTGTACTTCCCTTTGACTGGCCACACCACTGGCGCTGCCGATAAAACGGGACTTGGGTGACTCAGCATTTTTTAACAGAAGATTTTCTTAATCTTTCCAGGACCGATGCCAAGTTGTTGAGTGGGCGACGCTCCAGCCTGGACTCTGAAAGCTGCTTGAATGATTCAAAGGCAGTACAGGAAGCAGGAGTGAGGTAGAGGCGGAGAAAACAGTGAAAGACAGAGCCAGAGGAGAGTGAGAGAGAGAGAGATACTAAAAGCTCTTAGCCACTAATATCTGCAGTTCGAGATGTTCCGAGCATGGAAATGAGTGTCGCTCATTGAGAAGGGATGTGCAGTGCTGAGAGCTTACGTTGAGATAGAAATAGAAAGAGGAAATGACATGGTGTTTTTTGTTAACTCACACATTCCTCTCCTCACCTTAAATACATGCATCCTTTTGAAAAAGGTAACTTATGAGCTATGCGCTTGTGTCTAAACACAGTACACCAATCAGCATCCTATGAGGAACTACTGGCAACTAAAGCATGAGCTATGGGCATAATTTAACACTAGGTGTGTGTGTGACAACGTGTGTGAAGTGACTGCTTGAAAACAACAGTGTAGATGCTGCTAGCATCAGTTCTGTCAGAGCTGTAGAGTATTTCTCGTGACCATCTTCAGTAAGAGTTTGACTGCGTTGTGGGGTTCGTTGATCTGATTGGTTGATAGATGTGATATATGGTGATAGGGATTCATGCAATCATATGCCAAGTATTTTTTGAAAGCGCCTGCCCATTTCCAAACAGTTTCCAACATCAACTTCCACAGATGATTCTGTGCAACAAGCTATAGAAGCCGACTGCTGCACAGCACACTGCGCCACACACCTGCACTTTAAACCCAAAAGGGCACATGGAGTCATCAGTGAAAGAGGCCCAGCATGAGTGATGGTCAATTAGCTTACCGAGCCCTGGCAACAAGCCAAAAAGTCCATAATTCATAGTACACCATTTGATTATTCTCCAACTCGCTCCTCTAACTTAATTACTCCATGGAGCCACCATCAAACCGTCTGGCTGGACTGCAGGACATACTGGACTGTGGAGCTGTCAGAGAATCACTAAGCTTGTCTCTTAGATGCAAGAGATGTCACTAGAGTTTTTTCATTGGCCAACATTTGTATTTTTGTTTGCTTTTTTTAATTAAGATTTCATAAGATTCATTCATTGTTAGTTGAACTGTGAGTTTTGTATTGAATACTGAATGTATAATTAGTTAATTGGCTCTCAGCTTTTTCCTGCTCCAAACTATGGTTTTTATATCGGCCTTTAAATGCAGCACCTTGCCAGATGACATCACATTGTCATTGGCACCCTTGGACTGACTCCTTTCAAATGAATGGCATAGAAAACAATAGATCCCTGTCTGCTTCTCCGAAGTGGGGGCATGCTGACTGCTGTCCAATGTAGGTAATATAGGGGGGAAAAATATGACTATGGTACAGAAAAGATGGTGGTTACTGTTGGATTCTGCACTCCCATTCACCACCATTTTTCCACTTCTCTACAAAAAAGACACACTACTTCCTGCATTGGCACTGAGATGTTGGCACTGCATTGCAGTGTGGTGCTTTGAAAGGGCCAGTGTCAAACACACAAAAGAATAGGACAGAGTTGTACTGTATAGGACAGTGAAGTTATCTAGTCAGCAAATGTGTGTGTGTGTGTGTGTGTGTGTGTGTGTGTGTGTGTGTGTGTGTGTGTGTCCTCGTGTATACATGTTATACGACCATAATAATCTGTGTATGTATTTATCCTAGTTGGGCTCATGAGGCAAGTGAAGCAATGCTACCTGCACCAAACCACACCAGCAAACCAAACACAGACATTTTACAGAAACAAAGAGAGCAGCACCATTTATCATTTGATTACAATTCAGTGGTGGACAAATGGTCACCCTGGATGATTATATGTTTTCACCGACTGCTCCATTTGCCACGAGGGAAGAATATATCTGTCTGAAACCATTCTGCATGAGGCAGAGAGGAAGTGAGTGCTGAAGGGCCATCATTTTCTTCCCTCCAGGAGGTCTCCTGCCTTCCCATGAGTGGTTCTCCATATAGGTTCCCCTCACTGTTAATGGATAACAGGGGAGTCCATGTGTTAATGCAACTCATAAGGTCACATTGGATTGTTGTTGCCATGGCGAGTGTGGCCTGGGAAATGTACATTTAACATGTTTAAAAAGCTTTTTAAATAGCTTCAACCAATATGAACGTTTGAAATGTAAGTCGTTTACAAGAAGTAAAGAGTGAGAAAGCACGGTCTTCAGTTACTGAGAGGATTGTCTCCTTTTTGGCATTAATCTATCCTGAACCTGAAGGCCTGAAGTGCCTCCATTTCCGCTTCTCATCCCGTCACTGAAGGACATCTGGAATACTTTGTGATTATATCTTAATAGGCGGCCGGAGCTAACAGGAGTGAGAGGGGGAACGGTGGCAGGATGAGAGTGGCAGTGGAAGATGGTGGAAGTAATTATTTCTTAAGTTGTGAGAGATAGATTAAGAAGACAGAAGGCAAAGAAATACACTTTCCATCTCAGCTCCAGGAGAGATTAACTGATGATGTGACAGCACACGGCCTCTGGAAGAGTTTATGTGTGTGTAAGTATCTTTAAGAACACAATTATATCTTTGATTTATCATTATTATTAGTCATAAAAGAATGACAGAATAAAATAGGAACTTATCACTTCTCAAACATGTCAAGCACTGGTCAAATGTGTCTTTGGCATGATTTTATCTCTACAGTAAGTTGAAAGGCACACGATAATGACGTAGTCATCTATTATAAATAATTTCAAAATACTTTTGAAGGCTGGATTAGGAGCCAGGCAAAGTGGGCTGACCTGGTGCTCCAGACCTGTAGGAGGCCTGGAGACTGCAGGTTCACTGCTGGTAATTAGTTTGTGGTAATTTGATTCATTGCAGATTTGTTCAGCATGCTGTACATTCCACTAAAGGCCACTGTAAACTGAAGGCCTTACAGGCATGGGTGTATTAAGGAAGGTGAAACTTGTAGACTCTGTATATTAAACATGGTTTTCGATTATTAGATGGTCTGAACCTTCAGCTATTCCTCCATACGTGCATGTTACAGACCAAAAGTGAACAGGCCTTACTGTCTGGAGGTTTCAAGTTCCAGCTGTTTTTCTAACTGTTTCTTATATCTGTAAGGAGGAAGTTGTTTCTTTCCAAAAGCAGAGAGGGCGAGTAAAACAGTAGGAGGAGAAAGCAGACAGAGAGAGTGGATATGAGTGGGATGGATGAACAAACAGAAAGAGGAAAAGATTCTGCTTTTGACGGAGAGACTCCCACCCATGTGCCAGCTCCTGTTTGAAGTCAATTCAACAGACTTACTGAGAATTTATACTCTCTTCTTTTTTGCAACTTGTGCTTTGGTTTTTTAGCAGAAAGAATATGGCAAAACTAAATATATTAGCATATATAATATATAAGCATTTACTGCAGCTCAGGAGTTGTATAGCAGGTGGAAGCCAGTGGAGCTGTGGGGAGCAGCAGGAAGACAGACAGCTGAGAAACAGACATGCATGTGTTGTGTGCCTGTTGTTCCTCACATTCTCTTGCTGCCATGTCCAATGTCAGTGGCCAGTGTTGGGCTGACCTGCAGCCCAGGCTTACAGGATGGACAACAACATTCAGTGTGTTTGACACCTGCTGCTCTGTGCTACAGGTGACAGGTGTGCTGAGATACAACATTTGTAGAAAGAAGCACAGACTCAAAAAAAGAGCATTTACTAGAATGTAAAGTGAGATTCCAAGCTAAAAACATGAGATACTGCATTATGTCTGCTCCCATTCTGTTCATCTGTGGTGTTAATCAATTACCAAACCTCAATAAAGTCACAAAGGCTGTGCAAATGTATATTTTCAACAATGAAATGTGGAAAAAATCTATATAAAAAAAAGGATTTCTATTTCATTCTTATTCAAGTCTTCTGTGTAAATGTCTGAACCAATCAGGTTCAACTCTTTGGATCAATGTTTAAACCCAATCATTTTAATTAAACACTTTCAGTTCCCTTCACAGTTCAGACTTTATATTCGGTATACTCAACATACAGTATTAGCTCATTTTGTAAGACTTTCAAGCTGGATGAATTAATTGGCCACTTGGGCTGTAAAGATCAGGGTCTCCATCAACTCCTTAGAAAAATATTTGACTCATTGTCTGCTAAGTGCTGTTGTACACATCCTTCAGTGTGTACAACAGCTAGCTGCTAATTGTGTCTGTCTGCTGTTTGCTGAACAGTAAAGCTGTGACTGTTCACCAAAACAATGAGCTGAAAGACACTACAACTGTTTGCTGAGGGGATATGCAGAGTTTGTGATAATGAATGTGGACACTAATTTATATTGTACTCACATGGAGAACAACTGGAATCCACCTATCTCTGAGCATACAAAGAAGCTGTCATGGTGTACACTGACCTTGATGTGAAAGCAGAGGCGATACATGAATTAAATCCTGACGTCTGTTTAGATTGGTGTTGGTGGTGATAGGTGTTGATGTAAGACTGAAATATTATTGTTTTTTCTGGTTGGTAGGTCAGGTCAACATATACTGTAGAATAAACAATGGCTAGAAATGATGTTGCCTCCTCTCTACATGTAAGTCAAACACATGCTGTGGTGGTAAAAAGGAAAGCCTTGATATGTCTGACAACACAACTGTCTTTTCTCTCTCAGCATCCAGCAACTTGTCCTTTGTCAGCACATGCTTCACTCTCTGAGAGGGACTGTTTCTATTCTCACGAGCCAGAGACAGAGAGAGAGAGAGACAGAGGGGAGAGCTGGGAGATGACCTTGGTTTCTCAGACTGTGGAGCGGCCCCCGCTGCCCACGTGCACCGAGGAGATAAGCAGCAGTGCTGAGAAGCCAACTTGACAAACCCTGATGCCACACAACTCTAAAGCTGGACACAAAGTCTTTCCACTGTGCAGAGATAGGCTGTGTATATACACGAACACTGTGAGACTGGCTTATGTGATGCTTCCATTCAACATCTGTCCGCCCACACAGCCTCCTCTTATCTGCCCTATATACTGACTCATTTGAAACCAACTTTAATTACAGTTGCATGCTAGTGAATAATGGAGCTTAAAAAGACGTAGTGACAGCGAATGTACTGGGACTATTTTAGTCTGCCTGCCATTGTTTGTTCATCCAACTGACATGACCCTTGTTGGAATATACAGGTAAATAAAGTGTTTTTCGGTGCACAATGTAAAGCTTAGAGTGGATACGTCAACTAGGAGGAAGAGTTTGCTTCTTAAAGCTCCGGCTTAAAAGAAAAGAACAGGCAATCTGTTATGGTGTCAGGTTTTTCTGTTTCACTTAGAACTCCACGCAGAGGTAATCTGATTACAGTGCAAGATGGATGGATTTATGAAACCATGGTCTTTGGTGCGTCTTAACATAGAGGCCTAAACAAGTCTGTTGAAATCCCTCTTTGCTATCCTGCTGGCGAAGGTGAGTAAACAATGAAGAGGCTGCATACAGTAGCAAGATGTTTTATGAATACTACCTCAGGGTTTGGGCATCCTTCAGTGTGTATGCATGCATATAGTAGCACGTTTGAACAAAGAATATTAGAAAAGCCTGTCAGTGCCTCACCTAGAGGCCCTGCAGAAGCACACTGCCAACAAGTCTGAATAAATCCAGTGTGACTGAACAGGAAATCTACGAGAATCTGGACCTTTAAATATGATAAACAATATGCACTGACCGGGTTCACAGTAGAGCACAGTGCAGAGGGAAAGTGTAGCGTTGGATGTGTGCCACATAGCAGGACGCATTGGAAAATTTGAAAAAAGGTAGACTACGGCAACATTTTGTGATATTATTTTTGTTGCTCTTGTTATTATATAATATTATATATAATATACTATATTCTGTTTATCCACGTCACCATGCTCAGAGATCTGTAATGTCACTGATAAAGAGTAGAACAGGAATGATTCTATAGGTTATATCCACTCTAGAACACAATATGTATATATACATATTTATGCTATATATTTTAGGTTTGCTTTTCCCCTGCAATGTCAACAAGGAGCAAATCCCTCGAGTGTTGTCCTGGAAAGAAACTACTTCTCAACAAAACAGTGACTTTAACAGAGAGTAACTGCATTCTGGCCTGCACATACTGTATCATATGATGGAGGGAGAGGGGAGAGCAGTTCTTTAGGTGGCTAACTTTGAGCTAATTACAGTAAACTAGGAAGATAGTAGAGCACTGTGAAATCTTCAGTGACAGTTGGTCAAAGTAAGCTAAGCTCTCTCTCTTCTTCTTTTCCTTCTTTTTTTTTCACTCGGGGTAAATGACTTGAGGATTTCTGAGCTGGTGGATACAGAAGCTCTGTGATGTGACTAACCGGATTTATGGTTAGGGAGGACTTCATGGGAGGAAAATGCAGTGCGAACTCATCATCCTCTGATGCAATGGCAACAACCGCAGCATTAAATGTATTGAAAATATACCACACACACAACTTTACTGTCTATGAGAAACTGGGGATGAAGAGAAAGTGGGTACTATATTATCCTGTATAAACCCCAAATTATGTTTATGTAACCTGGTGACAATGCATTGTTACAGACGTGGTAGTCCAGGAAATAGAAACCATTCAAACGTTTTGAAAAATGTTTGATACCTTCCAGAAGTCAAATAAATCATGCACATTTCTGACAAAAGTATACTTGGTTCTGATCAATGGGCCTAGTGACAGTGACATTTGCTTAAATTTCTCTCATATTTTCTCTTATTTTTCTGCCAAAGTTACAAATAAGAGAAGTCAACTCTTATATATTCTCTTAAACTTATATCAAGACTTAAAGTTATGCAGAATTAAGAGTGTGGCCGCTTTGATTGACAGGCTATTTTGAGCACTCAGGCTTCATTCAGCTCCACCTTTTTGCCCATTTTTGGATTAACTGGGAGCTGCAGAAGCAGGACTGTAAAGATGGTAATTGTCTGAGCCACCGGAGACTACGTCCATATTTTATACAGTCTGTGGTCTTATGTTTTGTCACACATGTCCAAGAACCAGAGAGATGGCAAAAAAAAAAGACAAGATAGATAGAAAGATAGATAATTAATATACTGTTACATAAACCGAAGCTCATCACTGCCAAAAATCCAGCAAAAGCAAAACATATGTGATGCTGTAAATGCCGTATCAGCAGAGGCATGCACTGTCAGTGTAGTACTTGCATGTAGTTGTTATGTAGACGCAGGATTTGACCAGCATGTGTTTCGCTTAACATGAGACTCCCGAGTATTGCTTGAACCTAAAAGCAGTGCTCTCTGCAGTCTGAGATGGCTAAGCAGCAAATCATCCATCTCATCAAATCGATCTGTGAGATCTCTGAAAACATTCTCTGTGTAAGGAGCAGTATGTGAGCCATTCAGGAGCAGACACGTGTTTTTATAGTGTTAAATGGCATCAATGGACCAATAGTAGAATTACTTCAGCCCAAGAAAGTAATAATCCCAACATTATAATTTTTCTAAAACATATAATAATCTATATTTCATTACTTGTGTGGACTGTGAAAAGTGCTGTCCACCACTCAAAATGTTCTTTTACCTAAAAGAAGAGCAATAATAATAATAAGAAGAAAACAGATTCTCACAATCACAATCAATTGGTACCCGCAAAAGAACAAACCACAGATACAAACAACAAAGCAACAGTCAGAGAAAATGTTTTTGTGTAAAGCTTCCTGCATGAGGTCCACGGTGTCCTACACAAGTCCTCCAAACTAAATATGTTGTCTCTTCTTATCTATATAAAACAGCCCGTAGCCCACACCATTTGTCAGTACCTTCCAAAAAGTTCCATTGATAGAAAAAAAAGTTGATGATATGATCTGACCACTGCTGTACTATAATAATTTTTTTTTTAGTGTTTATTAGGGTTAGAGGATCTTTGTTGTCAGGTTAAAGTTAGGGAATGATGTCATGGTCCGCAGAAACCAACTCAGTTCAAACACTTTGTTAACCAATCAATGAACGTCAATTCCTCTCTTATGAGGCTTTGAGGCCCGTTCACTATGCTAATCCCACCTTACGACTGAGAGACGACAGTTCTCAGTCACACCGCTGCTCGAGGTTCTTGTAAGGAAAACTAAAAATCTGTATTATGTAGTTACGTTATGAAATTGTAACACAAACGTAACGTATGATTTAGCCGTTGTCCTCAGAGGATGGATGAAACAGAAAGCAGAAATCTGTTTACTTCCTTATTTTTATGTGTTTCCTGTAAAAACAGGCAGACAGGGAGGAACTTGTTGCTGATATTGATTGAAGTTTACAATAGCCAATAGTGCTGAGTATACTGGCAGGGAATACAAAAGCGTATTGAGGTGATTTTGGTGGCCATCACAGCGCTGAATCAGTTCAGTTAGCTACATGGCTGACCGAGCTATCCATCACTAGAGTCCTTAAATCACCTCGGTAGTGTAATGTTATGTGCAACGTTTTTGAAGTCAAAAAAATCACCATCCTGCCATGTTGGATGTACTGTCTCTTCCACTTCCTGGCTAATCTAAATATCAGCAAAGACGTGGATGATTTGTGGACCTAAGGCGGGCTGAATCACGCCTGGGTGCTCTAATAAGCCATCTGTAACGGCACCTACCTGTCAATCAAAGTGGCCACGCTGTTAATCCCGCATGACTTTAAGCCTTAATATCATTTGAACAGGTGAGTTCTATATAAATTCACCCTCAGTACAGTTGTCATGAACGGGGAAATTAGCTATAGAGACCAAAACTGTTTTTTGACTCACTTGTGCAGCCTGTCTCAAGTGGCTGCTCGAGGAATTACAGTTTTTAGCACTTCCACACAGCTTTATCTCTCAGCCACGGAGGTTGGCGCTTGGTTTACACATGTTTAAAATGCTTGATTTCAAGGCAGGGGATGAAGCATCTTCACATTCCTCTTTTAGCCTTAGAAAATCAATCACAAAGCTATTTTATCTGGCTGGATTCTGGCTACATCCTACTGCCCCCATCGTCTCTCGAAGATTTGTCACGTCTGTCAGACAGTTCCAAAAAAGACCATAAAAAAAAGACTTATTGAACTAATAAACTAAACTAACTACTGCACATGAAATGATTAATAATTTTATGAGCACTAGTCATCGATATTGTCTAAGACTAGTAGTAGATTTCTGTGCGTCCTTGTCCTCCAGACAAACCAAGGTGTTATCTTAAGCAGCGTCTCCACCAGAATGTCCTACTTTTACAGAGGCAGTTAATGCCAATTTTATGGTTCTGTTTACTGTTTTTGTGAGCTTCTGCTTGGCTGTGGACTCTTGTCCTACAGACTCTCCAACACACCCACACGAATGCTCCCAGCATCAAAGAGAGGACATGACGTGATGGGTTGCAAATGTTTAGTCTATCGCTCGATTATAAATACACATCTTTGTGCAGTCCAGTCAGAGGGGGTGGAGGAGCTGCTGAGTGGAGACGGGGAGATGGCGCGTCTATCTGAGGAGATTTGGTGAGGTGTAGCTTTGAAGTCTGTGGAGTGCTGCTGCAGACAGCCATGAGATTAGTCTTTCAGTTTCCAATTACGCACGGCTCTGTGCAAATATGAGGAAAATAAATTCACTTAGCTGAGTTATGTCAGCCCCATGCTGCAAGTAAGAAGCTGCCTGCCGATTTCCTTTGCATGTTGTAGTATTTTTTGAAACACATGTGATATGTCAGAATCTGCAGGTTGTATGTTGTGCCACAAGCAACTAAATGCTGTTTCAGTGTCATTTCTATGAATACAATTCTGTCCTGCCACTGGTGAAAGCTAGTCTGTACTTTGGCCCCCTGCTGACAGAGGGAACCCTACATAAAGAACATCATGCTGATGATGTTTTGCATGAACTTTTAGACATTTAGCATACTTACAGACCGCTTTTGCTTCATAAAAACATATTGATCCACAGGAAGAGCAGTGAGGATTCTCAGTTATTGTATGTGATTATTTTGTTCATCTCATGACGACTCAGAATTTGGAGTGACTCTTTTTTTTTTTTTTTTTTTTAGTTATTTTTTTGGCCTTTTTCAAGCTTTATTTTTGATAGAGACAGCTAAAGAGTGACAGGAATGTGGGAGAGAGAGAGAGAGAGAGAGAGAGAGAGAGATGGGGAACGACACGCGGCAAAGGGCCGCAGGTCAGATTCAAACCCTGGGCCGCTGCTGAGCCTTCGTACATGGGGCGGATGCTCTACCAACTGAGCTAATCGACACCCCTTTGGAGTCACTCCCACATTATTATAAGTCCACCCCACCATGAACCGCCTGCTGAACACTGAGTATCTGTTAGCTTCAGGAACTCCTCGCCTGTTTACATTGGATAATTAGCAAGACTACTACTGAACTTAGATTACAGTGTTTATCACATTGAGCTGACTGCACAGTCACACAGTCAACGTGACTCACACACATCTTCGCTGAAGGGATTTGCCTACCCTCGTCTGATGCATCACAGAGGAGCTGCCAAGCTTAACACAGAGTACGACTGAGAGATAACTAATATTACACAGTGATCAAATTAAACTCACACTGAATGACTGTATCCTCCATCTTGTGTCTGGGTATCTGGAGCACGTCACTTGGCAGCAGCAGAGCTGTCGATATACTGTATATCTACTCATACTGTCTCTGGAGACAAGCAATATGAGCCAAGACTGGCTCTGTTCCAGACCTCCTATACTACTGCTGATGATAACAGACACCACCACTATATTATGTTGTATTATATTGTTTTTTATCCATTAATTATTTTGGAGGAGTCAACTGAGCTACCCTTTGCTTAATGACACGTTCACACACTCCTGGAACTCTGCTAAAGCAGCTGGGGGATCTGTGTCCAGCCTGGTGCACTGCAGCGGAAACTGTTCAGGAGAGGGAGAACTAATGTGGTGATTTACAGCTCCAACAGACATCCAAACATCCTGGTTAGAACAGGACAATATTTGGTTTACAGGTTTTCAGATGTCTAGGTTATAATCATTTTAATGATTGTCAGTTATTGCTATAGCAGACCTAATTGTAACCTGGACAGCTAAAAATACTTCTCATCCAAACTTCCCCAGGTTATCATAGCAGATGAGACTTGCTTGCAAATCAACAAATAAAAAGTAAAAAAGTGTCTGTGACTCTTAGACCTACTGTTTGCCTGTGATGACCCCCAGGACAACAGTACAGTCCTAAACCCGGACTAAAAATAACACCAAGCTGCTGACGCAACATCATGAGTCTGCAGAAGGAAGCTTTTGTCTTTAAAACCCTTCAGCAGCAAAGTGAAACTGGTTTCACCTTCATTTTAGCCAAAATCTATCAAAGTGACTCTGAGATCTTCAGGCAGAGAGCTCCACAGCTGATTTTAGAACCACTGTAGAGATCACCAGTGTGACCTGTTAGGTGGACTACCATGTATTTTAGAGCAGACACTGTGGTCTGGATTTTTAAAGCTAGCGCCATCTTCAGGTCAACTTTCACAAAAGCACATTTCATCATCAGCAACTTCTATAATAATCAAGACCACTGGCATATTTTAATCATTTCATAAACACTTTTTCAATATTAATCTTATCCAGGCTGCTCAGGTGCTCAGTCACATAGTTTCTGGTTGTGTGTCTGTGGGGACCTCAGTCTATCTGTCTATGGCATTATGTATTTAGGTTATAATTCTGTGGTGAATGAAATATTCTCCATGGAAACACGGTTTGCTGAGTAATTTCAGTGAATGAAATAAAGAAGTTGTAGTCAAACTGACTTCATGCAGTTACTCTTTACTCCCCCTCCTCTTATTGACTGATTGAATGAAGAGAGTTTTTGTGAGGTTATCAAAGAGTACGGAAGCCTTTTAAAGACTAATCAAACCCAAAGCTCAGTCTGACTGATCCACAGGCTACTGTGACTCACACACTTGACTCCGTGTGCTGGATGTGGCACAATTCTTCCATTTTGAAGGGAACTAGGCAGAAGGGGGATGCGAATGCTATTTTCAGCAGCTCGAGCGAAAGCTCACATGCAGGAAAGGATTATCGACATGGACAAATATAGAGCAGCAAAGAGTGGATTAACACAAGCATTATATTCTAAATGCAGAAGACACAGCAAGAATTCTTTAAAATCACATTTTTAAATTCATTTTGAATCAGATCACTTATTATTAATATTTCAGTTGTCCTTATGTACCATTCTAGCTCATTACAAAGAATATTTCACTGGTTATTTTATTAACAAACATCAAAAAAAAAAAACCCAAATCCTTTAAACAGACTCAGAGAGCATCATATTCCAGTTTCATCAAGTGGATTTGAGATTCAGTTAGCATCTACAATAACTGCAATGGGTTTGTATGATGGATGAAGGACAACACAAAGGTCAAGTATTGATTACGGCAAAATCAATTCATCTGACCACTGAAATAAATAACAGGATACTATCATTCACAAATGACAGAGATATTAATGCAAACACAGAGTCTAAGCCAAATCAAAAACATGGAATGGAACCCTGATCAGTTTTAATCAAATCTAAAACTGTGTATAATACTGACTTTAGAGAAACATTCACATGTTAAAAATGTTAGATTTTGCATGTGCATGCATTATGTCATTTTCTTTTTACATATTTTACTGTACATGGAGGAAGTCAGGGTGGATGGAGTGTGGACAAAGTGCTTTGAAAGACTTTGACACCCCTCATGATGTTGTTTGGTTTCAGCTGTAATGGTTTGGAAAAGATTGTGTCACATCATCATATACTTTTTCCAATATTTAACCCAAACCACCAACTCTCCCTAACCTTAACCAAGAGTTTTGATATATTAATATACTAATATTCATATATTAAAATCCAGGCGGTTTCCTTCAAAATATTTGCTGTTGCAAATGAAATGTAATCTCTAGGAGAGATGCTTCAATGAATTCAATTCATTTGTATGTTGAATTGTTCTAAAATAGTTCTCAATGAGAACTGTTGATGAGTCAAGTTGGCCATGCAGTTTAAAGTTTCAGTCATTATGTTTCTTTTCTTTTCTTTGTAAAACATGGATCCACTGATTTTATAAGCCCATTACACTTACATGTCGTCCAAGAGTCTAGACCACATCTGGACATGGTCAGGCTTACATTGTGAACAGATCTCAGTAAGACTTAAATAACATCTGTACCTCCAAACAATTTCTCTGAACACACAAGTCCCTGACATGAGACAATAATTAACATTAATATTAACAATAATATTTGACCACCACCAGCTCCACCTGTACCTAATGTACAAACTGAGATATGATAACAGTGCAGGTGAATGAATGGAGATAACAGCATGCATTTATACAGGCGCCATAATCAGATGTTCATCCAGACAGAGATCACAGAGTCTGACAGTGTGTTTCGTGGATCTCTACATTTAAATAGTTTCAAAGTTTGGACTGAAAGTTACATCCAACAAGTGAAAATCCAATTTCCAATTATATTGGTCTTTCTTATTAGGATTTGAATGATACACTCTATACACACACTTCACTGAATCTCTGATTTGTCGAGAAGTTTCTTTAGTTCTCAAATCATCATTTCCTGTTTCCTTCTAAATGAATCAGAGCTATGAAGCAAGTGACTATTATCCCCCACTGGAGCGCTAAATGAACTTGGAAAGCAAAGACTGCTGAAGATCAAGTCCCATAATCCACAGCTGTCTTAAAGGATGCGGTTACCGCTGGCAACCAGACCTTTTCTCTCCTGTGATGGGTCTGACGTCAGCATTCCGCCCTCATCACATCCTCCAGGTCCAGAGAGGGTGGAGGCTCTCTGGAGGACAGGAGCTGCAGGATATTTCCATTTGACTGTGTCAGCGCTGTGCATAAAGAATCCACACGCATGCCACATGCAGCCCTCCACGCACCGATCACAGCCTTGCTGTCTTGGTCTGGGGTTAATTGTAGTTCTTTCAGGCTTAGCCTGTCCAAATTTTATTTCTTTCACATTTTCAAAGAAAATTGATGAGCAACAACTCATCATCCAGCCTTTCCACTGAGTCTTTTCAGTCTCTCATTTCCTCCTCTAGTCGCAGTCCTCAGAACCTTTGCACACTTCCTGTCAGAGCTGATTTACCACAGAGACACTTTAATCTCCATCTGCTGGCACGAGTCTGTGTCGTATATCACGCAGTGATCATCAGGCAATCAACAAGCAACAAAATAAAAGTCTGATAAAACCTATTACATAATAAATGCCATCATTTGGTCACTAAATGTCTAAAAAATGTGAAAAATTCAGTTTTAAGGATTTTACAGATTTTTTTTATTTGTATTCACTGGTCATGTGGAGCACGTCTGAGAAAATAACCCTTAAAAGGTCATAGTGATGGCATCAAGGGCAAGAAGGCTAATGAAAAGATGTTTTTTATTTGTTTTTTGTGAATGAATCAACTATGATGGAAGTGCAGCACCAAATTATTGGAGAAACCCTTTAATGCCATGATTATGATGAGGCTTACTGGCTTCATCATCCCATCAACCCCTGCAGTACAAACGATCAGTTTAACCTTCCATACTTCGTTCAGTCTCCCTTGTGGTAACAACACTACGGCCTACTCTGTGTATTTTTGAAACTTGTTTTGTGATTTGTGCTATCCCTGATCTTTCGGTGCCTCAGGATATCCACCAGCAGTTCCCCGGCCACGCCTGCCCTGTCTTGTCTCCGTTACGGTTTTTGGACTCTTGCCACAAACAGCCGTGCACCTGCTCATGGATTCCCTCACCGCACTATCGCCTCTGCTTTTCAATGAACTGTTTAGACTGCTCTCGGTCTCTGGCCTGTGTTTGCACTTTGGGTCTGCTAAACGTTCATCATGACAGAATTATTTCAGAACATCGCAACAAGGGTGGTTCACACATAAGAAAGGATATGAAAATATGTTTTGGTCTGAACTCTAAATCATAAACCATGACAATCATAAAATAATTTTAAAAATGTAGGCATAAATGTTTCTATCACTAATAAACAGATAACACACTGACTTGAGGAGGTCATTTCATTAAGTAATAACACAAACATGTTTCTGCATATAAATTGTGTGTTTTGTTCTGCAGTTACAGGCTGAAGAAGCCGCGAGTAGACTTTGCGGTAAGCGTATTCTGTCACTTCCGGTTATCGGTGTTACTGCCACGGTGCTCTCTGCTCTGCTCACCTAAACAGATTTACGTATATTTCTCACATCAGTGATTATCTACATATCTCTACACTATCCTTAGACTTGTTCTGTTTGAGCACGAACAGGTCTCTGAACTTTAGTAACACTTTAAATCCGAAAGTTTCACCAGTTTCTGTTAGTCACACTAACTAGCTTAGCTGTAGCAATGGCTTCTCTCTCCTCTCCTCCTCTCTCCTCTCCTCCTCTCTCCTCTCCTGCTCTCTCCTGCCCTGTGTGCCTCATGTTTAGTTACTCCTCGTCCTCCTTTAGCGATAACGGTACTTGTAATAAATGTAGTTTATTTGTAGCTTTGGAGGCGAGGCTCAGTGAGTTAGAGGCACGGTACCGCACCACCGAACAGTCAGTAGCTAGCAAGTCCCCTGTAGCCGGTGCGGTACCACCGAAGGTAGCTTCAGCTAGCCGTCCCCCGGTAGTTCCCGAGCAGCCGGGAGGCTGGGTGACTGTCCGAAAGATGCATAGCCCCAAACTGAAGCCCACGGTACACCACCAACCGCTCCACGTTTCTAACAGATATTCCCCACTCAGCGACACACCTGCTGAGAGGCCAACTCTGGTGATTGGCAGCTCCATTTTACGAAACGTGAAGTTAGCGACACCGGGGGCCATAGTTAAATGCATCCCGGGGGCCAGAGCGGGCGACATCGAATCTAATTTAAAACTGCTGGCTAAGGATAAACGTAAATACAGTAAGATTGTTATTCACGTCGGCGGTAATGACACCCGGTTACGCCAATCGGAGGTCACTAAAATTAATGTGTCATTGGTGTGTGCATACGCCAAAACGATGTCGGACTCCGTAGTTTTCTCTGGACCCCTACCCAATGTGACCAGTGATGACATGTATAGCCGCATGTCGTCATTCCACCGCTGGCTGTCGAGGTGGTGTCCAGCAAACGATGTGGGCTTCATAGACAATTGGACACCTTTCTGGGGAAAACCTGGTCTGATTAGGAGAGACGGCATCCATCCCACTTTGGATGGAGCAGCTCTCATATCTAGAAACATGGCCAAGTTTATTAGTCGACCAAAACCGTGACAACCCAGAGTTGAGACCAGGAAGCAGAGCTGCAGTCTTACACGCTTCTCTGCGCCTCCATTAGAGCAGCCACCCACCCAATCCTTTAGTATAGAGACTGTGTCTGTCCCCCGTCCACCTACATTATTTAAAGATAAAACAAACAGAGGAGGAGCTCATCATAAAAACCTAATAAAAATTAAAACAACATCTCCAGCAGTCCAAAATAAGATAATTAAATGTGGACTCTTGAATATCAGGTCTTTGTCCTCTAAAGCTGTTTTAGTCAATGAATTAATATCTGATTATGGTATTGATTATTTTGTCTTACTGAAACCTGGCTGCAGGAGGATGAATATGTTAGTTTAAATGAATCCACTCCTCCCAGTCATTGTAATACTCATATTCCTCGAAGTACTGGTCGAGGTGGTGGAGTTGGAGCCATATTTGACTCAAGTCTATTAATAAATCCTAAACCTAAACTAAATTATAACTCGTTTGAAAGTCTTGTTCTTAGCCTTGCTCACCCAACCTGGAAAACATTACAGCCAATTCTATTTGTTATAGTATATCGTGCTCCTGGTCCTTACTCTGAATTTTTATCTGAATTTGCAGAATTTGCATCAGGCTTGATCCTTAAAACAGATAAAGTAATTATTGTAGGTGATTTTAATATTCATGTGGACAACCACAATGATAGTCTTAGTACTGCGTTTATCTCTTTGTTAGATTCAATTGGCTTCTGTCAGAGTGTAAATAAACCGACTCATTGTCTGAACCACACTCTTGATCTTGTTCTCTCATATGGCATTGAAATTGATCATCTAATAGTCTTTACACAGAATCCTCTTCTGTCAGACCATTTTTTAATAACCTTTGAGTTCATATTACTGGACTATAAGCCTTTCTGCAGAAACTCCTACAGCAGATGTTTATCTGATAGTGCTGTAGCCAAATTTAAGGAAGTGATTCCTTCAGTATTGAATTCAATGACTTGTCTCAATGTAGCAGAGGACTTGTCTGCTTCCTTTAGCCCCTCACAAATAGATCATCTGGTTGATAGTACTACAGGCTCATTACGAACAACTCTAGACTCTATTGCACCTCTGAAAAAGAAGATGATTAAACAAAGGAGGTTAGCACCATGGTATAGCCAGCAGACTCGCAACTTAAAGCAAGAGGCACGTAAATCTGAACACAAATGGCGTGCCACTAAACTGGAAGAATCTCGTTTAGCCTGGCAAGATAATCTTAAAACATACAGGAAGGCTCTCCGTAGTGCCAGAGCAGCCTACTACTCTTCATTAATAGAGGAAAATAAGAACAACCCCAGGTTTCTCTTCAGCACTGTAGCCAGGCTAACAGAGAGCCACAGCTCTATTGAGCCATCCATTCCTTTAGGTCTAAGTAGCAATGACTTCATGAGCTTCTTTAATGATAAAATTATAACTATTAGAGACAAAATTCATCACCTCTTGCCCTCAACAGGCACTGATCTGCATTCTGATACAGCAAGTTTGGAAACAGCTGTAAAACCTGATATATATTTAGACTGTTTTTCTCCAATCGACCTTCATCAAATAACTTCAATAATTTCTTCATCTAAGTCGTCAACCTGTCTCTTAGATCCCATCCCAACCAGGCTGGTCAAGAATGTTTTACCTCTAGTTAGCCCTTCTTTATTGGATATGATTAATCTGTCTTTATTATCAGGATATGTACCACAGTCCTTTAAAGTAGCTGTAATTAAACCTCTTCTTAAAAAGCCCACTCTAGATCCAGAGGTTTTAGCCAATTACAGACCGATATCAAACCTTCCCTTTCTCTCTAAGATACTTGAGAAAGCTGTAGCCAATCAGCTGAGCGACTTTCTCCATAAGAACAGTTTATATGAGGATTTTCAGTCAGGATTTAGAGTGCATCATAGCACAGAGACCGCACTAGTCAAAGTTACAAACGACCTCCTAATGGCATCAGACAAAGGACTCATCTCTGTACTTGTCCTGTTAGATCTTAGTGCCGCATTTGACACCATTGACCATCAAATTCTTTTACAGAGACTGGAACATCAAATTGGCATCAAAGGAACCGCCCTAAGCTGGTTTAAGTCTTATTTTTTAGATCGTTCTCAGTTTGTTCTTGTCAATGATGAATCCTCCATGCATACCAAAGTTTGTCATGGAGTCCCACAAGGTTCTGTACTCGGACCACTTCTATTCAGTTTATATATGCTTCCTCTAGGGAACATTATTAGGAATCACTCCGTTAATTTTCATTGTTATGCCGACGACACCCAATTATATTTATCGATCAAGCCTGATGAAACCAATCAATTAACTAAACTCCAAGCATGCCTTAAAGATATAAAAAGTTGGATGACCTTCAATTTTCTGATGTTAAATTCAGACAAAACTGAAGTTCTTGTAATTGGACCCAAAAACATCAGAGACTCTCTCTCTAGAGACTTAGTTACCTTAGATGGGATCACCCTGGCCTCCAGCTCCACCGCAAAGAATCTTGGAGTTGTTTTTGATCAGGATTTGTCCTTTAATGTCCACATAAAACAAATTTCAAGGACTGCATTCTTCCATTTACGCAACATTGCCAAAATCAGACGCATTGTATCTCAAGCAGATGCAGAAAAACTAGTCCACGCATTTGTTACTTCTAGGCTGGACTATTGTAACTCATTGTTATCAGGCTGCTCCAATAAGTCTCTTAGGACTTTGCAGCTAATTCAGAATGCTGCTGCACGTGTTCTGACAGGAACCAAGATCAGAGATCACATCTCTCCCATTTTGGCTTCCTTGCATTGGCTACCTGTTAAATCTAGAATAGAATTTAAAATTCTTCTCCTTACATACAAAGCTCTTCATGGTCAGGCACCATCATATCTAAAAGAGCTCATAGTACCTTACTACCCCTCTAGAACACTGCGCTCTCAGAATGCTGGGTTCCTTGTAGTTCCTATAGTTTCCAAAAGTAGATTGGGAGCCAGAGCTTTCAGCTATCAAGCTCCTCTTCTGTGGAACAAACTACCATTTTGGGTTCGGGAGGCAGACACGGTCAACACTTTTAAGAGTAAACTTAAGACTTTCCTTTTTGATAGAGCTTATAGTTAGGGCTGGCTCAGGTCATCCCTTAGTTATGCTGCTATAGGACTATACTGCCGGGGGACTCCTCCTTTCAGGGTTATGCCTAGCCAGGCATGGTATTGGTTGAAGATGCAGTCACATCTCCCTTTACTGAAAACCCTCTCTCTCTCTCTCTCTCTCTCTCTCTCTCACCATCACCACCACCATCTGTAAACATACATGTCTGTCATACATGTACATTAATGCATCTTACTAACTAAACTTCTTCCCCGGAGTTTCTGTGCTCTTTCGTCCAGCAGGTTCTCGTGGATCGTGACTGCTGCTGTGGTCCTGCATGACGTCCACTACATATATTATTACTGTCATTAATGTTACCAGATCTCCATTACAGTTTATAGTAACTTAGTTAATGATTTGCTGCTGCTGTGCATCTGTGTCTCTCTATCTCTATCACAGGTTCCACTGCTACTGTAATCATTTTATCATTCATTGTAATCCATTGTCATTTTTCATTGTAATTACACAAAATGTTTCTGTTGACTTGTTGACTGTACACGTGACATCTATTGCACGTCTGTCCGTCCTGGGAGAGGGATCCCTCCTCTGTGGCTCTTCCTGAGGTTTCTTCCACTTTTTTCCCTGTTAAAAGGGTTTTTTGTGGGCAAGTTTTTCCTCACTCGAACCGAGGGTCTAAGGACAGAGGGTGTCACTCCCTGTACAGACTGTGAAGCCCTCCGAGGCAAAATGTATTTTGCGACTTTGGGCTATACAAATAAAATTTGATTTGAAATTTGAAATTTGAGAAGCCTCTGTGCATACCTTACTTTAATGTCTTAATGCTGTTTATGATCATTCAATTGAAATGCTCTTCAGCTGACCATGTAAAGCACCTTCTGGTGTACTGTAGGGAAGCTGCCTGATGTTGCAGCGCGGTCAGAGGAATTTCTTCCTGCTGCTCATCCTCCACTTCATCTCATCAGTAAACATGAGTGCAGCATAACTCAGTGAGTCAGGAAGTCAGCGCTGACACCTGAGGGGGCTACATGATGGTGGCCACAGTGTGAAGCACACACCTTGTTATAAACTGCAAAGCATGACTGGGAAGGTGCAGTTAGTCCTCACTGACAGCTTCATGAATTCAATGTCACTTCTAGAATATTACATTTTAATAATAGACCTTTAAAACATGCTCATGTTAATATTAGTTAACCAACAAAGTTATCTGAGAATGAATTCTTATAAAAGCAGAACTGCTCGTATTGATCCTGGCTGTATGGGTACATATATTTGGCTTGTTTATTTTCTATGGTCAGCAGTGTCAATACGCAATATTTATTCCTGGACTGGCTCCAAAACAGTGAAAGATAATTCTAAACAGTTCAAACAATAGAACTGTCTGAGGTTGATGAGGTCTAGTTCATACATATAGTTCATGCTTGGCAGTTTGAACATAGGTGTCCAAATTCTGAGAACAAGAGGACAGTTTTGTTGCAGACAACAGCATTTTTGCTGACCTTAGCTCAACCGGTCTCTGGTCACATCAACATAACTGTCTACAACTCTGTGTGACAAACAAGTTTCATATATCTGTATACCTGCACTGTCACCGATACAGCAGGCTCAGTCTGCACAGTAAACTATTTATATACTGTAGAAACCTGCAGCAGCTGTGCAGGCTGTTAGTCAGGACCTAGAACCAGTGAAGACACTGAGGTCATGTCTGTATTTTTAACATACAGTTGTGCTCATAAGTTTACATACCCTGGGAGAATTTATGATTTCTTGGCCATTCTTCAGAGAATATGAATGATAACACAAAATCCTTTCTTCCACTCATGGTTAATGGTTGGGTGAAGATATTTATTGGCAAACAACTGTGTTTACTCTTTTTAAATCAAAATGACAAAAGAAAGTACCCAAATGACCCTGATCAAAAGTTTACATACCCCAGTGACTTTGACCTGATAACATGCACAAAAGTTGACACAAACAGGTTTGAATGGCTAATCAAAGTTCCCATCCTCACCTGTGACCTGTTTGTTTGTAATTAATGTGTGTGTATAAAAGGTCAGGGAGTTTCTGGGCTTCTGACAGACCATTGCATCTTTCATCCAGTGCTGCACAGATGTTTCTGGATTGTGAGTCATGGGGAAAGCAAAAGAATTGTCAAAGGATCTGCGAGAAAAGGTAATTGAACTGCATAAAACAGGAAAGGGGTATAAAAAGATATCCAAGGAATTGAGAATGCCAATCAGCAGTGTTCAAACGCTAATTAAGAAGTGGAAAATGAGGGATTCTGTTGAAACCAAACCACGGTCAGGTAGACCAGCAAAGATTTCAGCCACAACTGCCAGGAAAATTGTTCGAGATGCAAAGAAAAATCCACAAATAACTTCAGCTGAAATACAGGACTCTCTGAAAAATTGTGGTGTGGCTGTTTCAAGATGCACAATAAGGAGGCACTTGAAGAAAAATGGGCTGCATGGTCGAGTCGCAAGAAGAAAGCCATTTCTGCGCAAATGTCACAAAGTATCCCGCTTACATTACGCCAAACAGCACAGAGACAAGCCTCAAAACTTCTGGAACAAAGTAATTCGGAGTGATGAGACCAAAATTTTACTTTTTGGCCACAACCATAAACATTACATTTGGAGAGGAGTCAACAAGGCCTATGATGAAAGGAACACCATTCCTACTGTGAAACACAGAGGTGGATCACTGATGTTTTGGGGATGTGTGAGCTACAAAGGCACAGGAAACTTGGCCAAAATTGATGGCAAGATGAATGCAGCATGTTATCAGAAAATACTGGAGGAAAATTTGCAGTCATCAGCCCGGAAGCTGCGCATGGGACGTTTTTGGACATTCCAACATGACAATGATCCAAAACACAAGGCCAAGTTGACCTGTCATTGGCTACAGCAGAACAAAGTGAAGGTTCTGGAGTGGCCATCTCAATCTCCTGACCTCAATATCATTGAGCCACTCTGGGGAGATCTCAAACGTGCAGTTCATGCAAGACAGCCCAAGAACTTACAGGAACTGGAGGCTTTTTGCCAAGAAGAATGGGCAGCGTTGCCATCTGAGAAAATAAAGAACCTCATCCACAACTACCACAAAAGACTTCAAGCAGTCATTGATGTTAAAGGGGGCAATACACGGTATTAACAACTGGGGTATGTAAACTTTTGATCAGGGTCATTTGGGTACTTTCTTTTGTCATTTTGATTTAAAAAGAGAAAACACAGTTGTTTGCCAATAAATATCTTCACCCAACCATTAACCATGAGTGGAAGAAAGGTTTTTGTGTTATCATTTATATTCTCTGAAGAATGGCTAAGAAATCATAAATTCTCCCAGGATATGTAAACTTATGAGCACAACTGTATGTATTTCTTAGCATGTTAAATTAAAGTGCTGTGTGAACAATGGTTGCTTCATCATCAGCTGAACAGCTCTGCGTGTGCAGCTCGTTACATTATAATGAGTGTGTTGCATGCATAGTACGGTCCTGTCATTCCGTTCACTCCATGGGTGAGGGTGCCGCAATTTACATACACGCAACATTTACTACAAGATATGGATATGGATGACATAAAACATCCACATTGTCCTCTTAATAATAAAGAATAGCAGTAGTCAGGAGGGGTGCTCTGGTTATACAGCCTACATCTTGAAGCAAGACTGCTCGACGCCATGAATGACACCTGACCTACCTTTCGTGAGGTTTGTGTTTATGTCCAAAATGAATATACCAGCATGGAAGGGAAAGTCTTTTCTGGGTTTGTTGTGCTGCTAAATATTTTGGAAAGACAGTGGAGGCACAGATCATGGTGTGTCCACTGATTATTACCAAAATTTTTCACTGATAACTAATTTATCAATTCATTAATCAACCATGAGAAGTATGTCTTCTTTTTATTTTATTGCAAATAAGAACTGTAATTGCAGTGTTTGCATATTATGTATCAGTATATATGTCACGATGGCAGTCGTGACTCTGTTGATTCCCTGTGTTCCCCCTTGTTTCCCCATCCTTGTGTTTCTGGTGTTTACTTGTAGTCTCTCCTTGTTAGTCTCTGTGTTTGTGTGTTGTGGGCGTGGCACATTTTCCTGGTCTCTCCTGGATAATCACGGATGAAGCACACCTGCCATTCTTCAGCTTACCTGCCTTCCATGAGTTCATCACCTCAACCTCATATAAACCCTGGCCTTCCTCCCACGCCTTGTCAGATCGTTTGTTCAGCTACCGTGGTAGTCTACGTTCAGACCTCCTTAACTGTTGTTCTTTGTGTGTCCAGTTGGTTTCCTAGTCCGTTTTTAACCTCTGATCCTCTTGTGCTCAGGTCCACCACCATCATCACCTCCTGCCATATACCTGCTTGCCTGCTCTCCACCAACCATCTCCGGACAGCCCACATTCCGTGCCCCATTCCTATTCCACCCACTGCTTCACCCCAGCCATTCCCTCCTCCTCATCATCGGACCATCTCCTTCCCCTTTCTTCCCACGTCACAAATAAATCATTTGCATTTTGGGTCAGTTCCTGCGTGACAATATATTTCATTTAAGGACACTTAAGCCCTGTGTATCCTTTCAACTGTTTTATACAACTTCCTTGAATTTGTGAAACATGTTCGTGTGTTTTTTTTTTTTCTTTTTTGCAAAGAAACAGGTTTGTATAAAATGTTCCGATTCAAATATTTTCCAGCACTTCTTTCTTCCTCTGTGCTGAATAAGACTTAGCAACAATAAGCAGCAAGAACAAACTGAAATGAAAAAATGGGCCATATTTGTGGCTCATTTTGAGTTGGATTCTAGTCCAATCTTCACCTCTGTGTTGGCACTGACATTTTCTCAGTGATTACTGCATCGAACTTCACAGATTTATACAGTCCAACCTTTCGTCTTGGGTTCCTGCCACCGAACCCCCTTGCAGAGCTAAGACTCATGACCTCAGCGTTTCTAAAAGCATGACCGTGACCCTGCTCAGGACAGTCACTCCTCTGCACAGACACAATCTGACATTTCACAAAGAAACAGGAGAGCAGACGGACAGGAAAGCTGTGTCGACCAGCTGGGAGACAAGTGTGCAGCAGGGATGTAATTTTGTTCATGCAAATGATACAGAGATCTCAGAGAAAATCAATAGCTGTTTATGTGACCCACTGTGACCTTCTAGAGAAAGGTTGTTTGTCTCCTTACTGTATCTGCAGGAAAAGAGATTATGTCCTGCATATACAACACCTGCTGCCACACACACACACTCATGTACACACCAGCCCATCAGGAGGTGCTTTTGTAGACAAGCTGTGGTATTAGCCAAGATGGAAAATATGTTTGTGTTTTTTGTTATCATTGCTATGTACCGTAGGTATGATGATGCATTAAGGGGCCAGTATTCTCCATCAGAAGTGCTCCTCTCCCACAAACCTTTCCAGTGTCAGATCAGAGGAGACTGTTTGACTGTTTCTGTAGCTGAAATAAATAAGAAGTGTGAAACACATTATTTGTGCTGTGACAAATATCAGACTACTGGTCAGCTTTCTATTGGAGCTCTGTGGGTTAGAGGCAGTGACTGTCCAGTTCACAGCTCTTCCCTCCGGACTGAAGCTTCATATGGGTGAGCGGTGATGAATCACTGGGCCTGTGGGCACTGTGGTCACATGGCTGGACACAACTGATTTCCTCTAATCTGGAGTGCCGGAAACACAGAAGTGTAATGAGGTGCATCCAGGACTGCTAGCTATGTGTTTCTGCCCTGTTAATTAGGCTTAATTGTACGTCCCATCAATCATTTATCAACAAGAGGGAGTGAATCCATAGCAATGTCTTCTACTGCTTCATCCATATCCACTTCATGTTTATGTGTGAGAGACGGTGAGATGGTGTGTGAGACGGTGTGTCTGTGAGTAATGCTTGTCATGCCAATCAGCAGCCCCTTCACCATGTCTAAATATGGAAACAAACTGATTTCTACACTAATTATTATCACCATAATTGCCTGCTGTTTAGCATAATTCCTTTAAGTCAACATCAGACAGCAGGAGAAGATGCAGGAAACTTTTTAACACCCGTCCCCGTCAATAACACAAGGTAACTAGTGACATGAAGAGTGCTCGAGTGAAATCATGAGGGTGCAGGCTGGAAAAGACTAAGTGTGATGATGCAGAGAACAAGCAGGCATGTGATACAGGATGTTCCTCAGCTCAGTGCTTCATAAATTATTGCATGTGTTGACCTTTCTCTCATCATGTATCAACATACAGTACGTCGCTTGCAAATGGAGGCAGTTATGAGAGCTTTTGAATGCATCATATGTTGACTTAACATCAACTACTTCCTGCCTCTTCTGATTACTGTAGCTTACTTTAAACAGTGTGGGTGTGACTGATATGTTTGGGTCCTACTGTAGCTGTACAAAACTAGATGAGTGCCAGCTCCAGCTTGGGCTACCCCAAAGATTGAGATACAGGACATTATCAGTATATCAACATGCAGAACGTTAAATGTTCATATTCTGAGTTGTTTTACAGCCTCTGAAAAAAAGAATAGTACTGAATTCATACTTCAGTCTAGTCAATGTGTACATGATGTGTACAAGGTTATTTTTGAAAACAATTAGGGCTACATCTAAAAAATGTGTTTCCATTACTGACTCTACTGTACATCTACATGTGCACCGCAACGCCAGCTGGTGTAAATTGTATCTGGAACAATAACTGTCTGCTTTCATAAAGTGAGAAATCCCAGAAATACAGTACCTCACTGAACAAACAGAATGATCCAGAGCAGATGGGATTTGGAAATTGGCTTAAAATAAAACAGTTGACCACAAAACAAATGATCCACTGCAGTAGAGTATTCCAGAGATTAGTATTGTGCTTCCATGGAGATGGAGCAGAGATATCCTGACCAAAACTCTGGATCCAACAATTCAACTCAAAACTCAACTCAGTGGCATCTTACATTAAACCCTGAAACTCAGTTTGTAACGCAGACTTTCTGTTAGATAACCCCGATTACATCACTATGACATCATTTTGGTTATTTTCTCAGACTAGACAATTATTATACAAGTGTTTTTAGGCTGATCAGTATTCTTCGTGACAAGTAAACTGATCTTGATGTTTAAACTTGGTGGAGTGCCTCTTTAAATATTTAATAAAGGTACCCGCTCCGTGTTGGCTGTGCATCAAAAACTGGAGACTGCAAATGCAACACATATTCGTGCTGCTGGCTACAGATGAGTAAAAAATAACAGATCAGAATATGAAAGTGGCAAAACAAAATGAATATTGTTTTTCTATGTTATATATACTGCATATTTAGATAAACGTTTGACCTATACGATCTGCACAAACGCTGTTTGTTTCTTCTTCTTCTCTCTCTCTCTCTCTCTCTCTCTCTCTCTCTCTCTGTGTATGTCAAAAAAGATCCTATTCTTTGTCATCTAAGATCAATATCCATCTCATATTTGTGTTTCCTGTGTGGATGCACCAAAGGTCTGGGATGTGTTTAGTTTAGCTCACCTCAAAGGCTGGAAGCAGAGGAAACTGCTGGCCTCCATCAAAAGTGCAACAATATGTTCTCCAACAGTTGTAAAGCTGTTTGCGCTGTACACACTGATGATCATTCGATCTGCCTCACATCAAAGTGACGCCCTTGGGCAAGACATTTAAGATTTTTACAGAACTGCAGAAACTAGCCCCTCTCCCCACACACACATTGGATAATACTGAGGATGGAGCACACACACATTAACAATGTATAACAGCTCCTGTGTTATATACTGTAAAAATAAGTGACAATGTGGAGTGGAAACATGATGATGAGGTGCTAATATCACTGTTTTGTCTCTGTTTCTCTCTCTGCTTGGATTCACAGAGAAAATGGTAGCAGGGTTGGGAGGGGTTGAGTGGGTCTGGGGTCTGTGTTTAATAAAGGAAACTGAAAGGGTCTGTCAAGGAGACGTCAAGTTCTTTAATTATCACCTCAGTCTTTGAAAAGATTTTTTACATGTGACATGTAAGGTGTGGGGAAAGCTGACGAGCTGATCTACACCCACAGCTCTGCAAGATGCCAAGCTGCCTAGTGACCACTGAAACATTTCCGCATCGCCTCCTCCACAACACTACATTTGCATAGTAACAGTGCAAATGTCAGTGGCAGGTGAAGCATGGCCCCAAACCTATCTCTCTCTTTCTTTATTAAACCTGAAAATACTGAGAATGCAAATGTGACTGTTCTGTGTATTGATTCTTTGTAGTTTAGGGCAGAACAAACTTCCCTGTGGGCAAAAACAGAAGCTATATTATTCAATCTATAATATAATGGCTGTGATGTATGGAGTGCACACGCAGCTCTATGCTATTTCTGCAAAAGTTGCTAACACTGTCCAAGTACCTGACAAGTTGTGAATGGAGAATTTTCAGAACAGACTTGCTTGCAGAATGCTTGTTTAATGAGGACATCCTGTCCCTCACACTAATAAATAAATGGGCTCCTTGCTCAAACAAAAACATGGCTTACATGACTTGGATTTACTCTCATTGGAGAGGTATTTTATTTTGCGGTACTTTAAAGTTGAGTAGGTCAAAACTGAGGCATTAGAGGCTGACATGTTCAGACTTTTAGTCCCTTGCATGGGTCAAGCCCCCAGGTTACTGCATCCTACATTTCCCATAATGCAACTCCATGAAGTCTCTTTGTTAGACCCTTGGTGTCTTGTAAATGTCCATGATGACATGAATGACTTTTCAAATCATATAAAGAAAGGGTATTTTTGAGTCTACAGCAGTAGTTATGGCAACAAATAATACAAGGTTAGGTTTCCTGCTTCCCTGTGATTCTGATGAGTCATTTTTAATCTCCAGGCTCAAACTCAGACAAACCTGATGACATCAAAATGACAGACCATTTGCATCTAAATGTAAACCTCCGCTGTGAAATAAAGAGCCAAAAACTGCAGTTCCTCAAATGTCCACTTGAGGCTGGCTCCAGAAGTGAGTCAGTCTCCATAAGTCCCCATGTTAAAATGTCCAACTTCACAGCAGAAATAAACATGTTTACAGCCTGGTGCCTACCGTACAGCCTTTGGTCTCTATAGCTAATTTCCCTCTTCATGACAACTGTACCGAGGGTGAATTTTTATACAACTCACCTGTTCAAATTATATTAAGACTTAAAGTTACCATTTTTGGATTATTAGGTAGCCGGTGGCAAGATGGCAGCGACCAGAGCCACCACTCTCTGTTTGTGATGTCACGGAGACCACGTCCATGTTTAATACAGTCTATGGGAGCGTCTCACACAGACAGAGTGCTGTTTGTTTCTGTATGTAGTATTTGATGGACAGGTTGGGTTTCTCACACTGTGTGACAGGAGTCATTATACATCTGTTTTCAAGGGCACTGTAAATAAAGAGTAAACAGACATTTAGTTGTAAAATCAGCGGAGTGCACCTTTAAGGTTGTTTGTTAGAAAGCACTATTCATCTAAAATGAAAAGTTGATGTTTCAATATCACTGCTCCCCAGTGTCTACACAGTTAAACAGGATGTACTTCTTGCCAAGTCCAGTTTATCTAATATAATAGCGTCTTATCATGTGTAAGCAGAAGACTCAGATAAAGTATGCAGTGCTCTGAGCTCTGGCTGCTGTTCCCCTCTTCATACCTCTGAACTCTTTGCTTACTGGAGACCTCCCAGTGGTTCAGTTTACCTTCCTGCTGCACAGACAAACCTTTGAGGGAGACGCTCTTCCTCAACAGGAAGACACCAGACAGACCTAGTGATAGATCACATTCTGTTTGTTTGTGCAGGAGCGTGAAAGAGCCTGTTATGGGGTGGAGGGTGGAGGTTCTACCTTGCCAGCTTAACATGATGAAAGCAAGCAACCCCACGAGGCTTTTAAATAGTGGTGAATCGATGCTTCCCAATGAGTTTAATCCCTGTCATCTTCGTGCAGGCCTGCTCACTGCATAATCTACCAACTGCAGCAGCCACATCAGCATGATGAGATTGAGTGGGAGTGGCTGTCTGGTGAACAATTAGCCTCAGCCACAACCTTTAGCTGCTGCCTTGGATTATACACTGTCAGTCATTGACAGCTTTCCCCAGCTAACAACTTCTGCCTCCTTTTGAAGTAACAAAATCCCTAAGCTGCAGTATGAGAAAACCTCCTTCCATCCTGTCCTCTGAAAGCCAGCATCAAATGTATGCTGTCTGCATGTGACAGACAATGGGGGTGGGAGAAGGGATATTGTGTACTCTGCTGTTGCTTTGATGTTCAGTAGTAATAGAAAAGGGGGGGTTTGGTTCCTGGATGTGCGGGTGCCGCCACAAGTCACTGCAGCTTTTTTGACTGACAGAAACAAATGAGTATCATGTTCATCTCTGAGTCTTTGAAGGGGTGTCAGTGTCACCCCGCTGTTTCCTCAAATCTGTGTAATGGGAGTGGGAGAAATTGTCAGGCCTGCCTGAGCTCAATTTCACACACTTCATGAAAGTCAAGACTAGGTTGTCATTCTTACTTAATCCATACAAGGCCTGAGGCACTGTGGGTGAATTTGGTCCAGGACATCTCTGAAGTTGAACAGCAAACTATTAAACTCTGCCTGCTGACCAAACAGCCTAAAAGGGCTGAGTTGAAGTGGGGTTACTCATCTGTGAAAATCAGTAGTTGGTCTTCCACCTCCAGGGGGTGACTGCACAAAGATATGTTAGAATGGCTGAAGTTAGGCCAGTCTTTGTTATGTCAGATGCTGAAAAGGTGTAAATGCATCCATCACTTCAAGATGCACACGTATTCCTTACACCTGCCAAGTGGAACTACGTCACTGTGCCTGACCACAGAGTCCCTTGTGATGATGGCAGCTGCAGCCGTCTCATTAAAGCATCAGGAAAAAACGGCTCCAGTGATTCAAACACGATCATATGATCATACAGACGGTGCACCAAGCTGTCGTGTTTATCTGATCCTTATTCAGAGCAACCACTGAATGATTTGTATGGTTGAGGGAGCAGTGTGAGTGAGAGAATGGCAACAGAAAAAAAGCCTTTTGCCTCGCAGTTCATAAAGATGACTCAACCATGTGTCTGTGACATAGACTGTATAAAACATGGACGTCTGTGACGTCACCCACAGTTTTATGAAGAGCTGTTGTGAAGCTCTGTGTGGCGGCTCTGGCTGTACTGCCTCTGCTATCTCCAAAAATGGGTGAAGAGGTGGAGCGCTGGTGGAGTTTAGGTAGGCTGAATGAAGCCTGGTTGCTCAAACAAGCCACCTGTAATGGCACCTATCTGTAAATCCAAGTGGTCACGCTGTTACAGGACAGGTGAGTTGTATATAAATTCACCCTCAGTACAGTTGTCATGAATGGGGAAATTAGCTATAGAGACCAAAACTGTTTTTTGTACCAGGCTGTAAACATGTTTATTTCTGCTGTGAACGTTGGACATTTTAGCGGCAGTAGCTCAGTCCGTAGGGACTTGGCTCAAAAGTATGGGAGGGTAGACTGATAGCTGGAGAGGTGCCAGTTCACCTCCTGGGCACTACCGAGGTGCCCTTGAGCAAAGTACCAAACCCTTAACTGCTCCCAGGGCACCACTACGAGGCTGCCCATCATTGCACCATGTGTGGTTGTATTTCTAGCCTACGTATGTAAAGACTTGAGTGAGCTTTCCCTAAAGGGATCAATAAAGTATCTATTCTATTCTATTCCATTCTATTCTATTCTATTCTATTCTATTCTATTCTATTCAAACGTGGGGGCTTATGGAGACTGACTCACTTCTGGATGTTTGGACGTTTGAGGAACTGCAGTTTTTGGCACTTCAGCATTGGCTTTAGATGTTGCTGCTCGGTCTGATCATTTATGGATAGTTTGTTAGTTTGCTAATGTTAGCTGTTATGTAGTTGACAGTAAATACAGTGCACTACATCGCCTGTTGAGACCTGAGGCTGCCACTGAATCTCAAACTCCATGGGGTTCATAACCTGGGAGTTAATGTAAGGACATAAACATAGACTGGTAATTTATCTGTTGTCCAAGGTCCTACAAAAAGAGTCAAGAATCCTGGAACTGATTAACTTAGAGTGTCTGAAGTCTGATCTGTGTTCAGTGTGATCCATTGTCACTGTAAGAAGCTGACTAAAAGTCCCCAGTTCAAGGCCTTCATGTAATTTCTTATTAGTGGGTCATTCAGTGCTGTGATTTGATGTGGCACTTCTTATTGATGTGGTAATGAGTGCAGATGCTAACTCAGTGGACAGGGCTTTGTTTGTTCATCCTTTTTCTATTTCTATTTTTTGTTTTCATACCCACATCAGAGTGACAGGCCATCGGTTAGAGGAGTGGAGTTATCTCACACTGAGATGGTGTGCGGATAGGCCCGGTAATAAGGACATTAAACATCTCTGACTGCAGAGGGGTGACCTTCCTGCCATAAATATGAGCTATGTGTTTTCCTGAGCTTACCAAGATAGTGAAGATGAAACACATTCTTCTTATTCCTATGCATATGAGCCAAAACCAAAGTGGGAAAACGCAGTAACTGAATCAAAGATTTTCAGAGCATTTGCATACGCAGCAGCAGCAGCTCTCTTATTTAGCCCAATAAATGTGATGTCTTTTGTCCTTGGCTGGCACTAAAAAGTCTATCCACAGGAGATTATTTGGCATCGATGATCTCTTGGTGGGAGCCGTACATTTGTCTTGAGCTGAAAATGCTGAATGTAATGCCATAAACTGTTCAACAGACAGATGAAACTCACTGATTTACCAAATTTAGACTGGGAGAAAAAAAAACAGTGTAAGATTTCACAGGTCTGCTTTTGGCTGCAGAAAGCTGAATGCAACAGTGATTTTTGCTCAGGCATGTTTGTTTCACTGGAGGGTATATAAAATATATATATACCTGTATATACTAGAAGGTGAACAACAAAAGGGATAGTATGTAGCTCGACCATGGCCACAGGGGGAAATGTATGGGGAATATTTTGTTGTAACAAAGAAGTTGTCTAGAGGACGTGAGGCGCTATTTAAAACCACAACACAGCCCTAACCCTGATGAAATGGTTCTTGAACTAAATTAATATTAAACTTGGATCCATTTTTATTATTTTCTTCAGCTATCATTGCTAATGATTGATGAAAATGTAGGATGCAGGGAGCATTTTTTTTTTTAATTCTGAGGTGGGACATGCCAGAAAAGTTTGAGAACCACTGTCCTAACTCCAGGTCGCTGTGATTAGAGATGGTTCTTCGGGTTATGGTCATATGCTGATCATCACTCCTCTGACTTTTCAAATCATATACAGAAAGGAGACTTTGCATCTTTTTAGGAGAATATTGACTCCTTTTACAGCTAAGTGGTTAGCTTATCCTTAACAGGCTAGTGAGGGGCTGAAGTTTACATTGGGTGAGGTGGAGTCCACCCTGGACAAGTCACCAGTTCATCACAGCTGACACATAGAATATTGACTGCAAATGCAAATATGAAACAATAATGTTATATATTTTTTAATAATATTTCAATTATATGACAGTTCAGATTAGATTTGCAGCACCTATTTCAGGTGGTGTCGTTATTTCATACAGCCCCCAGTATCTAAGGTAAGGGCAGCCTTATGCATCTGAGAGGCAAAACCCAGGGCAAAAAAAACCCCTGAATACTTGCTGCACCATGTTGTTGCTGCTGGTCAAACACAACACACTATACAACATTTTGACTATCTTGACTTGAACAATGTGGTGTCTGTGTCTAGAATACTGGAGAGTCCACATGTTTACATTGTGATGGACTTGTACAGCCCCTCATTGTGTGTTTAATGTTTTTGTACATGTAATTATGCTGTACATACTATAGCCATTTCATTACATTAAAGACATGCAGTTGTAAAGTTTTAGTAATAAATCATCCAACTTATGGTAATAATAAATACATAATATCATCCACTGCCCTAAATATGCTATAGAACAGCCTCTAAATAGAAACTTTCCTCTTCTGCTTTGTAGAACAGAGCTTTGGAGAAGCCAGAAGAAAACAGACGGCAGAGCAGTCCTCAGTGGATTGGAGCAGAGAGGAGCTTTTCCCAATCCTGTCACCTGACAGTTGAATACTAGTCAAACTGAGACAGTGACAGTTTGAGGTCAGAGCGTGTTTCCACTCGGCTCAGTGGCCAGGCAACTGGAGAGCTACAACATGCCCAGAGGAGCAGCTCATGAATGGCAGGTATCCTAAAAGTAGATAGACTCCCTCTAGATTCCTCTGACAGTGCTTGTACCCGAGCTGATATAATCTAACAGGCAAACAGTGCTGTGGAGAGGTAGCCCTCCAGCTACTTCATGTATTTTCTACAGGTCCACAAATCACTGGACAAATAAAAGCCAAACATACAGTTAGTGTGGCTCAAACTGGATCACAGCTGAAATGTTAGAACTGAGTATTCATTACGCTCACAAATGGCAATGTTGGACAAGAACAAACATACTGATGACACTGGTTTGGCTTTCCTTACATTCTGACCAGTGCTGGGACCTAAAATGGAAAGTCTGCTGTGAAGGGGTGGGAGTCCAGAGGGTAATTAACCATGTGAGAAATATGGTTGTTTAAAGCAGATGTCACAACAATCTATCAGGTAAATGATGAAATATTTTGTTTAGAGGGAAAAGAATAAAAACACAAAATATCCAAAATGAAGAGAATTGTTCATCCTTATGAATGAATCCTCATGTCAATGTGCCTGTTCAGTTTTGAGATTCCTAATGTGCAGTACAACCTGAGAGTCGCTCTAATAGAAAAGTCAGGTGGACCTATGGGTCAGATAGTATCTATCTTCTGGGACCATGAATACATTAAAAGTAGTAACTGAAGTAGTTAACTGAGCATGTTATTGGAGTCCTGCAAAAACCACATGCATGAGACCTGAAATGTAAATTGGATTCTTTTAAAGTGAAGTTTTCATGTTCTCTCTCTCAGTCCACACAGACATGCTGATTAGATTACTTGTCAGATCTGAATTGCACATAAGTATATGATGTATATGTGTCCAGGGTGTACCCCACCACCCGCCCAACATAAGCTGGGATGAGCTCCAGTCTCTTGTGACCCTTCACTGGATTAACAGATATCGATAGTGGAAGATGAGTGAATGTGACAAGTGTTGTAAGAGCGCTGTGAGTGGTATGTAGATCAGAAAGATCAGAATCCTCTGGAGACCATGAACACAACAAATTTCCAGAGTTTTTCTGTCATCGTCACGCTGCTAAAAAGTGCATTTTAAACTGATAATGGCACTAAGGTTAGAGGGATCAATAATTATTACCATGACACAACATTTCACGGCTATCTGGTCAGAAGTGGTTGGAATATTTTACACTGGAGCAATGGACAAATGGCAGTTTGCCATAAGAACACCATCAGAGTACAAACCACTGGCCAGCATGACTGACCCAGTCATTTTAAGAAATGATTGCGAGGGTTGGTTTGTTTCCCACAACAACCACGTTTCCTGTCCTACATCAGCACACCGAGCCGGCTCAAGAAAACACTTTCCTACTTTCAGTCAGAGAGCAGTGAAAATTAAACGCTGCACCTTTTTCTACCTGTGAAAAATAAACAACAAATTAGATGAAAGGAAGGCTAAAGTGTACTGTAGCCTGTAGGTTTAATGATAATGAACATTTCCTGTGTTTTAATACCTTTGCTCTTCTATAATAGCTGGCACTGTAAGCTCAAGGGAGGAAAGTCAATTAAATACAAAGATAGAGGAGCACATTGAATAACTCTCTGGCTAATGTGCTGTATTTCTATTTATCGTCCTCTGTTCATTAAAAAAATGTCCATTATAATATAAACCCTTTTCAGAGAGTGAAATTAAATTGACTCCGCTTAAAGCATTTCCATATACTAATAAAATGGTGTGTTGTGACAGAATAAAGAGAAGGGACTTACGGAGGGAGTGCCACTCATCCTGCCTTATTGTCTTGGTGATGTTGTAGGAGAGGTTTTTAGGTATCGTAGCCGAGGAGTAGTGATACTTGATGTAGGAGCACCGTGCCATGGAACCTGCAGAGAAACGTAAAAACAACAAAAAACAAACAATGTTTCTTTTCTTAACACTGAAACAACACTGACTCATGTGTCATTACATGAGATGCACAGAGATGACACGCAGAGCAGGACTGAATGGAACGTGAAGATAACATTGTTCTATGGTGTCACGATTCAGCTGGAGAGGCTGCATCTGCAGTTATTCATTAAATACCCAGACACTGGCAAAATCACTCGTCTTTTCTTAAAACAATAGCAATCTGCTGTTGTATGAGACCCTATTGTGTCAACGCTGAAGAAGACTTTCAACGTACATTTCTATTACCTACAACTCTCACACAATGGCTGTCAGAAAAACATTCTTCAAAAGCTACTAACCAATCAGTCAGGGGATTCATCAGTGTATAATTATGAATGTCTCTGAGAGTCCCCTGGTCTGGTGATGCGTGTGGGATTTCTAAATGAAATATTTAACTGACAACGTAGACCTGAGTCAAACTGACAGTAACAGAGATGTCTGAACTCATGGAGACATGCTGAGCTCTAGAAATTTTACAATGGGCAAAGATGTTTCAAAAATATTTTCTCAGGAGTCTCAGAATGCGGTGAAAGTATCATGATGTTTTTAAACCTCTGTAGAACCAGGATGGGTGGTACACAGAGCATCTAATAGCAGAGAATATTGTCTGTTTTTGTTTCCTACCAATGGTCAAATCCAGCATAGTTATGAACTTAACTACATACTTTTAGTTGCCTAAAATCTCTAGAAATCAAACTTAGTGGCAGTTCGGAAAACCATTGCAGAAGAGAGCACATTGAGATGATATAATTACAAGAGCCTAAGTCTAAAAAATAGAAAGAAATATGACATTTCTGTTTGTTTCTTGTTCCCTGAGCCACACACAATTGATGTTTTAGTCTCATGCTTCATGTATTTCATGATTTATTTGCTAAAGCTGTTTCCATTGCACATTTTTCCACCTCAGCCAAGTGTAAACACTTTTGTGTGATGTTAGTATAGTTCACGGTTGTCTTTTTAAAATGTCTGCCTGGGACAGTGCCGGCCTTGTACCAGTGTTACCATACTGTTAGAATGGTGGCTGTAGTACTGTATGTTCATAATCAAGACGCTAATTTTCTGGCTGGTGGAGAAAGAGCTGCTTCCTTGAGACCATCTCTGTATATCTGCTCTAATTATCTCTGGCAAGGCTCGATGGTTTACTGAAAATTGCATTATTGGAGTCCTGGGAGATTTGAACTGCAAAAACAGAGACCACCAACATAACACCACCCCCCATCTCTCTTCTGTCCTGCAGCCATGCACGCACACACAGGCACAAACAAGCAAACCCAAGAGACCACAACTGCTGACAATGGTAATTACCCATCTATCTTCTTATCTGTGGTGCAGTTGGAACCCAATCACTCACACACAGAGATGTATTTGATAAAACTATGGCGCATGAGCTGGTACAGTATACATCCTGGAATACTGTTGACTGTTTCTGCTGTTTGCTCTTGGGTGTTCCTGACAGAGAAAAGTAACTGTGTATTCTAGTAAAAAGCACTAGAAACTTCAGTGTTTTAGCTGACAGATAGAGTGTACTCAAGACTAAAACCAAACCAAAATACTCATACATACATACAAATGTGCATTGCTCCATTCTAAAATGTCTCCACAGAAGGTGTAGTGTCGAAAGCAAGTTAGCAGAGCAGCAGCAACAGCAGCTTCAGTCCTCCATTTGTGTCTATAAATGATGCGTTCATGCACATTTAGTGTAGGTTACTCGTGTTTTGGCAGCAACACAACACACATAGTCATGTTCATAAAATGGAAAAAAGTAGACTTGCAGTGTAAAAAATATGCAGTGTGTTATGTGTATAGCACGGGCAAAACCTGAGTAGTAATTCATACTACTATAGCTGGATTGTTTAAAATATGAGCAAATATGTTTTGTTCGATGCATGTGAGATGGACGATCATCTCCTACATCTCCTGTGTAGACAATGTAGATGTAATGAACAACACAGCAGAGCTACCATGGAAACTGAAGCTGAAATGACTGATCCAAGAGAACTCTGTACGTTCTGGTTGTAACACTTGATGTTTGTGTTTTGGTGGTATTGATAAGTCTTATAGCCAGTGACACTGGCAGTGGCTACTTGCTTGTCCCACTTCAGAATCTGTGGGCAAGTGCACAAGATTTAGGCATTGAGAGTGGTCTGATTTTTGTTTGTAGTTCAAGTATAGACCAATCACTTTTGAGCAGGCTTTGGTTACAACAGTCCACGTGGAGAGGCGGAGAGAAAAGAGGCCCAACGCAATGGCTGAAATGCATATCTGCTGGCTGCCCTGAAAGCCCTAAAACACTGGCTGTTGCCCCAGAGGCTAAATTATTGTCAGACGAGAGGTTTTCATATCGACAGTCAGGTAACTGTGGTCTGTAAATATCATATCTCCAGGAAGGAAAATCCAATAATTTAGCCTTAGACCCTCGTCATTAGTGACTGGCACCATAATACAACATTGATTTATCAATGATGTTCACATGTAATCCATGAACTCCATGGCTTGCCTTAAGGCTCCCACAAGACATCTCCTGTTACCTCAGAGCTGCTTCCCCTGTGTAGTGTTTGAAGAAGGTCTTAACTCCAACTCCCACTGTGCAATCCCACTGGCTTTAGGACACAGACTTGTGCTGATGTTACGGTATGAACAGAATGGTGGCTAGCAGTGATCTGTCTTGTGCAGTTGAGTCACGGAACTGGTCTGGATTTTTCTGATGTTGGAGGAAGCCTTCGAGGGATTGATGGTGGGAGGGGGAGGGATTTCAAATAGGCCAATAAAACTGATGACCCTGACAAGAGGCTCATCAGAGCAATCTGCCAATGGGCTTCAATTACCCAACCAGCACTCATTAGAACATAGCTCACCACTGTTCAATAAGCCCCACTCCATACTGCTCACATACAGATACTACATTAAGGAAGCCACTAGAGAAGACAATGTACAGTAAAATTGATGTGCCCTGACATCATAAGGTTTTAAAAGGCTGTTACTCTGCTGCAGTGTAGGCAGAAAATACAGCAATGGCCATCAAGAATGGGCTGTATGTAATCAGTGCTTGTTCACATGAATATTTACCATTCGGGTAATCAATATTTCTCTGCTGACTGTTATGCTTGACCATTCATCCGACTATATTGGCTGGACTGAATGTATTGTTGAAGAAGTACTTGGGTTTGAAAAGTGGGAACTAGAGAATGAGGGCCATGTCCTGACAAGTGGTGAGAGTCCATTAAGTCAAGAGATTTTGAGCAGATAAAGGCAGCAAACAGCCACTTTCTCATGTCAGTGGCACAACAAGAGGTGCAAGAAATACTCTGGCACATCTCTCATCTTCCAAGAATTTGACCCTCATGCAGGAGACCAAAGGCACTTGTGAGAATCTAAAGCACCTAGGATTTCCCCTTGGTAGTGATCTCTGTACTTCAACGCTAGTAGTTTTTCTGTTGACATCAGTCAGATTTAGATAAATTCTCTCACTTTTGCTACAAACAGTCTTTAAATGCCAAAACAGTTTTCATGCATTAACTCATCAAGTTCTCATACATAAATGACAAAGTCAGTTGTTTCTTAGTGCCTCCCAGCACAGACTAGGTTCACTACAACTAGTTAGTTAAGGTTAAGATTCAGGCAAAGACAGGCAAGTAAAACTATACTTTCACTCCCTCTCCTTCTGTGTCAGTACAGTAAAGACACTCTGGGTGCCTGCAGATGGCAATAAAAAGTAATAAATAGAGCACTAAGCACGCACTCATAGAACACGTGTTCTAACTACTATGTCCTCCTCCATTCAAATTGTTATTGGCTAATGTTAGTTTGGCTATTCCATTCGATCAGGGCGACAAAACTGAATATCCATCCAAAGTGCTTTCTCGTTGTGGACCCAATGGACAGACCAATCAACACTGTGATGATAGGTTGGAAAACACTACATTTTTAAATATTTTCATCATCAAAAACATTTTTAAAAAATGTTGGTAGACATGTGCAATTACGCAGAAAGACATCAAGACACATAGAACACTCCTATTGAATTATTCATTATGAAATTGTAATATCATGTAATGTTTTCTGTGCCTTCATCAAATGAATTATAAAGGTCCATCGTTACCAAAATACTTGATATAAGAAAGAAGTGTTCTGTAAAAACATGGCGGTTCAACATGGTGGAGAGGAAGAGGACCTGCAGCGTCTGTAAATATGATATAGGTTCATTCTAAGGTAACAGAAACAGAGTTATGAATACTATTTCTGCTATATTCTGTAAATAAACGTGACACTCTGGACCTTTAATACAAGACTAATTGTACAATGCCAGTATTAAATTGCAATAACTGCAACTACTCTACTACACAGTATTAACACAAGTTATTGTGAGTCAGTAGCATGTCATGGCCTGCACTGTGATGTGAAGTCACCTTCACATATTTAGCTGCTGTACTGTAGGGATGGATGAGTAAGCATAAAGCTTGACAGTGGGCTGGAGACTCCTTTATCACAAGGGCATTCTCCCTGTCTTTTTTGGTCTGGGAATTTATAGCAACACTTCTCCGAGGTATCCACTGCAGCTCAACTGGAGTCCAGAATAAACCTTACATTTGCCAAGCTTCCACATGCACTCTCCATATAACAATGCCACCCTGAAAAAGTGACAGTGCTACAGCGCACTGTTGCAGAACTAATTAACAAAGCATCTTTTTATTTCCTCTGCAGAGCCAGTGATGATGTGCTTAATGTGACTTCTTGTTTCCCCATGACAGTTTTTAATAAAACAGGCTAATGTCACCACACAGCCAGCTGTGGCAGTGGAACTCTGCTCTACAGTCAGCTCTCTCTCTGAGGAAGGAGTGAGTTAATGCTGGGCTTATCCTCCCCCCGGCTCTCCCACAGAGAACACAGAGTGTCAGATAACAGGGATACATGCGTGTGCATTATGCTGAGAAGAAGATCGGTCAATAGTTTGTCTGACAAGAGGAGATCTCAGATGGAACAGGAGTTGACATCTGATAAGTGATTTCAGTGTTGATCAGCTCAATTTGCTGCAACTGTAGAACACCTTAAAGATGGTAGAGATCTATCCACTAACTAACAGTGAACTCAGCTGGTTAATTTTACGACTTTCAATGCATCACACCCCATGTTTTATAGTATTTATGGTATTGATCATCGGCCATTCAGTGTATTTCAATTCTTCATCTCTCTGTAGTTATATTTCCTTTTTCTGTCAGAGGCTGCCTTTCCTGCACTGTATTCAAATTGCGTAACCACACCCGAGGGATTCACATGATATGCTGACAACAGATTCTACTCTTCTTCTCTTGTATTTGTGACAGAGCAGCTGCCAAGTCACGTTCGCTGCCTCCCAGTGGTTGATACATGTGTCATTTTGATTGGAACTGTTTTCCCGTAAATTCTCAATTAGTGACTTAGAGACCTCACCTGCAGACAGAACCAGGCCAGTTTTTTTACTGAGATACCTCTGTTTGTTTGATTTGTTCCATGTTTACCTAACCCTAGAACACTATTGCCGGGTGATTTTCACCCGAGCAAATAAATTTATGTGATTTTCATTATGCTGCGTTTATCTGAGTGTCATGGGTCTCTGGGTAGCTTCAGCATTGTCTTTGACATCTTTGATGGCATGGGTATTTTTCTAATCCAAAACACACTTTTTCCTACAGGCACATGTTTGGGTGATTTTCACCCAGCAATAGTGATAGAAGGTAAAGGTAAGGTAAGGTAAGGTTTGTGTGCCAAGGACACTGAGCCTTCACCAGGGAAGTCTCAAATATCCCAGGAATGGGTGGACCAAAAACCAAGGTTCCATCTTCATTAGTTTTTTTTTTAGGAAGTTTTTTTTCGGAAATTCCTAATTTTCCAGTAATTTTGGAGCATTTTCATATGGTCCCCTCATGATGCTTTTCTTTCATTTTGTTAGACATGACACTGTTTAAAATAAAAGAACACTACTCAAATTTGTCATGTATTGTCATGTTTTGATATAATTTGATGACAAGTACTTTTTATTGGGTGTATTATCTCGGGTATAAATCACCCGGCGTTAGTGATGGTGTTTTGAATTTGAGCGATAGTGTTCTAGGGTTAAATTCAGTCAAATGTACTCAGTTTACAGTAATTTACCATTGCAGGTGTCAATTAAGACTGGAATCTTAAGGACTATAACGTTAACCATGTAGTACTACTAAATGTAGCTCTAGAACAGCATTATCATCGTTATGTCATTGCCAAGTTCATGTAATATCAGGTTTATCTTTCTTACCAGTTTCTGTAAGCATTCACATCCAACTTATAAGGAGGAACACTGTATATCTACTGTCGCAATTAATAATGCAGCAAGTTGCTGAAAACCAAATATACATAGATACATGACATCAGCCAAATCCCATAATTCTATATTGTGTATTCCTTTTCTTTTTAGTGTGTATATGGATGATTTGTCACAACAGTTAAATGAAGAACAGAGTGTATAGTTAAAACATTTGAATCAACCACCTCATGTCTGCAGATGATTTGGTAGTCTTCTGTCTGTGTAGTTCTGGCCTACAACAGTATTGAAGTTTTGTTCACAGTATGGAATTGATTTTGACATCAAATGTGATTGAAGAAGAAGAAAAGTATTATGACTGTTTGAAGTAAAGAAGACAGAACAATTCTTCTTATCCTGTTCTGCTTGTAACGCATGTAATGAGATTACATATCTTGTCCATTATATTGTCAATGATTTATCAGATGATAACGATATTCACAGACAGTGCTGCAAACTGTACACACAAGCTAACATGCTTGCTCACACATTCAGCATGTGCTCAGTTTTTATTATTACAATTGCTACTTTTTTTGAAAAAATGCTTTAAATAATGTTCACTTAATTACATATGCAACTGAGACCTCTTTACTAAACATCAATATCTACGTGGTCCATTATCTATTTATATGTTGGTCTTCTCTCGCATATGTATATATATTTATATTTTATACATTCATTTGGCTACCATATGCAGAGACTATAAACATGCTGGTGTCTGACCACAGGTAAGCTGTTGTGTGCTGACAGTCACCACATACCGTATGACATCTGCTGATCTTAAAATAAGACACAAATGACACAATATACATGACAACAACTAACTGGATATGTGTTGCCAAGCAACACTTTTAACACAGAAAATGCTCAGGATCCTCTCAGCAGGAATTAACATGACGTAGGCTGAGCAGAGTGAGGCTGCTTTTAGAGCGCATTTTCCAAAATATATTCATGCCTCAGGTAAAACCGTCTTTCAATTTAAATATTTATAGAAGGATAAGGCAGCACATTTTTTCTAAAATCCTAAAACGTTTAAAATGCAGCACAGTCTCGACCATTTCCAAATATTTACCTGTGGAGGGGCAATTATGTATTCACTCCAAAACAAAGTCATTTGGTCTGGGTCACTGAAGATGTGAACTAACATGAGTCAACAGCTTTTTGCAGCAAAGAACAGCCGTTCCTACTGCAGCAGCCATGTGACTCAGTCAAGGGCCTGGCAAACACACAGGAACATGTTGAGAGTGAAGGAAACAGCACAAGAGAACCATGAAGGAAAATCTGTTTTTTTTTTATGACCAGATTTCACAGTGTAACCCATTTGGACATGTTCAAACCTCCATGTTTTCTCAATGTTTGTAAAGCTCCAAACTCTGTACTCTGGTGTCTCTGATGAGTCAAACATTATCACAGCCAATAACTGATTATGCAAAGATGATTATGCGAGTGTGTGTGTGAGTCTAATATTATTTCACTTTCAGAAGTCAGGGTGACACAGTGAAGTCTGGTGGGGTTCCTCAACCAGACCAGGTTTAGTTATTCATGTTTCATTGATAACACATTGATATGAACCTCAAATTCAAGTAACAAATTAGAATGAAACTGGTCATGGCTTTCATGAGTCTAACTAAAGACTGGCCTACATTTATAAATCTTCAATCTTTATGAACTGAGTATTAATGCTGAATATTAGCTATAGATGGGCATGGGTACGCAAATACTCTGATACTATAATAATTTAATGCAAGTACTCAAATATTGAAATCACTTAAAATGCCCATCTCTAGTGTTCATACTCTCAAACCACAAACTACAATAGAATGAAGAGAAAAAATGAATTTAAAATTAAGTTTAAGCATGCAAAGACTGAAACACTAATGCTCACTAATGTATCGATATTAGAATCATAAAGATTTCACATCATGACTCATGTGAATAAAAATTTACAATACAAACAAATGTAAGGATTCTCTTCCACAGGTTCATGGTGGAGGCAAGCTGGATGAACGTGTCAGCATTTTTATCAACTTATCTGGATTTTGACAGCTGGACAGTTTTAGTACATCAAACTGAAACTGAACAAGTGAAGAAGTCTCCACCAGTTACTGAGAAAAATATCTGTCTCTTTATCTGATGGGCTGTACACAACCCATAAACAAACCATGAACAGAAAGAGGTCCAAATGCTCCACAGAGCTGAGGGGAAGTGCGTAGTGGTAATAACACTGTTTCCAGTGACACCTTTCACATTACACATCGTTTAAACTATTTTGAATATTAGAAATATAGCCAGAATTTCTCTTCACCAGACCCTGATAACTCAGTTCTACAATCCTTCATTTGCACACGATGTGTGCTTCTGCAGCACAAAATCATTCTGAAACAATAAAAACTTTTTGCTAAATCAATATATTTATTGAGTGATAACTCCATCCTAAGTAGAGCATCCACACCCACAGGTGTGCAAGGTCCAGATGAATTAGTAGCATCACACACACACACTGTGAGGATGTAGTTGAGTGTGAAGTGGAGTAGAGAACGAGAATGAAGAGTAATCTGATGCCAGGCTTGTGTGATACATTGAATATCCTTCTCCATCAGTCACCATCTGCTTCCCTCGGCCTGAAGCTGCACTGCGCTCTCACCGTTTGATTTCTGACTCGCGAGTGCAACATTAACGTCTCTGCAGACGACGACACCCGAGGAAGCCTAATCCCAAACCTCGGGCGTTTGCACAGGGAGACACATTACATTACACAACATTACACCCCTTCACTGAAAAGCACTCCTTCCAGCGCTGTGACTGGGGCATATTGCTCCCGCTCTCCCAAATGGATTTCTAACTCAGTCATTTTAGCCAAATTGCCCTTCAGCCTTCTGCAAACATCTCTGAGCCAGACACCATTTCCTCTCTGCTACTGATTGTGACTGGAAGTGATTGCACTGAAAAAGTGAGTCTATGTGTGTGTGTATGCATACCTGCCTATGTGAGTGTATTCTGTCTATACTGCCTGGATGTATGCATTATGGTCATTTTCTTGCAGGGGTGTATTTTGGACTGACTTGTGCTGTTTCACAATGCATGCTACCATACTTAGACTTGTTATTTTGACTCCATAAGTGCGTTCACACTGTCAGTTCTGTTAAAATTCAGTGTACTCTGAGAACCCGGATGGTGCACTCATAACAGTGTGGAACATTGGACACTTCTTGCCCTCATTGGTTGCCATTAGACGAGGAAGCTGCTGGAGCTGAAGATGTTGTGGTGAATACAGCAATATATAAATGTAAATTGTACATATGTTTTTATATTCATATTTTGAAAGTCAAACGTTCCGCACAGTTGAAATTCAGCAAAGAAGAAAAAGCAGTAAAATGTTGCGATCGTCATTTTTTCTCGAATTGGGATACTCAAATGAGACAGCACTAGCGTACACACTAACAGAAGTATCCAAATTGAGACACAGCATCAGTCTAATCTCTAAATGTTAATTTTAAATATGTCTTTAGCGCTCTGTTGTCTTGATGATAAAGATTGTGGTTGTGGGTTGTGATGTGGACATGGACACATTGACTCAAGGATCATCAAGAAAAAAGCTAATGGCTGCAAAATGAGTGATATTAGTTTCTTCTCAGTGCAGAGATCTACCTCTTAATCTAGATAAAAGCCGAGTTACATTTTGTTCTGATCAAGTTACTCATGTTAGACAGTGGCAGCTGATAACCTGCCACCAATGTTTGTCATTCCAACCAGTGAAAGTGACGGTCATCATTGGCTAAACATGACAAGATGCTACCTGAACATTGAACGTTTTGTACATCACTCTTTGCTAGTAAGAAAGACAGAGGAGTTTAGCATATCTGTGTTTTTTGACAGTCTTTGTCTGAACTCCGAATCACTTACTGATGCACTTGCATGTGTGGTGAAAAGCTCGCTGGGGAGCAGGCATAAAAGAGAGCAGTGCTGATGTGGACAAAGCATGATGAACAAAATTATCTCCACTTCCATTAAATCCATTAAAGTTAAGACGCGCCCTGATATTGTTTGGGACCTTTCTGCTCAGGACCAGTGTGGAAATGAGGGTGTGGAGGTTGGGATGGTGGATGATGTGCATCTGTAGTTCATGCAGGAGGCTACAATTCCTGTCCTGTCCTGTCATAATCTAACAACGTTGTCTGTTTTTTAAATATCACCACAATATTTCTCTAAATGAAATGTAGCTGAATTACATTTTCTACAAACATAATGAGGAAATGTTGTTGATTACAAATGTATTTCCTCCCTGTAATGGGGGACCGTCTGGATCCAGAGGCTCCTGCCGTAGCTGAGGGACCTTCAAATCAATTAGTCCTCCTTTCACTCAGATGCGTGCAGTGTGTGCCTCATCCTTTCACAACACAGCCAACAGGCTACCCATGCTTCAAAAAGCACAACACCATGTGAGGGAGCTCACGGCAGTAAACAAGGGTAGTTAATGCTGTTTAATACGTATAAAAACACCACATGAATGAGATAAATATACAAGAGAAGACAAGAGGCACCTATTAGTGACAGCACACTGCCACACATTGAAGACAGGGACAAAGCTCCTTCATGTGCATGTGGGCTATGAAATAATGTTGTCCTTTGTTCAGCTCTTTTTCAGCCTAAAGTTAGTACTGGGTATGTAGCATTATTTATTCTGGTATAATTACACCATGCAGTCTGTCCCCACAATAAAGTTTTACAATAACTATAAAGTGCTGCACATAGTTTGGCTCCTTTTGCTAAAAGCTAAGCTGGTCTGTAGGAATTGTCAGATGGTTGATAACAACTATTCACAATGCTGCTTACCACAGTATCTTTAACAATTAGTCATATATTACAAAGACAATCTTAATAGTCAATCTTAATAGGCTGTTCCCACACTATTCCAAACATTATATTATCATAGTTTACCCTAGTTTTTTCCTTTTGGTCCCCTTTCTGTAAACTGTGATTATGTCCCCCTACTTCCTGTACGTATTCCCTTCTACCTACTGGTACGTACCCAGAAAGTGTATTTAAAGTATAGAAAAACATTTAGTGTAATCTGCAGGGTGTCATCTGAAAAGTTACTGTTACAGAATATTAATATTTAGTAGTAATGAAGTTTATTAGCAAACATTAGACACCACTCATACCAAACCAAGACTACACAACAAAAGCAACAAAAGCACGGGGTGTATTGCAGATTACATTTACTCATATTTGTGTGCACATGTATCCTTTTGAGTAAAATATTGAAAAGATCTTTTTGTATGCATCTTTTTGAATTTCCTGGTGTGGGATCATTAAAATCCATCTTATGTTATGTTATGTTATGTTATCTTATCTTATCTTAAATACTGCACTAGAGTACTAGAGTATTAAATATCTGTAAATTTGCTTTTACTTACGTACTTTTTATTGCAAGGATTGTACTTTGAGCTCTGGACTCAGCTGATGATACAAGTTCTATGTGTACGTTCACTGACCGAGTGTCAAGGGGTGAGAGGGTTACGGTCGTGCCTGGGCCAAAGTTGGCACTTAGTGGACAGGACAAAAAGGGTTCAGATGTTCTAATTCATATGGTATGTGTTTTAACTTGTTCTTTACATGTCTTGGGCACTTCTCTTATCTGCTTTATGGTTTACTGAGGCTGGCAGGGTAAGATAGAGTTCAACTATAAATTACTAGTGATGGTTTAAGGATAAGGAAGACAGGTAGACAAGAACCAGTCCTGTTCGTTAGGGAGTAGAGAACCGGGCAATGACGTTACGATGTTATTTATAGCAGTGGGGAGGTGTCCGAGACAGCCCAGTAAAAAATGTATAAGAACCAACTGTTAGAGCTCCTCGGGGAGCCTTTTCTCTGTAACCCCTCTTGTGCGTTGCACTGTTAAACGCTCCTTCTTGTACAAGAATAATAAATTCAACTTAAACTTTGATACTTTGAATCCGGTCTTCCTTATTGAAGGGTCCTTCTCTTAAAAAATTCCCATAACAGGTACAGTTATTATAACATTATTGTACTACACAAGTGAAAACAAGGATGCATCTTCCTTAATTAAGTTAGGTAAGAACCAAGTAATGCAAAACAAACACACCCACGAAACAGGTGCATGCACTAGTCTAGCTAAATTTGACCTGCAGTGAGATGTGAGGCCTTTCTTCTTTTGACAATAATCTGTCACACTGTGGCTGCAGGGCTCTTAACATGACGAGCGGACTGGTTTTATTGTGTCGAGTAAATGAACTGAGAGTTTTAACCCAGAGTAGATCGAGGAGGACGCACAAGACTCACAGAATGTTGTTTAGACAAGTGAATACGACAACAAACTGATGATGCCAACAACCTGTCATGAGGACATTTCAAATGGAATATATAAAACATACATACATTCACTATGATAGCTAGAGCCAGCTGTTTCTGCCCGTTTCATCCGTGCCCATGGCAGATAGGACGGACAGCGCTCTGCCAGATGGGAGGTCCTGCTAAAGTTCAAGCATTGCGTGGCCTCGTTTTTGTCTGACCCACTTCATCTCTCCCTCCGTGTCTCATTCCCTGCTACCACATCCAGACACATGGGATTAGATTGGAGAGCCAGCAGGGAGGCAGCACAGCCATCCTGATGGTGCATCATCCTAGCTGGGGCAGATGGGGGCTGAAGATTTTAGCAGGCTGAAGGCAAGGGGGGGTCGGTACTATGGCCTGACCACCCTGTATTCCCAAACACCAGCTGTCTGTTACTTACCTCTATCAATATCCTCACACAATGCTCATATACTACTGGATTATAGCAACTGTGAGTGGGATGTCAGCTGTGTGTGTGACTCCTCACAGTGGATTTATGTAGCTGTGAACAGGGTGATTACCACCATTTAGAGAATGTTCAGTTGATGAACGTCACACACCTAACACTTTCTAAACTGTGCTGCTAACCTGCTGAGGTGTCTTGTACCTACGAGGATATAATCAGTGATAAAATATAAAAGGGTCACTCCACCAAAGTGACTTCTGTTCTAGTAGTGCAGTTTTGTTGGCGGGTGACACTTAAAAGTGAATACAATTGTTTTCATGACCAGCTAGTAAAAGTTTCACATTTTGCAATATAAGAGAAAAGAAAAGTAAAAAAAATAAACAGAATTTGTTTTTTCCCTTATTTCTTAACGTGGGAATTAATCAACTCTTGCCTCAGTGTTTCCACAGAATGTCTGTCTCTGTTGTGTGTGTGGCCTCCAGGTTCCTGCACACCTGCCTGATCTCCTCATCACGTGTTCAAGCTAAGCTGCTTCCTCAAGACCTCAACGATCATTCCTGTTCCCAAGAAGCCAAGGACCACAGAACTTAACGACTTCAGACCCGTCGCCCTGACCTCTGTGGTCATGAAGTCCATTGAGCGCCTTGTGCTTTCACACCTCAGAGACATCACCGACCCCCTCCTGGACCCCCTGCAGTTTGCCTACAGAGCCAACACGTCTGTAGACGTCTGGGAACTATCATCTCCCAGAACCTCAAGTGGGAGCTGAACATCAGCTCCCTCACCAAGAAAGCACAGCAGAGGATGTACTTCCTGCGGCAGCTGAAGAAATTCAACCTGCCAAAGACAGTGATGGTGCACTTTAACACAGCCATCATTGAGTCCATCCTCACATCCTCCATCACCATCTGGTACGCTGCTGCCACTGCCAAGGACAAGGGAAGACTGCAGCATGTCATTCAGTCTGCAGAGAAGGTGATTGGCTGTATTCTTCCATCTCTCCAGGACCTGTACACGTCCAGGAAATATTGTGGCTGATCCCTCCCACCCTGGACACAAACTCTTTGAGACACTCCCCTCTGGCAGGAGGCTGAGGTCCATCAGGACCAGAACCTCACGCCACAAGAACAGTTTCTTTCCGTCTGCTGCTAGCCTTATCAACAAGGCCCAGAGCCTCCCCTGACACTCTTTCACACTACACCCCATGCAGCCTCTACATGTCACATTGACATTGCACCTACAAACTCTATGTGTTACATTAACGCTCAGCCTTACTCAGCATCTGTTGGACTTCCTTGTTTTGTTATAGACCTGCATTTAAAATATTCCACGCACTGAACATGTGCACATCTGCGCACCTGGTACTTGCAATACAATCCAAGTGTATTAAAGTGAATGGAATTTAGTAGCTGCATTAAAAGGCACTGAAAAACTTAATGTTGACAATTCATCAGCAACACTTACAGAATCAGACCAAAACTGATGGTCCAATGTATGACAAACAAACAAAGGTTTTCTTGTTCTTTGGGGATGATCTGCCTCTTTAAAGCAGGAAAAACAACAAGAACATCATTTTAAGAAATGATTATTATATAGCACCCACTCACCATGTGTATATACAGTACTGTATGTGTGTGTTGTAACACTACTCACTGCCTGTCTCGTTGAGCTCCAGTTTGATCTACAAAGACTAATGTGGTAAAATCACCATTTTCTTCAGAAAAAGTCATTAAAGTTATCTCGGGGAGTTTCCTGGCTTCTCATCCATGGTGCTAGCTTGAAATGACTTGAAGGTAGATGAGTCCGTCACAGCATGGTCCCGTCAACATTTAACTGGCCTAATTCTGCCTCACACAGGGCTGTCAGACCCATTTCTTCAGTAATAAGCAATTAAGAAAAGAAAACCTGGAGTTTTCTCCCGTGAAGCGCAGTGGGATTTCATCAGACCTAGCTTTTCTAAGCACCAATCCAAAGCTTCTGATCACACCTTCACCAGCCTGCAGGAGAGGACTGTTACAGTGCTTCTATTTGCATTTGTTGATGCATTTAGCTACAGAGAGGGCAGGGAGGAGAATGAGCAGGAGGAGGTAACAGCACAGGATGATTTGGGAGTGGTGCGTTAAGACCAACAAGTCCTCCATCCTCAATGACAGGTGGGTTTAGTTGGGCCCAGTCTTAGGGGCATGGGTCTGGGTTATGTTCAGGTTTCAGTTTCAGACCTGCGCAGACCTCTACTTCAGAGCTATGTGACAATGATAGCAGGTTTAGTGTATTTAGCTATGTTTGGAACACAGTGGACATACAAATCCCTGCAGAAACATGGATTATGATGCAGGTTGGGCTTGGGAAGTTCCATTTTTCATCCATTTTGACTTATTTTCTGTGACTTTGGCTCTCTAAGTTTGACTATAGTTTTTCAGAGCCACCTTCCTAGTTCCAATCAGAGGAGTGATCCAGTGTTCAGACACTTTCCTCTTCACACAGCAGTATGAAAATCTCTATAGTTAACAGGCTGAATCACTGCAGTGAAGCCCTGAGACAACAGGTCTCTAGTCGATGATGACATCATCACTGATCCAATGAGGTAGGTTTTAACACCTTGCACCCACACATCCTGCTGGCGTTTCATTTGAAGATCTCAGAGCTGCTCGTCGGCCCCCTATAACAAATGACAGGCCACCTGTAAAGGGGGGTCCTAAATCTCTCCTGAGGCACTGGAAAAGGAGAGTAATGATGGACTGATTGCATCATTGCCTCCTCTTCTTTTAGCCCTCCTCCAACCCTGAGAATGATACAAGTCCACCATCTTCCCAGTAGGATGACGATATGTAGGGCAAAATGGCAGACTGCCATGATGGTAGTCAGTCAGTCAGTCTCATGTCACCATGTACTTTAATCAGTGTTGCCATCCTTAGACCTGCTAACATAGCTCCAACAATTCTAGGCAGATTTTCATTAACTTTGATTTGGATAGTGCACAGGATGTGTTTATTTATATCTGTAGATGCAACAGGAGAGACAGACTTCTAAAAGTCATGGCTGAAACACATCCTGCAGGGACAGCATGCTAGCCTTACTGCTTAATGGTCTTTTCAGACAGGGAGCGGTTGACGTGTAATTCATGTTCAATGAGACGCCAGCAGGCACGAAGGGACGTGTGAACAATCAGGCTTGATCCTGTGAAACTGTCGTGGCCATGCTCGTCTTGTGTACACCTTCACCTACTGCCAGAATTGAATTGTCTTGAACTTTTTCTACACAACAAGCAGTAACTACTGTCAGGCACTGACCACAATGATGACGGTGAGGTTTGTGAGTTTCCTGAACTATAGAACTGCTGTTTAAACAAGGTTTATAGGCTATGCTAATTTAGCTAACTTCAGCTATCAACAATATCAATCAATGACAGAGTGGCCACTATGTGTCAACAAATCGAACTGTGATTAGAAATCTCACATTCAACTAACTGAATGTTATTTCATTTTACTATTTAGCACTAGCCGATATGCATCTGTGCCATTTCCATGGTTACCACACGCAGAGGGGCATCGCATGGCACTTGTCTGTGGATCTGTTCGCACAGGGACTCAAGCAGGTACACAGGCATAACATAACATAATTCCCTGTCTGAAAAGTCCTTAAGACTGCAAATATAGCAAACCAGTTGTGTTGTCTGTTACACCTTGAAAAATTACAGCATCAAAAATAAATGTGGTCAAATGTTAAAATGCAATGCATGTTAAGTTTAACTGACATGTGAACAGCCAGATAAATGATGACTCCTGTCTGTTTGCAGAAACAAGTGGTTTGTTATGTTGGGCTGGAGAGAAGCAAGTCAAGGAAGCTTACGACTTTAACACAGGAGGCTGCTGTTCATCCTGTTTCCTAGCAATAGTCAACATAACCATGACCACGATCTTTGCCCAAACTTTTAAAAATCAATTTCCTCCCAACACCACTTGAGTGTTGGTCAGTCTTTGACACTGCATGTCAGGGATTACCAGAGAACAGATGTAATGATAGTGAATGCAGCTGCCTGTAGCTGCTGCTGCTGAGGAGACAGGTATTTCACTCTTCCTCACTGTGGACGACTTGGCAGTACCTCAGCAGAATTTAATTTGGATTAATAGAATGAATCTATAGTGTGACAGTCAGTGGGGAAAGGCCACAGAAAGCTGGAAGAATTCAAACAGGAAAAATCTTGCCTAGTTCAGCTTTAAAGTTTAGTCAATTATTCTCCAGGAGTAGCTGAAATTCGTCGGTGTTTTGGTTCATTTTGATTTGTGGTCCTTGAGGAGCTGCAAGGTTGTGACAGATTTTTTTAAGCCCTTTGTAAAAATCTGAGGCCCAAGGGAGCTTTGTCCAATCCTTTGTTGTGACTGGCACCTCTGTTACTGTCAGCAAGTTCCTCACAAGAGTCTGCAGCCACTCAGTCTTGCTGTTAACACAGTAGCTGTTATTTTAATTTGAGCACTATTTTATTTCATCTCAATGTGAGTTGACAGCAAGGCCTGCTGCTTTTATGGAAACAAATTACTCATTGAACGCAGCATGTTTCAATAACCTTGGAGGAGCAGAGATGCTGGTGTGTTTATAAAAGGCAGATATCCCCTCTGCTGCATATCTGACACAAAGAATCTGCTCTTAGAGATTTACTTTGACTTTATGCTCACATAACACAGTTCCTATCCAAAGAATATGCTAAATGTTTGTGAGCCATTTGATGGTGCACATATAAAACACAGGAGCACGAGTCAAAGAGAATTCTAGAAGAAGCTTTCAGCTTTACATGAGAAGAAAACCTTCACCATCAGTACTTTTAGATTGAACCTGCTTTTAAACCATTTGAGGCTTTCACGATGAAATGTCAGGGGTAGCCCTCAGGTACGGCTAACCTTTACTTTTTTGGAAACCATGAAACAGATACAAACATCCAATAAAGCCAACAAAGCATATTCTATTATCAGCAGAGGCAAGACCTTTGTTGCTTTAGATGAATAACATGCCAGAATATTTTGCAAGTGAGATATTTGTAATACGTTTTCAACGAGTAAAACTAAAAAAAACACCTCGCAGGCTTGAATAAAAGTCTGTTTAAGTGATTTCCTCTGCTGGCTGTCTGTTTGAGCATCTATCACTCTTAGCTGCTTGACATATGATCAGTCTGTGTCACTTTCTGGAACATGAACATGTCACAACAACAAACACCCGCAGGTTAAACTGAGCTTACTAAACACTTATGAGGCTGAAACACACTGCACACGAAGAACTCTCTCTCTCTTTTAGCAGTATTACAAACAAACCATAATTCAACACTCAGAAACCAAATCAATAAAAAAAATCATGTTACCTTCTTTTTATTACTTATTTCACATAGAATAAAACATTTTGTTTTGCAACATTACATAGATCTTTTTTTAGATTTAGCTCTTAAGTTCTCCCATGGAGAAGACATCTGTAGAAACACTCAAAGTTCACAGTGCTTTGTATTAAATCCCATGTCAACCACTGTTTCCACTGAGAGCACTGCTAATAATTACAATACATGAAATACTGAGTAATGACATTTTTGAAGCAGTGTTTTTTGCATTGGGATGACATAACGTTATCTAATTTAAACATGTCTCAAGCATGACAGAGTGAACCACAGATGTCAAATCTCTACATGCAGGATTCATTTCCACACGTTTCTCTGGCTAGTCTCCTGAATGTGTGTCATATCTTGTCTGCACACTGTGAGACAGCTGGAGCTAAGCTAAGACAGCTCAGAGCAGTGTGCTAACCCAGAACTACATCACAGAGCTGACCCACATGCAGACTGCCTCCGGTTCATTTTACACTCTGCACTTTGGTAATGGAGAGTGGAGATGCTACCTTCACACACACGTACTGGCTCCACAGATCTCAGGCTGGCTGTGTTCATGTGGACGGTATAACCTGACAGATGCTCACTCTGTGGTTAAGGTCTTATTGAGGCTAATTGCTTCCCTTCATCTGCCTCCGCTCTCTTTGAATAACTGCTCACTCTTAATAAAGAAAACAAATCATGACCTCTGTCTTATACTCTGTCGCTGCTCGTCACTGTATTTGAGGATGGAATTACAATGTACAGCTACCATTTCAGACGGTGATGAAAACACAACATTGTTCAGTAATAAATATGGGAGAGTCTTAAGGTAGTCTGAGTGATGAGATGATAACTGTTAATAATAATGGTTAAAAAGATTCTGTAAATGTAAAACGAGAAAGGACACTAAAGTGTCACCGTACAATCCTTAGTGTGGCTCATAATGGTAAACTCAACTGAGCCTCACCGGGAGTCAGAGCTAGTAGCTCTGTGAGGCCGTGCTTTGAGCTGAATGCTAACGTCAGCATGCTAACCAGTGTTGGTCATCTTACTTTAAAAAAGTAATTAGTTACAGTTACAAATTACTTCTGACAAAAAGTAATTGAGTTAGTAACTCAGTTACCACACTGTAAAAGTAATTAGTTACTCAGCAATGTAACTGTGACGTTATTTTTTATGTTCTATAACGCTATTACGTTCTCTAACATCTTTAACGTCAAAGGTGTTTATATTAACTGATTGAAGAATAAAAACACTATATACAGTATTTTAGAACATTTGGTATTTATTTGAACTTAGATTGCAGCCTGCCATATCGTGCTTCATAAGGTTAGAGTTGCTTGCGGCAGACGTGGATAAAATCTTTTTTCCTGGGCATAGCGTGCATGATACATATACATTCTTGCCTTTAATTTCAACGAGGGAGAAGTAGTGTCGGTATTTCCAGTTGGAGAACGCTACCTTTGAATTTCCCTGGCTCGTCGCCATCGTCGCTGTCCTGTGTGTTCAGAGGTAGTCATATGTGGAAGTCAGAGCGTGCAGTGAGACAGGTGAGCAGGGCATCTGCCCACCCAGCCAATCATCATCGCATTTGCAACGGTGTCATCATCATCCCCACTCCTGCTCTCTCCAGGCAGCTGATGTAGCCAAAGCTTGACACCTCGCGCTTCATTCAACCAAATTGTAGTAACGCACCACTTTACATTCTCAGTAACGATAACGGCGTTGCAACGATGGGAAAAGTAATTTATTAGATTACTCCGTTACTGAAAAAATAACGCCGTTAGTAACGCCGTTATACTTAAACGCCGTTACTCCCAACACTGATGCTAACATGCTCACAATAACAACATACATGCTATATTTAGGATAATCAGTTTGGCGTTTAGCTTGAAACACAAAGTGACGCTAAACCTGATGGGAATGTTTTTCACCACTGGAGGGAATCATATTTATTACAATCCATCCATATTTGTTCAGACATTTCACTCAAAACTACAAATAAAAACAAATAGGGCAAACAGTGACGTCAGTAGGATTCATGCTCTGGTCATCAATGTACAGAATGTCAATGGTCCAGAAGGATATTTCAGTCTGGACAGATAACGGCTAACAATAACAAGAAGAAAGTAAAGTTAAAGTAACGTTTGTTATGAGGCTGGTAGATAAAAAGAAAAAAAGAAGTTTCATCTTCAGGAGAGCAACTGACAGATGAACCAACCAGACAACACTCTAAATACTAATACTAAACTAAATACTGCTCAACATTACCATCATTGATTGACTGCAGTTGTTAAAGCTCAGTAGGCCATAGTACTGTGACGCAGAGGATTAACAGCACATAAAGAAGTCTCGAGGTAGCTACTTGATGTCCCTGCATACGTGCAAATCTAGCTTTGCCTCCTTGTATTCAGAGCACAGCAGTGTAAAATACTGGAGTGATGGTGGATAATCTAAACCACAGAGAGAAGATGCAAGGGTTATTTCACATATTGATGGAATTGATTTTCAGGCCTGAATGGCCAAGTCCAATTATAGTGCCCTTCGGCATGGGGGAATCGACATTGCATGAGAAGAGAAAGATGGGAATTGGAAGTAAAAGTGAATTTGTCAGCGAGAAAGGCCTTGGCCCGTGTTTGGAAGATAAGGCCCGCTCTGTGTCATTGGCTCTGTTTTGATTGGATTCATCCTCTTTTGATGTTCTTCACTTGTTCCCCTCCCTCATATTGTCCCTGCCTTGATTCAAAGTCTCATTTCCAGCAAAATGTGGAATCAGTTGGAAGTATGAAATTTGCATCACATTTGAATAATGATGACAGCATTCCCCGCACGTCGCTGCAGGCTGCGCTCTCCACGCTGCTCTCTTCTGTCAAGCCTTCCTTGTTTCACCAACTCTGTGTTCACTGTCTCATGTCTCTTCTTTGCGCCCCTCCTATTTGACTTGTAAAATGAGTGATGGGTTTGGATCCGCTTTGAGTCTCAGCCTGGCACTAATATAAACCCTGTAATCCCAGCATGCACCACTCCAAATGCAGGATGAGGAGCAGATCCTGGAGGCTGTTGGCAGATTGTGACACATAGTCACTATCACAGGGCTGACAGTGGTTTGAACATTTGAGTGAGCATATGTGCACGTCCCTCCTGCCAACATATGTGTGTGTGACTGTGTCTCTGAGGCCTGGAGCACTCAGCTCGTAATTACAGTGATTCAGCTCACGTATGAACACTTTACCACAAAAATATATAGATAGACATGAATACCATGCATGCATGAAACTCAGGCTTTCTGTTATAACTCTGAAGTAAAAGCTGAGATAACACAGATGACATCATGATGATTATTTTGTCAGGCTTCACCACTAATTTTACACATGAAGAGCAGTTTACTAGTCATGGTTAGTAACGTCATGGCACAAAGTTTTCATGAGGAGTTTTTGGATTGTGCACATGCGCAAGGAAGCAAATGCACATGCATGTGCAAGCAGGCAAGACACATTGGTGCCACTAGTTTCAGACTATTCCACTGACAGGTGGTGGAATTTAATTAACTTTTCTATGGACATAATGACAGGAGAAGAAACTGAGGAAGCTAAGAAGAGAAAAGGAGAGAGTGAACAAGCAAGAAGTCACCGGACAAGAGTAAATCTGGGACTGACTTGTTGTCGTTGGTGAGAGCTTGGCCGAGCTGGGCTTCTTGCTGTTGGACTAGTAAGTAATATTAGCTGGCTGTTATGTCTACATAATGTCCCATTAATGCATGAGTAGTCAAGGGTAAAAGAAACCTAATCGAGTCTTTGTCATAGACAGATTGAACTGAGATTTCTCGTTGCAAAGTCAGACTCCTGCATGTCCAACCAAAGCGTTTTTTTACAAGCAACATCAAGCTACTTGTGCTTCGCTGCTGAGTATGAACTCTTAGGGTTTATTATTACTGTAACTTCAAGAAAAAAAAATGGACGTTAGTGGTTGTATTAATGAAGCAGCAGCCAGATTCAGTCACTAACACTAAACTCTCCCAAGAAAAAGTGAATTTTTAAGCAGGTGAGGTCAGACTGAATGATGTCATTTAACCAAACTGCTCGATGCATGTGAGCATGGGGTCTTTTTATTTTGAGGATTCATCTCCCGAGTCAGGACACTGAATTTAGCGTGTGTGCTTGCCTTGCTTCCTTTCTGACATTTCATTTCATTTCTGTCTAACATAATGGGCTCATGTTGTCAAAGCAGGCCATCCTGGTGAGAGAGGAGCTCCAGGCAGCCTGTGGTCCCCTGAAGGCCCCGCAGACAGACAGTCAGCAGCTCTGTGAGGGAGAGACGTGCAGGAAGTAGTGGGTGTCACAGACAGGTGGACCATATTTAATTAGTCACATTACCCTGTTAGTCACAGGTCTCTGGAGTCAACTAGTTAGAGGAACTTCCTCCTCTGAAACACACATCATCGGCATGTCATCCTTCATCAGATTAGCCCTTATTATTCTCTCTAAAAGTCCATTACCTGATTCTGATCCACACCTGTTAGCCTAAAACTGAGACCTGAACATGGCCCATACTCGTGCCCGTTAAACCTGAACCCAGATGCCAAATTTGAGACTCAAAACTAAGATTAATTTTTGTTATTCCTCACTTGTAAAGGCAAAGATATGCAGTTCTATTAGCCCCTCAGATAAATAAAAAATAGCCTGACGACAACAAAAACAACAACAATATTTAGGCTAACAGAATATGACACCAGACGAGTAGCCACCAACGAGCACATGACACTACATCATCTCATAACAATATATGATCTGTCTTACTGGTCAGTGTGTTACATTCCTAATACAACTAACGTTATCTCAATGCATGGTGGCAGTATTGTACACGTATTTCACACTGATATGAAATCTGTCTGACCACCTGAAAAAGACACTCTGATTCTGCTACACACCAACAGACCAAGCACAAGATTTTATGATAACAGAGCTCTGATTTCAAAATAAATTAAATACACTGCCATATATATGTGAGACAGCACATGAATGCAGGGGTCCGACCAATCAGGAGGTCAAAAGGAATCTCAATAGGTGTGTGTTGAGCTTGTGTCTAGTTGCTCGCTATAAAGTGAGTGAAAACATGGAGACCGTGTAGTAACTATCCCAGAAACTGAGGACACGACAGATGCCAAAACTGTCCGATGAAGTCCCCTCCATGTTTACTGTGTTTGTAATAATCAGTGTGAAAATGAATCTGAGCAGAGCTAAAAGGCGACAATGGATACTGTTTTTTCTTGCTCCGGATCAAGTGAAAGTGAAAAAGTGCCGTTTGTGTGTTTAGGTACTTGAATGCTGGGACAGCAGGAGGAATTAAATTCAGCTCAGGGCCCCAAAAAGGCTTTGGGTCGCTCCATATCAGCACTTTGTTTCCACGGACTGTGCTCACATCCACACACACACACACATCCACACACACAGAGAAAGACAGAGACATCCATCATCAATGCTTGTCTACTTCTCTTGACCAACTTTTCCCTGGTTCCAGCAGGTTCCAAAACAGGCTCTCCATGCATTTAATTAACACCACCACCAAGCCTGTTACTGTGCTTCCATCTGTACAGCTTCTCTAGGGTGTGAAGGGATGGAGGAGAGTGTGTGTCTTTTTTTTAAATGATATACTTTCTTACGCTTTTCTGGTGTAGCGTGCAGTTTTCATTAATCAGCTTACCATGGCCTCAATTTGTCCCTTTGTTTCCATCAGCACTTGGCTTTCAAAGAAAAAAGGAAAAGGGACATGAGGCTGGCTGGCATCAGAGCGATGATCTGAGCCCACAACGGCAGTCATACATCTCCTGCCATGCACTGTGATGCCAGCTGCAGCCATGCAGGGAGGGCTCCTAAAATGGCAGATCACAGCAAACCACAGAGGGCTGTCTGGCAGTGTGGACTGCTCTACAAAACCACAAACTGATGTCAGAATCAGATAGCATGAAACCTGCGATACATCATATCACTCTAAATGTCCCCAACCTCTCCAGTAATGCTGCAATCAAACTTTAATGCCCTGACATGGACTGCTTTGTATTTTAACATCATGATGAGGAAGCTCAGCTGAAAGCATACAATACTACAGTCACTCACTTTTCTTGCTTAAACAGAAAAGAAGGGACAACAGGCAATTCTCACTACGCTGCCTAAAGGAAGTCCACTGTGTGATGCACAGCTGCTAGCATGTCTACATCACTTGCACACTTATTGTTCCATATATCGCTAAGAAGAACACTGAGGCATGGAGCAGTTCAATATGACTTGACATTAGTGTTGTATACTATACATGCTCTGCAGCAGCCTCATTTGCATAGACTGAATTTGCAGGACATAAAAAATTAATGTGTACGTAATCAGTTCTTTCACCATAAAGCTCCAATGACCAGGAATATGAAATGTTAAATTAACCTCAGGGTCTAGATTCTGTATGAAACTCACCATATATGTTGCATATATATACAATATATATATATACAGTCTGCCAAGATGCAATACTAATAGACGCAAAAACTCCTTGCTCCTGCTGCCATTGGCCTCCTTAACAGCTCCATGTGAGGTGTACACACATGTTCTGTGGCGTGTATTTATTGTTCATTTGCTCGTTCTTTGTTATTTATGTTTATCTACAAATTGCTCCTCTGGGATAATAAAGATAACCTTGAACCTTGAACTTTTTTCTGAGATTAAAAGCTCAGAAAAAAGTATATATATGTTGAGTTTTGTCATACAGTAAATATGGTATACAGTACATGCCAGATACCACTCCAATCAAGTAAAGGCCAGCCTAGGATCCTGAGTATTAGGGTGTATAAACTCCTGGTACATGTACATGTAAATCAATCCCACAAATTCAACATTATTATCAAGCTATTTTCAACACTTTGCTGTTCTGGATTATTCATTTAAAGTATAATTACCCCCTTTCTGTCACTGCGGGTGTATTTGTGAGCAAATGAGGGAACAAGGAGCCTTTTAATGAAATATGACCAAACACTATGAAATAAGGCCTCTCTCTAATATAAGCCCGATTCAAATAAAGATCTGACCACGATTTGAGGAAATATGGTGTGGCTGTGTAATGGCAGGTGAGCGGTGACCAAACATGCATTGTTAAAAAAAACCCTGTTGTTTTTACGGTAAAAAACTGGCAGCTGTGGTTGCCAGAATTTTACCGTAATAAATGCAGTATAACTTTTTCTAATATTACGGTAAAAGGATGTTTGTGCTGTTGATTTCATGTTTAAGGTTGGTGCTTTATTACATATTTTAAAATATATCATATAAACATATTTTAAATTTCACAGTGAAAAACTGCCAAACCATGACAGTAAAAGACTGTAAAATATTTCACAACCTTTATTTATACGGCATTTTAAGGTAAATATAGTAGTATTTTATATTAGAGACTGTAAATTGTACAGTAAAACACCGTAATATTGAATGGCATATTTTACAGCCTTTTACTGTCATGGTTTGGCAGTTTTTCACCGTAAAATCTACAGACATTTTTATACTAGCTTAAACTGATGAGGTGTATTGACACTGAACCACTCTGTGTGGTCTACATCTGTTATAATACATATGATACATTATTCATTCATTTATTCAAATGTCTAAAGGAATTGATCAGTACTGGAATGCCCTTAAATATATTCTGTCCATTCCACACAAGTTCCTTCTTATATTTGATTCTTACTGTTTGAGGTTCAGTGTTCAGAATCACCACAAAACCCTTTAACAGACCTTCAGATGTCACCACAGTCGATAGAACCTAACTGAAACACTATACATCTCCCTGACCTTGATCTTTAGGTGGTGTAAATATCAGACAGTGCCCACATCTAAGACAGGATGTAGATAAACCTGTAGACAAATCCTGCTAAGGTGTGCTCGCAGGCCTGATACCAGACGAGACTGTGTTATTGATCCATATTTGTGAATCTGAAGCTCATGCACCTGGCTGGGCTCAGCGTGACGTCAATGAACTGCAGCTGCTCTCATGTGCCTGTTTCTTCCCTCCTGTTTGATATTCCCGTCCATGCCTGTTCCAGGGAGCCGCTGACAAAGAGATCCGCATACTGAGGCGAGGCGGAGCACCGCTGCATATCACCCACACTATAATTACCCCGTAGCTCTGTGCAACTTTAGAATAACAAATGAGTAATCAGTTGTGTTTGCAAAGGGTTGGAAAGAATCAGATGCAACACAACATCAACCATGAACAGGAAGATGGAGAGATTCACACCAAATTTCCAGCCTGATCCCAAAGAGGCTGCTGCAGTGCTGGCTCACTGAATTAGAGAGGAAATGTTCTTTCTGGCTCAGCCATGCCCAAGGGAACAAGCTGAAAACATACCTCCAGCAACTTCATTTTCCAGCACATGAAGCTATATTAAATCAATGAAATCAATTCTTGCAATTTGGTATGAAAGCAGACACCACCTCCCACCCCTCCCTTCTCTAAAACTCACCACTCGCATCGACCTCTCCTGTGGTCAATTTCAGTGTTACCCGAGGGTTCAGTAAGGCATGAGAGCTATCTAAGCTTAGCATTAAGATACAGGAAAGTGTTGTACACAGTGTTGAATCACTGGCACTGACCTTTGAAAATCATTGACTCATTTTCAGTCAAATCAAGTTAGACGATACAAATCTGTGTACTGTAGAGGACTCCACAAAGCAACAATTACAAAAGTAATTTATGCAAATTAAAGTGGATATAAATAAATGTATGTGAAAAATCATCTTCTTGTTTCAATTAGAAGGACTGAACTAATTTTCCTCCTCCACCTTTCGACACCATTTTAAATTGACGCAACGATATACACTGTTACCCATAAAGTTGGAATAAAATATTTTGACCTCTTCTCATGAAATGATTGTGACAATGTGATTTATTTTTGATAGATAAAGTGAATCTCCTCTAAACTTTATTTATCAATCTCTTCCAAACATATCACAGTGAAAATTAAACCACAACTATTAAACAGGAATAAGAAGAGGAATGTGTCTGAAACTTTATGGGCAACAGTGTAAGAAAAACAACAGTAAAATACGATCATAATGAAGCAAAGAATGAAGGGAACTTATTCCGTGGTGGTGCAGATGCAAGTGGATTCCTGGCTGATGGTGTTGCAGGTCAGGTGGTGCAATCTATTATTATTATGACTGGACAGTAAATATCCATCCATCCATTATCTGTAACTGCTTATCTTCATCAGGGTCACATGGGCCTGGAGCCTATCCAAGCTGACTTAGGGCGAGAGGCGGGGTACACCCTGGACAAGTGGCCAGCTCATCACAGGACACATAAAGACAAACAACCATTCACACTCACATTCACACCTACGGACAGTTTAGAGTCACCAGTTAACCTGTTAAGGTTCATATTTTTGGACTGTGGGAGGAAGCCAGAGTACCAGTAGAGAACCCACACAGACAGGAGAACATGCAAACTCCACACAGAAAGAACCAGCCGAGGCTCAAACCAGGAACCTTCTTGTTGTGAGGCAACAGTGCTAACCACTGCTAACCCTCGGACAGTAAATAGCTACAGCAAATTTCATGATCAGTAGTTCAGAAGATACTTTGCTCTGTCCAGGAGGGTTTTATTTAAAAATGTTTAATTCAAACAACAACCAACCTGTGACTAATACTGTTGGTAATCGATTACAAAATACAGTCTCACCCTCTTTTCTTTTCCCACAGGTGTTCCTCAGAAACAATGACGCTCATATGGAGGAGTCCTTTGTCAGGGCTCTACTTATACTTTATTTATCTATTTGCATGCAGAGGATTCTTTTTAATGGCCTCCTCAATGCCTGGACCTCATTTGGGCTCCTTATACCATATTAACACAATCTCATGCTCACCGCCAGGAAATGGAATTCAATTAGTGCAGCAGCATGGTGGAGCTGGCCTGACCAAATGGCACCCTGACCAGCAGTTCAGGTGAGCAGAATTAACGAGGGGAAGCAGGCATTGTGGAAATTGAGTGCTAGACCTTCAGACAGCCAGTTGAGAAGGGTTAAAATAGAGAACGAAGCCGGCAGCTTAGAAGAAAACTTGAGTCTGCAAATGTAAAAGGCACACATGAAGGGAAACACTTTAGTGCACGTTAGTGCAATGTGACATTTAACTGTTAAGATTTCTTTGTGGAGTGAGGTTCCTTTCTTAATCAGTCTCAGCAGAGTTTTCTTTTTCTTACTGACTGAAAGTTGAAAAAAAATTGTAACCTCTTGAAATAATATTTGAATTTTTATGCAGAACATTATTTCAGTGATTATATTTTAGTGGCATGAAGCTTGTGGAGATAACTAGCCAGGAAGTTGAGCTAGAGGACTAATGTACGGAAGCCGAGAATGGCCATGGATTTATGCACTGTTAACAGTGCATAAAAAAAAGAAAAATCTAATGACATGATCCCTCACTGACTTCCCACCCACACACAAAGCCTGAGTTGTATTACGTGGCTACACACCACCATTTTTGAATGGAGCCTATCAGGATATGACGAGCTCCCAACAAGTGTAGATATAAACAAAAAGAGCCACTGTGGCTCTGTGAAGAACTCTGTTCTTTTTCTTCATCAGTGACTTGATATTTTGACATTCATGAGTACCTGGACATTTTCAGTATTTCAGTCCTTTGTATACTGACAGCTACTTTGTGAACTAAAGGCTTTAATGCATTCAGAGATGTTTTGTGTCTTTGAACTCTCTCATATGCCGTCAGAGCAGCCCTCTGTCATTCCTAAACCTCTTCTGTCGTGCTGCCCCCTCAGAACATTTAAAGAACATGATCACAACAATGAACCGTATGTTCTGGAATGTTTCTGTTGTGAAAATGAGAAATTCAAGTTAAAGGAACAGTTTGACATATTAGGAATTTAGAGAGGCAGAGTGAAACCGGGAAAAATTATAATTATTTGTAATTATTTAAATTATTTATTAATTGTTTTGATTTTCCTCTTCCACACAAGCCATTTTAACAGGCTTTCTCAGTTTCACATTTATTATTACACATCATAATAACTGAATGGTGTTATTATTATTTGTTATTAGTAGTATTGTTATATATATATATATATATATATATATATATATATATATATATATATATATATATATATATATATATATGTGTATGTACCATGTCAAATTCATAACTTTTCCTATTTATGTCCATCTTCATTTTATCCCTGTTATGTCATTGTTGTTTTGTATATAAAATAAAAATAATTTAAAAAATTACGTAAATATATAACATAATATAATAATATATAACACATAACATAAAGCATGAAGACTGGAAATAGCCCTCTGTCCAATAGACCACGATCTGCTCACCAGCACCTTAAAGTTCACATGTGTTTGATCGGTTCCAAGTGTAAAGTATAAAAACATGCTGTTTATATCATGTGTTATGTGCCGAACTATTTCTTGGTTAGGACCGGTAACTTCCCGGTGCCTCCGCTGGTTGCCTGGAAACTGCACAGAGGCTTTGTCCTAAACTTTGTCACAGAAGGCTTTTTACACACTGAAGGCTCCTGATCATCTCTGTTGTAACATCTGTTCTTTTTGTACTTTCCATGTTTGCTTCGTGAATATGTATATTAATCTCTTGAATAAGCACTCTCATGTCTCAGCAGTCACTTTGACTCGTCACGGCAGGAAAGGCTCAGGTGGAACTGATAACATTATGGATGGCTCCATTCCAGCAATTATTACAATGCAGTGCAGCAATTAGCAATTAATCGTGTTATTAGTGACAGCGGTGTTTAACAAGTGAAAAGAGTGTGTTCACCTTGCCTTGGATTACACTGGCCATGAAGACAAACAGGATCAGCTGTCTCATAAGTTTTGCTACCAATCCCAGTGTGCACTTGTGTTCTGCCACCACGCAGCTCCAGCTTGATGTGGTTACATCAGTGGCAGTAGTACACAGTGTTGCAGGAGGTCACTGTGTGTTCCCGTCTGTCTCATGTTGTCACAGCAGTGGGAGATGGGAGCGTGGCGAGGAAGCGGGCCTGAGCGCTGCAGGGCAGCTAGGTGTTTGTAACAAGACCCATGAGCCGACCTGACACCGAGACACTGACACCACTTGGCATAAGTCAAATTCCCACCGACTCCCACAGTCACGCCGCAGTCCACTGCAGCGCACCAACACGCGTATCTGTGTGTGTTTATGTCGGCTTCTTAACTTACAGCGCCACAGCTCCCTGAGCAGTCCCTCCTCTCTGGTTAAACATGAGAGGAGCCTCTGCAGTGTTCAGGTGCTTATGGGAAATATTTGCTATCTCCATGTTAATGCTGGCTGCAATCTTCTGCAGCCAAGAATGAGCTCTTAAAAACAAATCTCATCAGGGAAATAGCTTTTGAAAAGCACTTCACCAAGTCAGGACCTACAGCAGCTCAATTTGACCTCTTGTTGATTTTCCATCAAGACCAACAGCAGTAATGGAGAGCTTGTAATTCCTCTGAGGAGACTATTATACCTCAAACACTCAGATCACTGGGAGATGTAGTCATTCTGATCTTAACCTTTGCACTTAACTGCATGCATGTGGCCCAGCCAAGGTATGGAGTCCAGCACAGAAAGAGAAAGCAGTTAAATATCAATATCAATAGAAGGCAAGACAATTACCCAAATCATCATCAAGAACAATCACAAAGTATTCAGATCAGCTGATATTATTCTGTCAGCATCAGGCAAACACAACACGAGGCAGCACAGCAGCTTTCAATGATGATTCATGCATGTTGTTGTCTCTGTGGCTCTCTCTCCCTCTTTACTTTGTGTGTGACAGGAGACAGATTTACACCTGAAGGTCTCTGGTGGAGGTCAGGGTGGAATAAATTGGTGATATCACCTTTACCTCGATTGATTCTGCAGTGATTTAATAACTGCACCAACTCAGCAGAATCTGCTGCGAGGATGTGAAGGGGACAAAAAACTACCAAATAAACTGAGTCAACACACAAACTAAAGTATTTAATTACTTATAAACAACTACAATTTTTAGTTACTTGTATATAAATTCAAGTCACACCTTGTAAGCAGGTGAATTGTTGTCTCTCTGTAAATAATACAGTACAGTGTAGACCTGCTCTATAAAATGTCATAAAATAATGTCTGTTATAATTTGTTGCTATATAAATAAAATTGAAATTGAACTGCCAAAAGGTATTAGCATGGTGTTTGGGTTCATATTATATTATTATTATATCCACAGTTTGGTGCCAAACATTTGACGTCTGTTTGAAGCAGAAGTCCTTTTGCATTTATGCGTGATTCAATTTTAAATCCAATTTGAACTTTTAGATGTTTTAAATATTTAATGCTTCAATATACAGTATTTCAGAAGGAAAATGAAAATGAAAATTTAATTGACAAATAATGTTTAAATGCCTTCCTGAGCGCTGAACACTGTGATCAATAATAATGATTCATTTTCAGAGTGGGAGACTTTCACTGTGCAGCCTGCAGCAGAGAGTTTTCACGTCA